>OX387434.1:11036641-11636641 GCA_947563755.1 Lochmaea crataegi
TTACATTTATTCATTAAATCAGTACATTGATTGACAAGTCCGCGATAACGACATGACCGTCCTGTCATTCGTCACCCGTTGAACTACAGAGCTACAACTATGGTCGGTGGTCCATAGTTTCAGTCCAATACACAGGTGGCGGTACAAGTAAACAATAAGAAGCTATAACTATTAAGTAACTAGCATAAATATCTATATAATACATGTTATATGTTGATATTATTTATTTGTTTTTCCACCAAATTTATAACATTTAAAATATTATTTAATACCTATCTAGAATAAATGGATTCCTACGTAAAATTTGTCCAAAATCAATTCCCATTAGGAAATTGGAGCTTACGAAAAGATTAATGCGCCTGGCTTAACCTGCTCTTGGCTGTTATAAGGTCAAAGTTGTATAAATCGTAACTATGGAGGGTAGAAGGAAGGAGCACCATCTTGTATGGGTGACAAGTTGAAAAAGTGTCCACCTGTAAACAGCAAATTATAATTCGAAGATTCACCGAAATGGCGCTCGTGTAGCTAATGGAAATGATGTGAATTTAGGGTTATAAATCGAGTGAAGTGTGCTGGGTTGAAAAATTTAGTATTTTTCGTGACTTGTGTAATTGAGAAATATACAGTATTTAAAATCTCAATTATTTACGTAGTATTTCCTTTTTTAATTTTGTATCTTACTCTAATGATTCATGGCGCTATTTTTAAAATCTTTCCACTTGCTACTATGGCGCCACCTTAATTTGCTTCCTTTTGATGGACACTTTTTAATACATTCAGATGGTGCTCCTTCCTTCTACCCTCCATAATAGTAACGCATCTTTAGTATTCACTTAATTACAGTTTCCTGTAAAAATCGTCATATTTTATTAAAGCGTATTATCAATAGATATCGAAGATAATAGTTTAATACTATTATAATTTTTGAAAAATATTTTTCAAAGAACAGAGACCGTTCACTAAGAATCAACAACTACTTCTCGGGAAATATGTCCCGACAGACATTGAATTACACTCCCAAGTTAAACGGGGTTGGTATATCTGCAAGATATAACCAACCATACTGGTTTGTAATTAGAAGGGACAACATCACTTGTAGACCGGTGTCGGCGTATTTATCAGTACAAGGTAGATGTCATCTTTCCAGAAGCTATGAGAGCATAATTTTCACAGGAAACTGTAATTAAGTGAATAACTACACAACCGATATGGTTTTTGATCAATATAGAATTTTGGTTTGTGGTTAGATGTGGGGATGTCGCTGTTATCGTATTCTTAGCATATCCTTTACTGGGGTTAATGTATTGATGTGGTTTCAGCGTTGTCTCCAGTCCAACAGAATATTTTCAGTTGAAGAACAATAGGATAAAATTCTAATGTTATTGGTCGCTTTCATCCCAACGTAGCGCTACCGGAGCGAATTTTCTGCTGAACGCGTGTTTTTCAACTGATTGATGTGAGCGCTGTGGTAGCAGTCGCCATTTTCCCCATCAGAATTGAAATAAGCTACGCTACCGATCAATGATGCAGTAACTGTCATTTATGACAAATATATTAATAAACATATAAAATGACAAAATAGTTTTGTTTGAAGATACTTTAGACATTCGTATCTTAAATATGAATGAACACCACTAGGAATTATTAAACTAAATTGAAATAGAAGATTAATAAATAATTATTGAAGTCATCTATCAAATAAAATTAGGTTATGTTGTTATATCAAGAAAAGTACCATATTAGCACATTCAGCAGAATTAAGAAACGATGGATTACTCCAAAAATCGCTACATGATCAACTTTGTTGGGATAAACGCGACAAGCAGCAAATATAGTACACTCTTATACAACATGCCATTTCTAACCGATGTTGGAAATACATTTGACCTTGAAACAGCTAAGTGAGAGTTAAGCATGGAAATAAGTTTCTGACCTGTAAATGTTAACGAAAAAGATTAAAAAGTAAAAAGAGTTCTACTTACGTCCACATGTAGTCCTGGTAAAGGAAATATCCTAGTAGGGGGCTCTTCTTTCGGCACGTATCTATAAAATTCTCCGTTGTTTCGGTACCACTTTACGGAATAAAGTGGAGAGCCTTCCAAGTCGTATTCACAACCGAGAGTCACCGAATGACCGACTCGTACCGCACGGGGTACGTTCAACCGCATTCCTTTTAAACTTTTGCTACTGTTTATCCCTGGAACAAAAAGAACTAGGTTACAACTCGATAGCGATAAAAGATATTTTGTCTGCAAACTTCCTGCAGCGTGCAGTACTTTTTGCACTAGTTACACGAATAACTGATGACTCATGTTTTCTTGGTGTAGGTTCGAAGCGATTTATTTATCGCTTTAGCTTAGTCAATATTAATTTGACCAGCCATCATTATTTTATTGTTCAATAATGCATCTAAATGTAATGCTACAACATAATATTTATTTTGTTGGACCTGAATCGACCATTTACTTTATCAATAAATGACACTAGTGGTTTTTTTATTATCATTTCAATATAAACTACCGTTTTTGTAATACATTTTATGTATCGGTACCTATTTATAAAATAAATTATTCATCTAAATGGAAATTTTATTATTGATGTTGTTAGTGGTTTTGCGTTTATTATTTTTTCAAGCAGCTGAAATTGTTGTTGGTTTTTCCGAATATTGTAAAAGTATCCATAATTTTGTTGAAGCTCAAGGCGCAACTCACTAGGGTTGGCGATTCTTTCCAAAAAAGATCGATTTTTAAATCGATTCGAATCGTAACCCGATGAATCGATTCATAAAAATATCGAGGTCTAAAAGATCGATTTCTAAAAAATCGATTTTTTTCAAGTTTGTATTTACAATGTAAATATAAATCAATTTTATGAAAAACAAGAAAGATACCATAATAAACAATCTCTGGGATCTCTTATCAGTAAAATCAGGGATTTTTTAGTTCAGGGAATTCGATAATAACAATTATTTATTTTTATTACCATATCAAAGAATCAGATTAGATATAAAAGAAGACATTTATTTTCTAAATGTATTTTTTACATTAAAAAGTTAATAAAATAGATAATTTAGCTTATAGTTCCCAAAACCAAACCAAAAAAAATCGAATGTCGATTTTAAAGGGTGAAATATCGATCCACTGAATCGATTCAGTACAACATATCGATTTACAAAATCGATATATTTGGCCCGAAGAATCGATTCTTCGATTAATCGATTTCAGATCGCCAACCCTACAACTCACATTGAACGGGAACCGGACGTGTCTGTTTCTGTACACCATGAGACACTTCAAAAAGACGTGGCAAAGACGGAGTGTCAATCGTCCACGCCACGCCGCCTCTATGTACATTGGATCATAGAAAATACGTAAGTGCCACGTCCTCGTCCGACATTCATTCTACGTTAATTTAGGGATGTTGAAAAACAATCGATTTTCATATAAATCGATTATTATTTTCTTATAATCGATTTTTAGTTATCGAGTTTTATATTAATATTAATCGATTTTCAGTAAATCGATTTTATAAATTACGTGTTTAAATCGATTTTCGGAAACGGCTCGTATTATTTATTGACTATTTTTAAAAATTTTGACAACTTTTGACGATTATTAACCATTTCTCAAAATTTTGACAATTATTGACCATTTTTCAAAATTTTAACAATTATTGACCATTTTGACTGTTTTTCAAAATTAGTGACTATTTTTCCAAATTTGCGACCATTTTTCAAAATGATGATAATTTTTAACCATTTTTGACAATAATTGTCCATTTTTAACAGTTTTTAACAATAATTGACAATTTTCAACTATTTTTGATAGTTTTTGACCATTTTTGACAATTTTTCAAAATTTTAGACTGTTTTTCAAAATTTTAGACCATTTTTGACCATATTTCAAATTTATTGGCCAATTTTGATAGTTTTTGACAATTATCGACCATTTTTCAAAATTTTAACAATTTTTGACCATTATTGACCAATTTTGATAATAATTGTCCATTTTTGACAGTTTTTCACCATTTTGACAGTTTTTTACCATTTTTTACCATTTTTGAAAGTTTTTGACAATAATTGAAATTTTTTCAAATTTTTTATAATTGACCATTTTTGACAATTTTTAGAAATTTTTGAAAATTTTTGACATTTATTGGCCATTTTTGACAGTTTTTACAAAAATTGTCGATTTTTAACAGTTTTTTGACAATAATTGACAATTATTGACCATTTTTGATAAAAATTGTCGATTTTTAACAGTTTTTGACAATTTTTAACCATTTTTGATAGTTTTTGACCATTTTTGACAATTTTTCAAAATTTTAGACCATTTTCCAAAATTATTGACCGTTTTTGTTAATTATTGATAATTGTTGATAATTATGGACCATTATTCCAAATTTTTGACCATTTTTGACAATTATTGACCATTTTCGACCATATTTCAAATTTTTTCAAAAACTTTAACAATTTTTAACAATTATCAACCATTTTTCAAAATTTTGACAATTTTTAACAATAATTGTCCATTTTTGACAGTTTTTGGCAATTTTTGACCATTTTTGATAGTTTTTGACAATTATTGACAATTTTTTAAAATTTTTGGCCATTTTTTCAATTTTTTTTTTAAATTATTGACAATTGATCATTTTTGACAATTTTTGAAAAATTTTGACCATTTTTCAAAAATTTTTTAAAGTTATAGACAACTATCGACCATTTTTGATAATTATTGACCATTTTTGAAAATTTTTGACATTTATTGACCATTTTTGACAGTTTTTACAAAAATTGTCGATTTTTAACAGTTTTTGACAATTTTTAACCATTTTTGATAGTTTTTGACCAATTTTGAGAATTTTTCAAAATTTTAGACCATTTTCCAAATTTATTGACCGTTTTTGATAATTATTGATAATTATCGACCATTTTTCAAAATTTTAACAATTTTTGACCATTATTGACCAATTTTGATAATAATTGTCCATTTTTGACAGTTTTTCACCATTTTGACAGTTTTTTACCATTTTTTACCATTTTTGAAAGTTTTTGACAATAATTGAAATTTTTTCAAATTTTTTATAATTGACCATTTTTGACAATTTTTAGAAATTTTTGAAAATTTTTGACATTTATTGGCCATTTTTGACAGTTTTTACAAAAATTGTCGATTTTTAACAGTTTTTTGACAATAATTGACAATTATTGACCATTTTTGATAAAAATTGTCGATTTTTAACAGTTTTTGACAATTTTTAACCATTTTTGATAGTTTTTGACCATTTTTGACAATTTTTCAAAATTTTAGACCATTTTCCAAAATTATTGACCGTTTTTGATAATTATTGATAATTGTTGATAATTATGGACCATTATTCCAAATTTTTGACCATTTTTGACAATTATTGACCATTTTTGACCATATTTCAAATTTTTTCAAAAACTTTAACAATTTTTGACAATTATCAAGTATTTTTCAAAATTTTGACAATTTTTAACAATAATTGTCCATTTTTGACAGTTTTTGACAATTTTTGACCATTTTTGATAGTTTTTGACAATTATTGACAATTTTTGAAAACTTTTGGCCATTTTTTTAAATTTTTTTAAAAATTATTGACAATTGATCATTTTTGACAATTTTTGAAAAATTTTGATCATTTTTCAAAAAATTTTTGAAGTTTTTGACAACTATCGACCATTTTTGACCAAACTTCAAAATTTTTGACAATTTACATATAATTCGATTTGATTTTTAATCTGATTAATTGTTAATGGATGAATCTCTTAGGTTTATTATCGGAATATGAAAAGCATGTACTTTTTAAAATAATACAAAAAAAATCGATTTTCTCGCAGAAATCGATTAATTTTTTATTAAAATCGATTTTTGACACATCGATTAATTTTTCAAAATTATTGACCATTTTTGATAATTATTGACAATTGTTGACAGTTATGGACCATTTTTCCAAATTTTTGACCATTTTTGACAATTATTGACCAATTTTGATAGTTTTTGACAATTATCGACCGTTTTTCAAAATTTTAACAATTACTGACCAATTTTGACAATAATTGTCCATTTTTGACAGTTTTTTACCATTTTTGATAGTTTTTGACAATTTTTGAAAATTTTTGACAATTTTTGAAATTTTTTTTAAATTTTTTACTATTGACCATTTTTGACAATTTTTGAAAAATTTTGATCATTTTTCAAAAAATTTTCAAAGTTTTTGACAATTATCGACCATTTTTGACAATTATTGACCATTTTTGACAAAAATTGTCGATTTTTAACAGTTTTTGACAATTTTTAACCATTTTTGATAGTTTTTTACCATTTTTGACAATTTTTCGAAATTTTAGACCATTTTCCAAAATTATTGATCGTTTTTGATAATTATTGATAATTGTTGACAATTATGGACCATTATTCCAAATTTTTGAACATTTTTGAACATTTTTGAACATTTTTGACAATTATTGACCATTTTTGACCATATTTCAAAAATTTTCAAAAACTTTAACAATTTTTGACAATTATCAACTATTTTTCAAAATTTTTACAATTTTTAACAATAATTGTCCATTTTTGGCAGTTTTTGACCATTTTTGATAGTTTATGACAATGATTGACAATTTTTGAAAATATTTGGCCATTTTTTCAAATTTTTTTAAAAATTATTGACAATCTTTGAAAAATTTTGACCAATTTTCAAAAAAATTTTAAAGTTTTTGATAACTATCGGCCATTTTTGACAATTATTGACCATTTTTGACCATACGTCAAAATTTTTGACAATTTTCATATAATTTGATTTGATTTTTAATCTGATTAATTGTTAATGAATGAATCTCTTAGGTTTATTATCGGAATATGAAAAGCATGTACTTTTTAAAATAATACAAAAAAAATCGATTTTTTCGCAGAAATCGATTAATTTTTTATTAAAATCGATTTTTGACAAATCGATTAATTTTGAATAAAGAAAAATCGATTTTTGTTTAATCGATTATTTTCCATTAATCTCACATCCCTACGTTAATTGCGCATTCAAGCAAGTATGTAATGGCGGTCATATGCGCCACGTTGCCTCTGCGTACATTAGACAATCTAATTACTTAAAAAAGACACGAGAGAGATGTATGTCGGTGTCACGTCCCCTCTAATTGAATCGCGCATAAGAGAAGGAAATGAGCTTAGTCCGACACTGTTTAAGCTGTTTATTCGAACCATAGAGACCACCCAAAGATCGTTCGATAATATATTTTTGTGAATTCAGCAGTCAAACTATTCTGTCAGTAAAACTAAATCGTATCAATCATAAGCCACTATAAAAAAGAAACACAAAAGACTGCCGCTATCACCATTATTTACAGTCGAAGAGAAAACGGTCCAAAATCGCAAAAGCGAAAACTGTAAACGTTCAGAACAAACTTTTTTTATGTTTCATACCAGTGTTTCTCGATGACCTTCCGCCTACTTAGAATTTCGTCTTCATCAAGTGAAAGGGCTGGCAAATAAAATAAAAAACCCATAAAAAGGCTAATTTTGCAAATGGGCGGCATGTAATTTTCATGATTGCAACTTTTAGTTTAGAATTTAAATGGCAAATAACAAAGTTATATCGCTAAATTGTCGTATTTTAGTAAAGCTTATTAGCTATAATTATAGATTTAATACTATTATAACACCTTGCAAAGTTTTGGAAAATATAGTCCGAGAAGTAGTTGTTTCTTTTTAGTTGAACGGTCATTCTTTTTTGGAAAATATTTTTCAAAACTTTGTAAGTAATATTAATTAATTTATTATCTTCGATATCTAAAGTTATATCAATTAGCATAATTGAAAATTGAAAAAGAAATATTTCAATTTGCTTAATGTATTAACAATAACGTGTCTGAAGGAGATAGTCACAAAAGGAGACAAAATGGGGATAAAAATTAATGAAAGTAAAACAAAGCTAATGAGACTGGGGAATCTAAGCCAAAAAGAAAAAAGAAAAAATCAACGCTTTGAATTTGAAGAAGTTAAAAAATATAAATATTTGGGGGTCATGATTAGCAACACCGGAGATAGAAGCACTGAAATTGAAGAAAAGATAATCGCTTATAAGAAACTACTTAAAAGCAAAATGTTAACAAAACAAACAAAATTAAATATATATAAAACGATAATAAGGCAAATAATGATGTTCTCAGCAGAAACAATGACGTTAACGAAGAAGGAAGAGGAAAAATTAAGAATAACTAAGAGGAAGATAGTGTAAAAATAAATGAGAATGAATATAGAATTAGAACGAATCGTGAAATTTTGGACGAACAGAAAGGAGATGACATTGTAAAAATAAATAAAAAGTACAACGAGTTAAATGGAGACACGTATGGAGAGAAGGAGCTAAATCAGTAACCTACAATATCATGCAGTGGAACCCAGGAGGAAGGAGGAGACGCGGTAGACCCAGGCCAAAGTGGCAAAATGAGGTGGAGGCAGACCTCAATAGAGCAGGAGCAAACAGGAAAGAAAAAGCAAAAAATAGGAAATTATGGAAGGGCATAAGTGAAAGAATTTAAACGTACAACGGGGATTGATCCACTCCCACTCCACATGGGATGTCAAGCTATTATATATTATTTAAAACTCGTTTTAATTCATCACTTGTATATAATATTTCAGTAACATATAACTCTGGTCAGCACCAACTGGTCTTATTCGAGTATATATTACGATTAACTCAATACCAATAATTGATTCTTTTATATCATCTTTATCAAGTCATATATTTTGCTTATAATCACGTTGGCATGTTTCGTTGATAAACATCTAATCAATATTATTAAAGTGATTTGTAAGTATTCGTTGACTTTACGGATAAAACTTGCTCATTAAAAATCAATTTACGTTTGTTAAAGTGCCTGACTAGGTATTTTTTATGTTTTGGTAGATTTTAGTTTTTTCTTTCGTAAAACTAGTGATTATCCCTAAACTGATTCCGCATTATGTGTCATTATAGCAAAACGGATCAATGGTTTAACGACCAATTACTAGGTATCTTATCCGAACTTCTAAATTATCTCAACGTTCTTCCGTTATCCTTTCCATCTTTTAACGACAGACGGGAAGATGAAATTTTGCGTGCTGCCGACATCGAGATACGACAAAAAATGTAATTAAGTGCTGAAACAAACAGATTAATGGAAATGTTCATCGTAAGATGTCCTCGTTCTGGGAGAAAGGAAAATTAACTTTCAAAAGGAAAAGTTTATGTAGCCATCTTCGGGATCGATATGGAAAATAAGATTATTAGTGAGACTGCGATCTTGTCTGCTTGTAATGTAGGTATCATTAGGTTTAAAGGGAAAGATTAAATTTGCCTTCGAGATGTTTGATAAAGGAGCTATCGATAATACTGGGGTGATATTAGAGCTTCCTTCAATCCAGATATCATTATCTATTAAAATTTACAATATGCAAAAGATGATTTTTAATTTTGAAATGGGACCTTTAAAATTTGAAAATGCTTTTAATGGATTATTATTCCTGGTGGCAACAAATTAAAGTTAACTATTCGGTATTTTATAATAGTATATTCTGAAACAAGGTTAGAATGAAAATTCGATGCGAGTGGAAAGTTCCGAGCGCGAGCCGAAGGCGAGCGTGAGGAACCACGAGCATCACGAATTTTCATTCTAACCGAGTAGCAGACTATACTTTCTCCACGATCAAAGATTTTAAATATATATTTTTAAGTGGAAATGAACAAAAGTTAATTTATATTACAGAACTCAATCACAATTATTATATTAGGTAAACACTCAATAATCCAAGAAACATTCTACTTTGTATTAATTGTTATATTTGTGATTCTCTCATCAACTCCATATAAGGAGGAGTTAGAGACTACCATTACCAAACATGTGTTAATGAAAAGAAAAGAAATTCAAAGAAGAATCGGGAGTAGCCCAACAGAAAAACGAACTACACCCTTACCTCAACAAAAAAAGAACGTAAAACTCGATGCAACTGGAAAAATCAACAAAGTTGCTCAAAAATGAAGAAAAAAAGTTGAGATAGAAGAAAATTCCTGGACAGGCAGTGAAACTGATGATGATGACACCGACTGTCTTTACTGCAAAGAATTTTACTCTAAATCAACGGAGGGTTGGATAGCATGCTCCATTTGTAAAAATTGGGCTCACAATTCTTGTGCAGGTGTTGAAAGTGACGACGATGACACTGTCCTTGTCTGCGACTTATGCAAAAAGGCTTACTTTACCAAATATGGCTTATTATGTTTTTATCTTTTTAGTTTTTATATTAAAGTTGTATATTTAAGCTTTAGTTTTATTTAAATACGAATATATGGATTAATATTATTTTTGGATAAACTATTCTGCCCCTCAAGGGTACCATTCTGCCCCAACGTTGGGACAGAACGGTCATTTTGACTTTTTTTGACGTGCTAAAAATTCTAAACTTTTTTTCTTTATTTTCAAACTTCTGTAATTTGATAATTAAACATTGAACAATGTTTTGTGTTTAATTGGGACTCAAAATTTAAATGTCTCTGGCACAGAAGGTCTTCTAAACGTTATGTATGCCATTCTGCCCCTTGTTCCCCAACAGGCACGATACCGAGCATACTATAAATACAAATCCCTAATGCAGAACAAATCAATCAAGAGAACCACAAAAATGAGAATATACAAGACAGCAATAAGATCAGCAGTCGCTTATGCAGCCGAAACTACAGCAATGACAAGTGGAGAGGAAGAAAAGTTAAAAATATTCGGAAGGAAAATTATTAAGAAAATTTATGGACCAAAGAAATTAAATGTGGGACAGTATGAACGATTGACAAACTTGGAAATAGAAAAAATACTGGAAACTGAGTACATAGGAAGAATAATAAAGGCATCCAGAATGAGATAACTTGGACATATTAAAAGGATGAAAGAATTGAGTAATGTAAAGAGAATAACAGAGTGGACACCCGTTACAAACAGACCAAAAGGTAGACCAAAAGCTAGATGGATGGACTAAATAGAGAGAGACCTAGAAAAAATGGAAATTAAAACTGGAGGCAAAAGACCCAGTACAGGAAGGAATGGAGGAAAATCGTTGAAATGGCAAAGAAACATGACAAACTTTGACTCTCCACTGAAACAAAAGGGTTTAAGAGCCAGATATTGGCGGTTACTGTTCCGGAAGGAATGTATAACGTTACAAGTATATAGTCGGATATTAGATTAAATTATATTTTATGAGGTAGATAATTGTACTATTCCTCTTCAATCTTTCTAGATCTATAGTGGTCCTCTGCATCTATATTCCATTTTCCAGCTTAATTATTTTTATGTAGTTAATCATCCTCGAGACTGAACCTTTCTTGTAGTTTCTTGTCGGTGGCTTCTCTTTCACAACAAACCGCACATTCGCCAGTCAGTCGCACTGGTATAGGATGTGCTCTCCAGTTTCCTCTTCTGGGTGACAAAATCTGCACATAGTTTCGTCTGTCAACCCCATTAGCTTTGTGTGCCTGTTGAGCTTATAACGCATTGTCAACATACCCACCTGGGCCTTATCAATTTTCCTATCTTTTGCCGTAAATTTTATCCTCTAATGGCAATGAGCAGTTTCGCCTAATGAGGTTTACACACATTCTGGATATTTCTGTGCTAGAGACTCTCTTTTGTCCATGAATCGCTTTGATGAGCCTTTTCTTGCCATTTCATCTGCCTTTTGGTGTACCTTAAGACCCTCAGACTACCGTGACTTTGCAACAGTCCTCGAGTCAGACTATCTGAAACACTTATAAAATAAATAACTAATATCCTTTATCAATATTGAACTGGGCACAATTGCACAAGTAGTAGTAAGATAAAAATGGTACAGCATATTGTTTATCGTCACTAAAAGAGCCATAACAATGATAGTTTTGAGTGTTGGTCATTAAAATTTCTAAGATATCCCTTGCATTGGATAGCTTCAATTATCTTTTATGGCATTCATGTGTATAAATGGGACTTTTAATGACTTGGTCGTCAATAACTGTAGTATACATTTGTATAAATAGCGAATCTACCATTTGACTCCATCCGAACGTAAAATTGGCTAGCAGATATACGTACCTAGGAATATGATCGATATAACGAATTAATCTCGGCTAATGCTCACCATTTTGTCGTTTAAATGGTTATTTGCTCGGTTGGAGAATTATTGAGAATTAATTATTAAGTATCAAACACTTAAATGGCGTATTATAGCCACTATGAAGCCATTACACCAAAATAATGGTTTATCGGGTGACCCGACTCAAACTCTTGAAGTTTAATGATGTTGTCGAACGCGGATCAATATTAAAACTTTCCGGATCGAGACATTTCTCTAATTTTATTAAGTTTCCGTACACGCATTCGTTGAAAATTCAATTCGCCCTACAAGCGAGAGAAAGAAAAAACAGTCATTATTAGTCACCACACATACTCCTTTTGACGAATATCTTAAATAAGTAAACGAGGTTGGCTGCCTAACAGAATTATGGCTACAAGAAAAATATAACCTCAAAAGAAGGGATAGAAAGCTGAATAATTCACCGGCAAGAAACGGTTTTGTTGTAATCATAGAGGTCTGGTAGGAAATTTTATGTATCTCTTGTATATTTCGATGTTTTTGAGGGAATACAGATATAGTCGGAGAAATATCCCTAGTCCTATTTTCTTTCTCTATTATATACATATAAAATGTATGAAACAAAAAGTTACTACATTTTGGCAGGTCGTAAATTAATATTACTTGACATTCAAACTTGATTTGTTAAAATAATTCTATCCGAATATACAGGGTGATTCAAAGTCCAATATCTTGTAAATCCTCAATGATATTCAAATAAAATTTTCATCGATTCTAGTGTGCTCGAAGGCAAATATATTAAAATTGTACAGCGTGTTCCAGAACGCCGTGCCAGATCAAAGGTATCTTTTTTTAAATGCGATACCCTGTATTTCATTTCAAATTTTAATTCTGCTTGACTTCACAATTGCAATATTATATGGTTGTAATAGGTTATATAGTGTATTTAAAAAGTTCTGACCACTTGTGATCCATATCGATCCGGATCGAACGTCGTACCTCCGGGGCCGGTAGAGCGATATTCTCTCTCTGGTTTCAACAAGATGGTTGTCCAGTCCATAATTCAAGGATAGTAATGGAATTTTTAAGGTTCACATTTCCCGACAGAATTATTAGTACTAATGGTACAATTAAATGGCCTCCAATATCACCTGAACTAGCTCCAAATGATTTTTTTTTGGGATTTTTGAAAAGTAGCATTTATCAACATGAATGTGAAAGAGCTAATAATTTAAATGAATTACAGCACGTTTGTGCGCCAAATAATCTTAGATATATGAGATCAAATCTTTATGACAGATTTGGTTATTGCCTGGCACAGCAAGGTGGTTTATTTGACAAAAATGAATTTTAAGATATACAGGCTACGTAATAACGAGTGTATTTTTTTATTTCATTTACAACCTCACTCCTTCCATGTTGGGAAACTACTGAACCAGAGTGAACGTACTCACAGAGTGGGGAGTCAGTCTCTGCTGCAGCGCTGCCAGTTTAGAATGTTTGGTACTTTCTAAGTAATAAATAACTTATTTTGCATTTGACTTTTAACACCGGATAACGGTGTATTTAGTGGGAGAAAATCGAGATTGGTAATATTGACTTTTGAAAAATAATTGAGATCAACACAAATAAGAATAAAATAATGGAGTTCAAGAAAAAATTTGGAGAAATTACAATCTGCAATAGATAAAGTCCGTACAATGCTTTCGATTTAACAATTATTGGTATTTAACATTGTTGCCGATTGAAATTCCGTTGAAAATTTTAAAACAACGATAGACAAAAATTAGGAATAGGGTCCAGGGACTCAATTCTTGAACTTATACGGATGTCAGAAGCATACGAATTAAATTCGAACGAAAGATTCGAATACGAACGTCAATATTAATTCTTGGATGGTATGCGGAAAAATGTCCGTATACGGATGTTTTATTCGAATAAACAGTTTGGAAACTTCTTTTTTCTATCTTCTATTGTGGGCGGATAATTTTCTCAGCATATTTTCTCCTTTTTTGTTCGTGTGCCGAAACAAATGTAAAATGTGTCAAAAAACAAGAGCCTGTTTACAAAACAAACCGAAATATGTGGACCTACTTTTTCTACAGGTGCTCAATTTCTCCTTTTAGGAGCTCAATTTCTTTTGGTCCATGACAGTGTCTCTTGCTAAAATTACAAAACTTTTACGTCGACTGCACAAGGTGAATACTTTTTTAAATTTTCATAATGTAAGAATTATTATTTGTATTTTAAAAAATTAATCATGTGGTCGAATGTAAAAGCGTTGGTGAAATAGAAACTCACGTGCCTGAAACAGTGAAGGTTCAAATCCCACAGATGTCACTGTTTTCGTTTTTTTCGTGTTTAATAATTATTTTAGTTTTGTCAAGTAGTTTAAGAAAGACGATAGGTAAGTCAAAAACTAAAAGTTTCCTAGTTTTACATAAATAAATCTCCGGATAAGAAAATCGTTCTTCATTAGGGGTGATTAGTGAATTATTTTGTGTACAGAAGTAAATCTCAAGATTAGGCTACACTATGAACACCCTGTATGTTGACGGTAAAAACAAGTAAAAGGAACAATATAAAATAAAGGAAACAGTTGCCAATTTACTTCTTGTCGACAGGAACTCTTGATTTTTCAAGTGTCCTACTTTCCTACAGTAAAAGTAACTTTGTCAAGAGTTAAAGTTACCTGAAGTTGGGTCAGCAAATTTGAGAATAAAATTTAAGGTTTATATATCAACGAGAAAGCAACACAATATTTCAGTGGCGCAAACTTTGACAGATCTATTTGCAATTGATATTCAACTCGAGACCTAGTTTCTTGTCTCTCGGGAAAACATATTGTGGTGTTTTCGTGATTCAATCCAAGATATAAAAAAATTTGCTTTGAAACAATTGTTCGGGTTCAGCCTGTAAAATTTTATTAAAATTCCTGCAGAAAAAAATACATTTTTAATGCATTTAACTCTTTTTAGATAATTTCCTGTGTATTCGCCGTACCACGTACATTTTTCAGCGTATCAGTATTGTGGAATTGTTTCATATTCTTCTCAGTATCCACGGCAAATTTTTATTCAAAACCAGTTTGAATAATTCATTCATGACTCTCAAAATATTTTCATTCTCTTTTTTCCAAATACCAAAGTACGTCCGATGTTGGAGTATCATGTAAATTAGAAAGTCCTTTTTTTGTATGAAATACGAACCCGTAGCTAAATCGAATTTTACTTTAAAAAAATAAAGGTTTGTCAAACGAAATTCCAACACACACACACAGTTATAAATTCAATCGATATAATTAAAAATTAATACAAATACTGTTACAAATAATGAACAGTTTGTAGCTAGGGAAGGTTTAAGACAAGGAGGAGTACTGAGCACTACTTCATTTAACCTAATACTAGACGATGCAATGAAGGAAGTCAAAATAATAGACAAGAAACTTCTGGTGGGTTACAAAAAACTGGAACCAACCTTCGCAGACGATTTAATGATATGTACCAAGAATCAAAACGAAGTTCAAACTGTTGTTGGTCTAAGCGACAAGGAAATATATTAAACGCATAACTTCGAATAGCTAGGTGTATTAACAAAGAAAGACGGGAAAACGAAGCGGAAATTAACAACAAAATAGTGCAAACAAACTATACTATTTATTGAGTAACACGCTTGTAAGGAAGAAAGAAGTGTCGACGAGGACAAAGATAATCGATTGCAAAACAATAATCAAGATCATCTTAATCTACAGTTGTGAAAGTTAAATACTCACAGAACAACAAAATAGCAAACTACAAGCCATCGAAATGAAACTCGTACGGGTCAAAAGAGGCATCACAAAAAAATAGATTGAGAAATGACGTAGTTAGAAAGGAAGTAGACTTCATAGAAAGTATAGAACGTAAACAATTAAAGTGGTTTGGCCATTTGGTAAGAATGGACAACTCGAGAAAAGTCAAGTCTATATGGCAAATCAATTCATAGATCTATAAGGGCTGGCCTAGAAGGAAATGGGATGATATAATAGCTATTATGGATGGATATATATGTATGTATGTAAATTCGGGTGATATTCACCTAAAAGATCTATTGTACCCACTTACTTCTACTTAGTTCCTGAGGAAAATCTCAGAGACTGGTAGCTCCTTTAGTCCTATTTCCCGGAGGAATTTTAGGATATCCGCAGGCTTCAACTTAGGTGATTGTCCCTCTTCTATCCAGTTTTCTCCAAGGTGTTGTGCCCTAGGATTCTGAATTGCTGTGCAGTTCGCAAGTATGTGGATGGAGGTTTCTTCTATCTACATTCTTCTTCCTCCACTATTTTGAGCTTTTCAGGTGTCCATTCAGGCGACAATGTCCCGTAAGGATGCCTGTTAAAACTCTTAGTGCAGTTTCACTTTGACTTATGCATTCATTTGATCTCAACAGGTTGTAATCACCCAGAAGAATCTATGATTGTCTAAGTCCTACTAGATATTTCCAATGGTCAGATCTTCTCCTTCCTATTTCTTCCAATATTACATCGGAGCTGATACCGCAAAAGGGTTCCGGCCCCCAAAAAGGTGTTCCAGTCCCCCTCTTTGCTAGTTCATCTGCTATTTCATTTCCTTCTATCCCAGTGTGTCCTGGAATCCACAGTAAGGTGACTATATTGTTCTCGCCTGGTTCATTTAGTTTGCCTAGGCATTCCCACACCATTTTGGAACTGATAACATAAGAGCTCAGTGCATAATGGCTGCTTGACTATCCGACATTGTGGTAATCCTTTGCCTTCTATATCTTTTATCAATATTGAACTGGGCACACTTTCTTATGGCGTGAATTTCCGCTTGAAAGATACTCGGGATTTTTCCCAAGCTTTCAGAGTGTTTGGTTCCTGGCCCGTACACTCCTATCCCAATTCCTTCTATTGCTCTTGAGCCGTCTGTGTACCATTGAATGGCATTCTTTCCAAGTCTGGAAATGGTATTTGCATCCCATTCTTTCTTGCTGCTCAATTCCGTAACGAATTTCTTTGAAAAGTTATACAGTTGTGCAGTTGTTGTTGTGCAGTTTTTTTGCATATGGAAGCAAATTATGTTCCATTATTTTTTATATATTTATAATAATCTGCTCTTATCTTTTTTCAAGTGAGAATTGTTGTTTTTTGTTGTTCTATGGGTTCTATTATATAAAACTACGCATTATTATCGTTTAAAAAAATACACCTTTTTATTTTAGTAATTAATCTAAGAAACTGTAAAACAAGTATTACAATATACTAAATAATATTAAAATCTTTGGTGTTAGTTAAACTTGTTTCAAGCAGGAGTCATTCTGACCCCACATCTGTTATAACGTATCAATAATAAGATGTCTGTGGTTACGGGTTAATATATTTGATATTCGTAAAACTATTTATAACCAAATGAAAAAAAAAAAGACTTTACAACAAAATTCGGGCATGGCGTTCGAAATTAAAAATTTTTAGTTTTAAATTTTGTTGTTCAAGCTTTAATCTTTAAAACCACCGACGAAAATGTGTGAAGGCATCAATCGATTTCTTGCAGTCTACTTGAAATCAACAGAAGAGGATTTGCGAGTATTCGGGATGCACTGAATTTCGCATTCAAAGATAAAAATGGAAAATGTAAGCGCTTCTCAACGACACCTTTGTAAGCTCGATAGAAGTGAAATCGCAGATGGTTCTACTTTAGATTTGCGTTTGCAGATTTAGTTCGATCAAATATTCTCTTCAAACTGTTAGGCAATCGTAAAATTAAGTCGGAATAAAAAGATAGGCATACATTTCTATAATATAAGCTCTTAATCAGGTCCTTGTCTAGTTTTGATGTATCCTTTATAGTCCAGGAGCCTGTTAGACTCAATTCCAAAGTTATAAAAAATTCGAGGGATTGTAGGAGGTATGTTTGCTTAGTTTTCGAACAAGAGGACCCCTGGCTATTTACGGGAAGACAGGGGGTAGGAAATTATATGCTATTTCACGTGGTTTTTCCGGATTTCAGATAAACCATTTAGTTTATAAGATGGGCAATAAAAAAATAGTCCAAAAAGAATTACGGTTTTTTGACCATTCCCCAGCAAACACACCCTCTACTATTGATTTTTTCATTTGATGATTGAATAAGAAATAATGTGTGACTTGCTCGATTTCAAAAATAGTAACCTGAACCACCTAAAAATAAATTATATACTACACTGAGCTATCTTTGGTTATCGTATAAAAAGTTTTCTTGCATTCTTCCATATTTAGTGAGATAAAGAAAATATTTAAGATAGCAGTTTGGGTCTATTTTAGAAAATCGCCCTATATCTCGGAAATGAAACGACTTACCTAGGATATGGTTGAATTATGGCTTGCTTAACAAAGAAATAAGAGATGATAATTATCTTAACTACTTTTTTTCTATCTCCTCGAATTTTTGACATACCTTTCAAGACCATCAAATTTGGAACGCCTTGTACATGGCTCCTGGACTATTATTTATATTTCCAATTTTGGAGGAAAAAAATTTTATCATCAAATATAATTATTTTTCAAGTTTTTCATCCAATAAAGAACAAACACACTTTTATGAGGTTAACTTTACATGACAATGGGATGGAATTTCCGACGCGACATCAAGAAGGCAATTTCTCCAGAACAAATCTGAAATGGTGGCAAAATGAATGTCAACAACTCACTTCCCAACCACAATATTTATACAGGAGAATGCTGAAATGAGCTTGAGTGAATAAAATTGCTAAATTGTGATTCTGTTGCGGCGTTTTTCGTTCATATTATGTTGAAATTGTCTCTTTAAGTTAAATAAAATAAACCGCAGGTAGGCGAAATATTCAAAACGAGCGAGAAATGTTTGAAAACAAAATGGTATAAACGGCAATTTAAAAACTTGTCACTTACATAGTCTTTAAGGCTTATTTTTGCATTAGGGTACGAAAATTTATAACTGTATAAAGTATGAAAGGGTTTTTCATTATGGTTATCTCTTTTAACATAAGTCAGATTTATTTATTTTTTGCCAAATTAAACCCTTAAAAGCATTAGCAGATATACCCAGGTGGTGGAAAATTAAACCTTTTTTCCAGAAAAAACTAAAACATTTTTCCACGTCCCTTGTATACATGGGTAAAAATAGTAAGAAACTTTTATACTTTGCTTTAAATAAGATTGTTAACTACTAACAACAAGCATCCATTATTAATTATTATAAGTTTTAGCTATTTTCAATGCTACATGAATAATGGAAGATCTGTGGTGGAACTAACCATTGTTTAGTTCAACACGGAACTTTCCCAGAAACTTTCTTGCACGTAGATTCATTCCCTTAGGCGTTATTTTGTTGTTGATATTGCAAATGTTGACGTAGATGCTTATAGTTAATGGACAATCGTAATGGTGAGAGAGCTTCTACTTCTATACCTGAAGTTATTATTTGTAACTGGGGACTACTTCACGACGTTTCTGTTCATTAGTTTGTCTAACAGTATTCTCAACCAGGTTGGGTTATTTTCTATTTTTATATACAAATCAAAGGTTCATATTGTAGCAATTTTTATAACAATTGAATTTTGATATTGTGTAGCAACAAAAAAAGCAAACTACATTAAGTTCGAACGGCAGCCTTTCATCGGTGAGCAAAAGGCATGGGAACTGCTGCTTAGTTTTAAAATGTATAACAATTGAAAATATGATGATTAAGAAAAATTAGTCTACCCGCGAGCGCCACTTTATTTTTACCAATCGTATTAAACCTCAACAAAACAAAGAAATATGAAGTATCGCCATAAAAAGATAACTATTAAATTTGAAAATATTAAAAGCCTAGACCTTAAAGAATTAACACTATTTAGTTGTTTTCTAATACATTTATCAAATAAAATGAAAAAATAGTTATACAGGGTGTCAATTTTAAAACTTACAATGGCCTGTACCTCGTGAACGAAAAGAGATTTCAAAAAAAATTCAAAACCGTAGAGAGGGGTAACTAAAATGACATGAGATCCATCAACCCCCTATGCCCCACCTAACCCACCTACAAAAATTTAAATGGCAACCCCCTACTTGTGATACGTCGTTAGAAAGCCCGTAGAAAATGCTTTCCAACGGTCTTAGTCATAATTATACAGGGTGTAACAATAAAGCAGAAAAAATCATTTGACAACAAAAATAACAATTAATTGTGGAACAATACTTCGCTTTGAAAGTGCAAGTACGGTCCTTATTTAAGTGTTAAATGTTATATTAATTGTATTTAAAAAAAAAACTTGTTTGCTTTGCAGTTTTTAAGCAACACATTTTGTTATTCTGTTTTTCATTTCCTTTCTGTACTCAAATTATTGGTTAATTTGATTCTTACCTTCATGTCATTGTCATTTGTGATAGATTAATTATTTGTACGTTTGGTCCGAAAATATTTTGGTACGTTTTGTACGTTAATTTAATTACAATAATCACGATGGTTTACAGTATACCTGAACGTGTGAAGATAATGTTAATATTTGGCTCCAAGAACGAAAGTTATTTGCAGACAGCTAACGTGTTTAATGAAAGACATCCTGAAAAACATGTAAGTCACGTGTGTATCCGTGATTTAGTCGCAAAATTTAGATAGACGGGTTCAGTGGCAAATAGAAGAAGGAATGCCGCAAGAGTACTCGATGAAGCAACTCAAATTGAAGTCTTTGGATAATTTGGAATAGCTCCTACTTTATCAACTCGTCACGTCTCTGCAATAACAGGACTATCACATGAGTCGGTACGGAAAGTTTTGAAACTTCATAAATTTCATCCCTATAAAATGCAATGTCTTCAAGAATTGTCCGATGACGATCCAGACCGAAGAATTCAGTTTTGTGAAATTATGACTGAAATAATGCTGAGTGCACATTTTGCACATATGGTAATGTAAATAAACAAAACTGTCGTTATTGGAATGATGAAAATCCACATCTGTTTAGAGAAAACCACATTCAGTATCCTGAGAAACTAAATGTAGGGGTATTAGGAGATTCTGTGATTGGTCCCTTGTTTATACCGGGAAATTTAAACGGTGAAATGTACCTCGATATGCTGGAGAACACTATTGAGCCCTTAATTGTTCATGAATTAGAGAACCAACAGGACGGCGATGGCAATCCAGCTCTAGACGAAAATTTGTTGCACTTCCAGCAAGACGGAGCACCTCCCCATTACGAAGTAGCAGTTAGGGACTGGTTAGACAATAATTATCCAAATTGGTGGATTGGAAGGAAAGGTCCCATTGAGTGGCCACCTAGGTCACCAGACGCACCTACACCTGATTTTTTTCTGTGGGGTCACCTTAATTCGGTTGTTTATGCTAAACCAACCTCAATTGACGATTTACGACGAATAATTAGTCAAGCATGTCGTGATATTACTAAAGCAACATTTGAAAACGTTCGTATGGAGTTTGAAAATACGTTGTACTATTGTTACAAAACAATGGAAACCATTTTGAGCATTTACTAAATTAATTAACATTTTTGTAGTTCGACAATTAACTGAATTTACTGTTTGGACCCTTACTTTGTGGAATCTACTCATATTAATGTTATAAATGAAACTAACTGTTTCTAATTAATTAAATAGTGGAATTAATTAGAAACAGTTAGTTTCATTTATAACATTTTCGACAATTAACACTTTTTCATTCTGTTGACAAATAAATTGTTCTTCTTTATTGTTACACCCTGTATAATTATGACTTAGACCATTGGAAAGCATTTTCTACGGGCTTTCTAACGACGTATCACAAGTAGGGGGTTGCCATTTAAATTTTTGTAGGTGGGGTAGGTGGGGCATAGGGGGTTGATGGAGGTGTGTTCTCTCTCATGTCATTTTAGTTCCCTCTCTCTAACCTAGAAACTAGTTTGAAATTAGTTTGAAATCTCTTTTCGTTCACGAGGTACTGCTCATTGTAAGTTTTAAAATTGACACCCTGCATATTACTTACCACTCAATATAATATGATTTACAGATTTTTTAACAAAAATAAGATATCCCAATATAGATACTTCTCACTTGAACTGAGGTCAAGTTTGCCAAAACATTTAAATACTTGGATTACTATAAATTAGGCATTAGATTAAATATACTCAAGAGTTTTAAACAGAATTCCAAAGTCTTAGAACTTAACCCAGATTATAGCTATTATTTGTTCAATCAAAATTTAGGAATCATTTTTGGCTCCTGTGGAACGCAAAGGAATCAGCAGCATCATCAACTGGGTTGGAAGCACGCGGAAAATGGAGGAATCCACGTGGTTTCATCATAAATCCTATCCAAAACTAGGGACGAGAAGGGACAGGAACCTTCCCTGGAACAAAAATAATGTCCAGTCACCCTTCCTTATGTACTGGACCCGCAAAAGGATTGGTCGTAAAAGTAATACCGATGTATTGGCGGCTACCCAAAATGGCCTCTCAGAAGAGATGATCGACGGAGTCGATAAGCTCGACCTCTTCTTGGCCGTAGAGGTGATCCCTATTATAAAATGATTATTTGGAATGGAAACCAATTATTCCTTAGACAAAACCTCATCCTCAAAAAACGAAAGGGACACCAAAAACGAAAAGGCAATTAAGCATCAAATCAAAACTTAAATTGGAAATGAACCTCCTACTTCCTCCATTATTCATATAAAAGGACACGAATTTCAAAAAAACTCTACAAACTAGCAAGATGGATGACATTTCAAAATTACTGTCAACCGTAAAGATAAATATATTAGACACCTCGGCCTGTTATTGATGGATATTCCAGCAACTTCATCATAGACTCAACTAAAGGACAAAACACTACACTACTTCTGATCGCCAACATTTGACATTAGTATTAACCTAACATTTATTTGTGCATGTGCCTTTCAACCACTGATATTTGTCAATATGATTTTTTTTTGCTCTAGTAGATGGTCCATGGTCTGTTTTCAGTGTAATGTTGTTCTGATTGGTTGTGTTCAGTCAAATGACCTCAAATTAACTCATTTCATTGGATATCTACTAGAATCTATGTTGCCATGGATACTTTTTGATTTATTTCGATTTTGACGTTTCAATATATTTATTATTTCAAAATGTCACGATTTTGTCATAATACTGACGACAATATTAATGAAATTATAGAAGCAAATATACTCTGTATTATTTTCTATAATTAGCAAAACATTTACTATTCGAATAACCCTCGAACATTGGTAAATGCTCAACAATTTTATAACAGCTTTCTATTTATTTTAGGCTCCGAAACTACTTCTAGAAAGATTCAAGAATGATTAGAATCCTGTTCAAGTCCGTGTATATTGATGATAAAAGTTTCCAATTTTGTTACCAGCTGCTGTTGTAAATACCTTAGTATTAACCAAATAAAGCATGGAAATGAATCTATAATTAAATGATTCCTTTACCTAATGAGTAAGTGAATTTTTAAATGCTACAATATGCAACAAAAGGTTTTAAAGATAAAATAAACAGTGAGGATAACGAAAAAGGTACCACATCAACAATACATATAAGAAATGAACATTCAGAAATTCTGGTACATGAGTATAACCTTTCAAAGAAATTTGATACGGAATTAAGCAACAAGAAGGAAATGGATCCCAACACCATTACAAGACCTGGAAAGAATTCCATTCAATGTTATACAGATGGCTCAAAATTAAATAGAAGAGACTGGGATAGGAGTGTACGGGCCAAGAACTAAACACTCCACAGGCTTGGGAAAAACCCGTACCCTCTAAATTCACTGCTTAGGAAAGTGTGCCCATTTCAATATTTAAGGAAAGATGTAGGAGGCAAAGCATTATCAGCATGTCGGATAGTCAAGCAACCCCTGAAGAGTCTTGCGAAATCAGTCCCAAAATGGCATGGGAATGCCTAGGGAAGCTCAATGAACTGGGCAAGAACAGCATTGTCAGCTTACTGTGGATTCCAGGAAACATTGGGAAACGACAAAATGGAATATCAGATGAACTAGCGAAGGAATGGGCAGAAACACCCTTTTAAGTAATATTGGAAGAATAGGCGACGCCAAAAAGAGGAGACAATCTAACCATTGGAAAGAAGGGATTAGACAATCAAATATACTTCCGGAATACTACAACCAAATGAGAACAAATTAATGCCTGAGCCGGAGTAAAACACCTTGAAAAGCTCAAAATAGTGGAGCAAGAAGAACTACATTCTTCTGTGGAATGGAAAGAGAAGCCTCCATTGAGGATTGCATAGCAATTCAGAACATAGAGATACTACAGATAGAGGCAACAATCCAGCTCTGAACCCGTCAGCATAAAAGAGAGAGATAGAAAATCAGTGGTTCAGGCTGTCTTTCACTAATGGCACGCATGCTATAGACGAGAGACAAAGACAGAAAAACCTCTAACGTCTGTCTTTTTCTCTCTCACCGGAGTTCAGACGGACATTCCCACTAGCACAGCGGCCTACGGCCTACGGCTCTATCTGTAGTATCTCTATGATTCAGAATCCTAGAGCACTGGATAGAAGAGGAACACTTACCTAAACTAGAGCCTGCGGAAATCCTAAAATTCTTCCGGGAAGTAGGTCTAAAGGAGCTACTAGGTCTGAGACTTCCCCCAGGAAGTAAGTAGAAGAGAGGGAGCACAATAGATCTATTCTGGTAATAATTAATTACAATAGTGGAAGAAACCAAAGATTTACATGACATCGTAGGTAGAAAGGATGAACTGTACGCAAAAGAGAATGTTAGACTTTTGCAACATGCATAAATCCAAAAATAATCCGAAAACAATTTGAAACAAACACCTAGAGAAGAGGAAGTGAGAATAACATCAGAAGCAAGATAAAAAGCAAGGGAAAAACGGAATGAAGATAAAAAGTAATGTGAATAACAAGATAATATAAATGAAATTCTACAAAAGTATATAAACAAAAAACAGCAATAAAAGATGTCGATACATACATGTACCGACTCAAAAACAGTGTACAAAGCTTCATTAAATTAATTTAAAAACAGTTTCAGTTCCTTTGTATACTTTCCATTAGATGTGAATTGCCCTGTTTGTACAATTCCGCATACAATTATACGATTTATTCCATCAGACCAGTAACGAATGTGCTTCTATGCGTTATTGTTTGTTTTTGTTCTAATTTCTGTTGTTCGATCTTCAGTAGCGTACGGCTGAATAGACGGAAAAATATATATAATGGTTTTCAATTAACGGACAATGATATGTAAGCGTCAGAAAGACGGTCGATTGGTTTGTTTTGTTAAATCTCATGCGAAGACAGAAATAAACTCGAAGGTTTGTTCATTTGTAAGGCATTTCGCACACAATTAAATAAGGCTAGAAGTTACTGGACTAGCAGACCCTATCTGTCGATTATGGAAGAGATTTTCTCACAATTTTACGGAAAATTAGTTTGATACCTGAATATAGGGAGCTCTATGTGCCAACTAAGGTCATATACTGTGTTGTGTGGCTTTTTCAAGCGTTCAAAACCACAATTTCAGTTCTGGACACTCTGTATATGATTACTTGTGTAAACAGTTTTTAAATAATTCCCTTCAATTAAGAAAGATAAACATTGAAATGAAATCACGACCGACTCAAAAGAGAGCAAAAATATATCTGTAAATACTTCTTTTACATTTTAAGCAATCTCTTCAACCAGTGTTAGATACACAAAATTTATGTGACAGAAACGACTTGAACTATCAATAGTTGATAGTAGAAATATTATCCCTAAAATATAAATTCAAATAGGCACATATCTTCACGTTTGTACCTATATGAGTTCTTAGAATGTTTATATTATACATCTGGAGAATTGTCACTTAGTTTTCACGTCGATATTCTTAAGCAGCATTATTCTTCTCTTCCTAATGAAAATATTATTAATACGGTCAGCGGCGTCGGTAGCCGTTCACTGATTTTTAGAAATAAAAGAACAAATAATATTCTTCAGAATTGCATCAGTCTTTCTTTTACTTATCCCATTTTTTATACAAAAATTTCTTTTTAGTTTTCTTACAATTTGTTATTATTTTTGTTAAATTATGCGAATTTGTTCCAAGTCGTTAGAAATATTAATTTTTGAAATGGAATATTTCCCTAAAGAGAATAAGCTTCTAATCGAAATTTTCAGGAAATTCAATTACGACTTTAGAACTCTTTGAGAGAGTGAAAAACTTTTTTGACCGACAAACTTACCGGGTATCCAAAGTTTTCTATAAAAGCAATCATATTTCCTATAGGTATAATCACATAATGGACTCAAACTAAAATTATATGTCGCTTAGTCTTGAATGAAAATTTATGGAAAATCCAACTTTCATAGATGCTAGATACTCACCGAGACTGTAATAAAGTTAAATGACTTTTGTTCAATTATTATCAAAAATAAATTACGTATATTTTCGTTATTTAAAGGTCTGTATACTCCTTATTTTCGCTCAAATCCCAAGGATTTTGTGTCACAAAATGAACAAACGTGTGAAAATAACAGTTTGATGGAATAACAATGGAAGGAAACAAAAAAACATGTTTTTAAACGTAAAAATACAGACGAGCACAGAGTAGCAGTTGAGATATTTGTAGACAAAAAAAAATTTTTTTTGAGTAAAAATACCGGGTGTCCCAGAAGTTTCTGATCCATTTTAACTAAGTCGTACTTCTTTCAAAAACATTCGGTATAATTTTTTTTAAACGTAGGTATTAGTTAGCTGGAAAATTTTGTAATTGTTTTTTATTTAAAACGTATGTGTCAGGCATCTTTTCATCTAAACTTTAAAAAATTATACATTTTCGGAACGGGGAAGAGTTCTGCTTTCAGATAGAATAAAAATATATAGAATGTTCCATTAAAGAAATAGACGATATTTGCATTTAAAAAATACCATTTTTTTGAAAACACCCTATATAAGATTTCAGTAACTAAACATTCATACTGAAAAAACTTCGCATAAAAAGAAGTTGTTCATCGAAGGCCGAAGGTCCCTATCGTTACTGAGTTCCGAAATTTTTGCAGTTAAAATGGGTCAGAAACTTCTGGGACACCCAGTAGTAGAATGAAAAAAATTTAAATGTAGTGAAAGGGTGCTGCAATTGGAAATTAGGTCTGAAAAATACCTTGTGTGCCAAAACATGAACAAAGTTATTAAAAAGAAGTTAAAGGTGCAGAAAAAGTGAAAAATGGTGAAATAAATATATTTAAATTGCAAGTGTAGCAGATTCAGCTTTATGTCATAAACAATGTTACATTCACGGTGTCTTGTCTATTCCCGGTAGTAACCAAAACCTACAATTCCTTCTTGGAGGATATAAAGGCGACCTTTTTAGTTATTCTTCCAACATTTGTCGTTCTACTTCCCAAGGTTTTGTAACTTTAAAAGTGTCCCGGGACTTTATAATAAAGACGAAAACACGAAAAAAGTACAGATAAAGGTTGGAACAGAACGTAGAAAATACCGACTACAACAACTTTTATTATGTCGACAGACATTACCCTTATCTAAATTCGTACTGAAAGAATTATCTTCACTTTATACGAAACAGAGCCCAGCAATAAAGTAACAAGTACGACGTAAGTAAAGTTTTTAACGGTTATTTCGAACTTTTAATATATTGCAAGTTTAAAAGAAAGAAATATTTCAGTTCGTTCATGAGGTAACCCTTAACCTTTTCAGTCCCGAGAAAAAAAAGATATAAATTTGTATAGTTTTTAACGAAAATGAGTTATTTTAGGGTCAAATAGGACATTAAGTATATCACAAGAAAAAATATTTATTCAGAAAAAAAATATGATGTGTCCACTATATTGGACAACCGGACACTAGTAACATAAAAATGGAATGGAATTCAAAAAAACATTGTCTATCTGGAATAATGTATAAATAAAGATTGCATTGTACACAATAAAATCTTGTTTTTTTTCGTACACCATTCCGGCATCTCATAATAGTTAATTGTGTATTTAGAGCGTAAAGTAACAGATTGCCGCTCGAGAAGGAATGTAATGTAATATACAGAGAGCAGCGGAATTTAGTATGTAGTATCTATGTAGTATATTATTATCCTCCTATTATATAAAGGTCAGCCGCGGTCATTAATCCAGCATTATATAAAGTAGGTCAGTTACTTTCGTACTTTACCCCGGTACCACTCCATTTAATATCTACTTGTACCTATCACAAATTGTTTCAAATCGGTAGAGGATGGACAAAAACGTAAAGTTTATATTTATCCAGTTTCATAAATAATCCGTCGCTTAACTAAGCAGAAAAAATTGCTTGGTATTTTTTTTTAATTCGGCGTTAGAAAATAGGTAGGAAATACACGTTCAGAATGGACCAAAGTAAGGTAGACCTATTACGCATCTATTAAGTAGCCTTAGCTGAAGGCACTCGAAAATATATTTTTGACTTTGTAAAAAAAATGAGGTTTTCCTAATAATTTTTCACATTTACATATAAATATATAATGTATCCTCGTGTAGAGAACGCTCTTAAATGCTAATTATTCATCATCATTCTTTATTCAGTAGGGGTTTCCTATGTACGGCGTTGTCTAAAATGCGTGAAGAAACATATTTAAAGTAAAGCAGAAGATAAAGCTAATGAACACCATCAGAATTTCAATCATTCGAGCGTGAAATTTTCATGAAGCTGCTTTTTATTATCACTTATCCCAGAAACTCGGAAATAATAACAGATACCTCTACGATCCCCGTTCATCTCCTACGCATACCTGCTGTAGGCCAATCATTTAATTCCACACACATATCGTTTTTACGAATTTAAATAATAGAAAAGCTTTTGGTAACTTTTTAATAACAAATTAATTTTTCTCCAAATGGGAGGAGGACAATCAACTTCTTATCAACTCCATTTACACTACTTGTACCTTAAAGGTAACATTATCTAGGGTTATTTATAGGTATTATATCATACTAAGTGATTTTTCAAGGTCGCTAGTTTTCACTTTTTAGATTCAGATTTGGGCTTATTGGTGGCCATTCAAGAGTACTTCGCTAGGCTCATGTGATCCTAGATTGTCTTGCTTAATAAAGAAATCATCCTCCAAAACGACCGAAAACTAGAAATGTTTTCCAGATAATTTCGTTCTCACAAGAATCACTCTGCACTACCTTTATAGCTGATACAACTCCAGGTGAAAGATCTACCGATTGATAGAATCTGAGTGGACATATTGCAAGCATTTTGCTGGTCTTTACCATGCTCAATAAGTGGTCCTTTATGTCAAAATATACACTGTGTTCATTTGAAAAGGACCCACTCTCAATATTTCAAAAATGGGACATATTAGAAAGAAATGCCGAAACACGTCAACTTTCAACTTGAGGGGGACACTTTTGGGCGCTAATGTCATAAACGTCAGATTTACCCCCTCCCTACTGGAGACACTCCTTACATTTTTTCGAACGGCATTAGGTATCAAGTCACACCTCATTTTAAAGGTCTGGTAAATCTCTATTCAATCATTTTGTTTTGCCTTTGATACCAGCCTTCCATTGTCATTTAATCGTTGTTTAAAATTGGCCCTCTTTTAATTTTTCGTATGCCCCCGTATTGTGTTATGATAGAAAGACTTTTTAAAGAATAAAAAATTTACAAATAGTGAAAAGACTACTGTTAACAAGAAAAAGACTGCTATTTAATCATGTGTTCAAAGTGACCACCGTTAACATTCAGGCAATAAAAGTTGAAAAAGAGCCAATTTTAAACAACGATTAAATAACAATGGAAGGCTGCTATCAAAGGCAAAACAAAATGATTGAATAGAGATTTACCAGACCTTTTAAATGAGGTGTGACTTGATACCTAATGTCATTTGAAAAAATGTAAGGGTTGTTCCCAATTAGGGAGGGGAGGAATCTGACGTTTATGACATTAGCGCCAAAAAGTGTCCCCCCAAGTTAAAAGTTGACGTGTTTCAGCATTTCTTTCTAATATGTCGCATTTCTGAAATATTAAGGGTGGGTCCTTTTCAAATGAACACAGTGTATATCTACTATTAGAAACTTACTTGGAAAGCTTAATTTTAACGTACAATGTGGCATTTATACCGAAAAATGTCATATTATAAATCAAAGGGAGAGTCAAAAATGTATTGCACTTCCAGATTAATTTCCACCGCTTTTCTTATTTTATCTATTCAATATTAAAAAAAAATTCCAACTTTGGATTTGAAATTTTAACTGACACTTCGTATACAACTTATTAGTAGATCAGAGTGTGTCAACGCCTGGCCTGTGAATCACCTTCACTTGTCTGATGTTAACTCTTAAGCATTCCTCCTAAATATTCTTGACGTATTACGAAGATTAAACTGGAAAGGCCAATCGTATCACCTAACGAATCACGAAACTTATAAAGCATAAATCCAAATTATGGGCCGCAAATTTTCAAGGAATGGGCATAGAGAGAGATAGAGAGAGAAAAGGGGGTCTGCACAAGGACCCAGCTCATGATTTCAGGCGCATCGAACTTTCATGTAAATTTTGCCTTTGCCGAACTTTCTGGAAAATACATTTTCATTGAATTATGTTACCGTATATTACATGCCGAAGCTTATTTCAAAGAAAATGTAATTTAATGGTAGTGGTTAAAGAGCTGGCCTAGATTTGGGCACATGGAAATAATCGGTCGAGAGTTATGAATACGTCGAAAGTGGTGGTTTTATATAATCAAAATTCATTCTATCATCATTTTTTCATCCTCCTATTTATTGTATAACTTAAGAATTGCTAGACATTTTTTTTTAAATTACTTCTGCTCTGCTCAAAGGCTTTCAAAACTTTTATCATTCGCTCATTTTGAAAAATTAACCGAACTGTGCCGAGTAACAGAGTGACGGTCGTATTTTAGTCTGTTTTTTATGTCATTGAACCAAATATTCCGGTTCACGTGCCCAATTATAAAAATATGTCTCATATAACACCTGCTAAAATATTTGATTCGATTCCTGAAGATTTTGTTGAGCGACTTAAATGATTTTCAGCAGCAAACTTTCCCACTCAACCCCATCAATTTTTTTATACGTAAGTTATGAGCTACACCCTCTAGCGATAAAATAAGAATCTTAAAAATAATTCACAGCACGCGATTTTATAATACAAATTTTTCACCACAATCTATGATAAATAATCTCTAGCTAGCTCTACCTCTCTTGAATAAAATTGATACTGTAAAATTTGTTTGTCTTCGCATTACAGATTTCTGTAGGGTTACTAAAATACCACTCTATAACTTAATCTTGTCAACTGGTTGGGCATTATATTGGCAATTACAAGAGGATCTCTACTAGACGTAATTCAATAACAGTATAACCCATAGTTATGACCCTCGATAAGGATACCGTTTAGTTTCTGCAATAATGATTTGATACCCGACTTGCTTTAGGTCTATTAAGTCACTAGCGACCATTATATCAAATAGCAAAGGGACATTCGGACGTAATTAGAATAGGCTTTGATCGAAACTATAAGGTCTCTGATAATTATTTTCCCATTACCATAATACGGGGATATTCAAAGGACTATCTGTTCAAAAAAGGTCTCTACAAATTTTTTTCCAGCCATAAGTTTTATGCTACAACAAAGTTCGTTTATCCGTATACTTATAAAATATACTCAATAGGCATAAACTAAAATTTTCACCAACCAGTTTTATTTGGTCGTCTTCAGTTTCACACTGATGACCCTGGTCAGGACAATTTTCGAAGGTCTTTAATGCGAGTGAAGTCACTATGGGTGGGATCGAAGATCTTACAATGTTTTGAGGAATATTTTTCAAAAAACAATGACCGTTCAACCAAGAAGCAACAACTACTTTCCGGGCTTCATGTCCCGACAGAGATTGAATTATACTTCCAAGCTGAACGGGGCTGGTATATCTGCAAGGTAGATATCCTCCGTCCAAGAGATCTTGAAGCCTAATCCTGGACTGGAGACAACGCTGATATCACATCAATATATTAACTCAAGTAAAGGAAATGTTAAACATGTGATAACAGCGACATCCCCACATCTAACCACAAACCAAAATTAACACGCTTTACTGAAATATGACAATTTTACAGGAAACTGTAATTAAGTTAATAAATGAATAAACAGGTCTACAAGTGATGTTGTCCTTTCTAATTACAAACTAGAATGGTTGGTTATATCTTGCAGATATACCAACCCCGTTTAATTTGAAAGTGTAATTCCTGGTCTGTCGGGGCATATAGCCCAATAAGTGTTAAGTTGAAGTATTGCTGTTGGTGCAGTGTAGTGTAGCTTGTTTTCAGTAAATGTGGTGGTGAAATTATTGCGGTTGGAGTACAAATAAAATGATGAATTTTCAAAAATAGGAACGGAAATTATAAAAGTTAAACATTAATATGGAAATGATAATTGTTAAAAATGTAAATGAAAATTTCATTTCGTTAATTTCGTTTGAACTATTTGAAACGTGAGTGGAATTTGAAATATTTAATAATATATAGCATTATTTGTTTAATAGATATCGACACACTGTCCGTGTTTGAAATTAATAAAATTCATTGTTGAAATGTACTCATTATTCTGTTTTACTTTGTAAATTGAAGGGGATCATTTGAAATATTTGAATGAAATATTTGTAATTTTAATTTGAAAATTTTTTGTTCCAAAAAATTACAGAAAAATCGGGTTGGTAGATGACAAAATTATAATCTCATGTCTATAAACAGAAATTTTTTTTGTTGAATATTTCAAATCGTTGCGGATACTCGAATGTGTTGAGAAGGGTAGAAAATATGGTAAATTTACAAAAAAAGGGTAACGCCTGAGTGTGAGAGAATAATTAAAATTGAGCTGAAATGTAAACTTCTGGAATTTCGAGAATATTATTACGGTCAGGAGATATTGACTACTTAGTGTCAATATTTAAAAAAAAAATTATATTACGGAAATATAAAAATTAAGATGACATTTTTGCGGGACTAATTTAAAAATAGTCTTCTAGCAACAACAACATAATGGGGAGCTATGACTATTACCGCAAGCTGAATACTATACTTTATCTACGACTTCAACAATAAATACTAAGATGTAAGTACAGAATAAGGAAAAGAAATTTACTCACCAATCTTAACAACAACAATGATATAAGTTTCAGTGTTTAACAGTTAAATTAGCTGTGAAGTTTGAACAATCAGTAAACTGAATAGGTGGGACCGAAATATGTAAGTGTATTGTTTCTTTTTGTGTTTGTTGCAAATATATTGTACATGTACTGGGTTGAGGCGTTATAGACCTTTATATTCTATTCGCTGTATCTATCTTATTCCTTTCGGAATCATCAACATACCCCTCATCAACAGTAGTTGATCCCCAATCGCCATGGCGTTTTAATGACGTTATATCCCCCCCGCATCTACTAAGAAAAATACCAACGAGCGACGAAAACAATGCCCTGTATATAAATTATTATTTGATCAATTGAAAAATGTAGCAATGGGTGCGTTCAGCCAGGCTCAACGGTTGGAACTAAGCACAAAACATGTTGACTATGCTGGCAGTCACCGGCTAAGTTACGTCTGAACGCAACCGCTAGGTCAGCAAGTTAATTGTTGAGCACGTCTAAACGCGCCCACCGAGCCACCTGAGATTAGTACTATTTAGTAGAAGCCCAGGGAAATATGATAACTCACTAGAGAGTTATTATAACATTGTTTTTAGATACTAATAGGGGAAATATGTACAAAATGACATATAGTTTTGTTTTTGTATCATTACTATTTATTGGTAGTTCACAGCACATTCATACCTTACATCGATCATCTTTGGTCCTTAAATTATCGAAACTAATAAACATTTTTAGCAAAAAAATCTACAGAAAAAAAAACAAAAAATATTTAACTGAGATCAATCATAATCCATTTTGTCCATATGCTTTGGACAAAATGACATACATATATAATAGCTATAAAATTATATTGGCATAATTCGCAAATGAAACGCTTAGTTCTTCTTGGAACGTCAGCGCAAGTAGCCCTAACCCAAAGCGAACATTGTAAGCATTGCAACCAGCCTTCTCCGGGCTTAGATCTTGAATAAAGGTCGTTACAGTAAATCCAAGCACAGTCCTCTCCATCGTCGTGAGAAATATTAGGAAAATCTCCTTCCTCATCATTTGACAGATTATAGAGTGTCGTTATGGCCGCGTGGTGTCACTGTCAGTTTCGTGTTAAAGTCCGACAAATTCAAAATAACCCGCCTCTGTCATTTTGTACCTATCTCCCCTAATTGTTAAAAGGGGCAAAAGTAAACACGAAGATTCTAATGAAAATGGTAAAATATTGATAGAATTGGCTGCAGAACACGATATGAAAATAGTGAGTACGGCTTTTGACAGGATATAACCAGATGGTAGAAAAAACCAAATTGACCATATACATTGGAAATAAACATGCTTCAGCAGTCACGAAAATAAGAAGTTATAGAGGAGCTGATATTAATTCAGACCATATCCTGGTGATTGTGAGTCTCAAGATGGTGGTACCAAACAACGAATACACAAAAGCAAAATCGACAAAAAGATTTAGTGTGCTTATAAATTAAATGATCAGGATAATAAAAATGGCTTCCAGGCAATCTATAAAGAAGAGGATGATATCGATAAAGAATGGCGGCAAATGGAAAAATCAATAACAGAGGCAGCGAGTGAATATTTGGCTACAACAAAAATGCATGAGAAGGATCGGTTTGATAAAGAATGTAAAACAGAAATAGAAAATAGGAAGAAGACAAAGCTAAAAATGTTACAAAGAAATACGGATGAAAATAGAAGTGGATAAAAGAAAGTAAATAGAAACACAAAACGATTCCTAAGGAAAAATAAGAGAGCCCATTGGGAATCAAAACTGCAAAATATATAAATTCAGATGAAAAATAACATTAGAAATTTCTACCAAAAGTTAAGAAAGGTAAAAAACTGAAGACAAAAGTGAGCCAGTATTACAAAGACAAAGAAGGCAGAAATTTAAAAAAAAGGAGGCGACCTACTAAAAAATAGAATAGGCAAACTAATCCAAAAAATTTGGAAAGAAGAAAAATTACCACGTGTATGAAGGACTGCCAGTGATGTATAAAATACTAGCTCACGCAATAAGAACCAGATTAAACACATATGCAAACGAAACCCTAGGAGATCATCAACGAGGATTACGCAAAGGTCGTTTAACCATAAACCAACTGTTCGAAATGCATAATAAACAACAGTTATGAAGAAAATCTTCCATTGCATATATTGTTCATAGACTAAAAACAGGCGTTTGACTCAATTGACAAACAAAACATGTACATAGTAATGCGCAGACTGAGACTGCCTATAACACTTGTGAGAATGGTAAAAATAAATGATAAAATGAAATAGAGGACTGGGAAAGAATTGCAAGAGATCGAATAAAATGGAGAAAACTATCAAAAAAAGTATAAGCTATGGGCCTGTGAGGCTTAAAATAAAACACTGTTTTAAAAAGCAGTTGAATAATTAATATATAATTTAATAGAAGTAGAACTAAATTTACTAAACCTAATTTATGAATGTAAAAATTCCCTAGGGCCATCAATCATTTAAATCACTCTTAAATTGATAGAGCAACTTTAGACGACCGTATTCAAACCTCTTAATTGGATTTAAAGTTTCTCCAAAGAAACTTTCCATTTCCTTGTTACCCCATACCGTTGACATCTATTTGCACAACAACTTTCCGGTATACCGTTAAGCGAAATGTTTCCTCGAAACGTACCTATAAAGTTCCAATTGCATTGTCATCACATTCTGTTCTCACCATTATTAAGGCTACATTTCAGTTTAAGTTATGCACGCATATTTCCTTAACAAAGCCAGATTTCCGCAACGAAAACTCCGTTTGCCTTGTGACACTGTACCGGCTTCCGTTGCGGATATTGTTTGTTGTAAGGAACATTCAACAGAGGAGAATTCGCCTATTGACCAATAATAATCGATTTCAGTTAAAATATACACATTTTCTACGAAAAAAAATGGTTTTTTAGGAGAATCATTCGTTAGTAATAACATATTTTTATAATGAAGGTTATGAGTAATCAGTTACAAATAACTAAAACAGGTAGGGAAGACTGGAAGAAAGATACATGTTGAGGCAACCTGGTTTACGGACGGCTCCAAGACAGAAGTAGGTGTAGGAGCCTAAACAAAGGAAAGCTATTCCAATGAGCCTTTCTAAGGTCGTCACAACTTTCCTAGGGGAGTGACAGCGTTAAAGAAATTAAAAGGCATGAGAGGACCTACCCTTTAGTTGCCCTTTTCAGAGCCAAGCTACACTGAAGGCACTCGATTCCATAGAGGTCAACTCTAAGGTAGTATGGGATTGCATAGGCGCCTTAAACGCACTTGGAGACCATTGAAAGTACAAGTTAGCCTGAGCAGACAATGCTCATCAAAGCCATTCATTGGACCGAAACCATTCTGCGGCGTCACCAAGTGAACAATAAATATGACCACGAGGAAGTAGGAGGCACAGAAGTCTCTAGAATAGAGGTTATTCTCACCAGGATAGAGACAGGCGAAAGTTTATTAGAGGGCATTTGCAAATATTCACGGCAGACGTATTAAGAAAATTATAGGAAAACTGTCAAAGCCGTAGTAGGTATGTAAACAGGCACGCAAAGCTATTGGGGTTGACAGACGAAGCCATGTGCAGGTTCTGTAACCTAGAGGAGGAAATTGCAGAGCACATCCTATGCCAATGAGACTGCCTGGCGAATGAACCGTTTCTTGCACTAGGCGATGAGAATGAAATCTGGATTCAGAGGACCACAATAGATCTGAAAAGGTCTCAGTGGAATAGGCCGATTAGCCACCTCATCAAATCTAATCTGATGTATGGTGAAGGTTGGGATGACTAATGAGACGTCGATTGGGAATTGAAGGAGGACTTGAAGTATAAATTTTATAGAACGACGATACTCATGCTACAAGCTACTTTCCACTTGTAATTTGAATACACCATGTATCTTTTTTTATTTGAAATTGCAGAATCAGTGAGATACTTAATTTTTTGTATTATAAATCTTAATTGTTTAATACATCCCTGGCGTTGTAATCTAGGGTAACAACCAACTAACTATTCGAGGACCGTTTCCTCTGAATTAGCTCAATTTCATGTTCTTTGTGAAGTAGATTCCGAGGCGTGAATATAATACAGGGCCTAATTAATATAATATGCACGATTCGGATTGTTTTAACGGAAAATGTGTTCTGTGTTTGCTGTTGCTCATGTCCGTTCGTCGAGCCGAGTGGATTTCTCTGTATTACAAATTAAACAACAACAATTTAGGATATACCAGAATTGTTGTTTATTGTTTCATCACTTTGATTGAACATAAACAGGGTGGTGGTCTAAATTGTTTAAGGCCAAATAAGAAGAAAGTTAAAAATGTTTATAATTCGAAAATAATTTTTTGAAGCTTGCTTCTTATTGCACGACATAGGACTTTTGGGAAGGCTAGTGAACTCGTGAAACGTGTGATGTTACGAAAAAGCGTTCGTCACGCGATGACTCATTAGAAAGAGAGAGAGAGAGAGGCGTGCCGCTGTCAAAATTTTGAAAAAAATGGTCAATATTTTTGAAAAATTGTCAAAAATGGTCAATTATTGTCAGAACCTGTCAAAAATGGTCAATAATTGTCAGAAACTGTCAAAAATGGTCAATAATTGTTGAAAATTGTCAAAATTTTCAAAAAATGGTCTAAATTTTTGAAAAATTGTCAAAAATATTCAATTATTGTCAGAACCTGTCAAAAATTGTCAATAATTGTTAAAATTTGTAAAAATGGTCAACATTTTTAAAAAATTGTCAAAACTGCCAAAATTATCAACAATTGTCAAAAATGGTCAATAATTGTTGAAATTTGAAAAAATGGTCAAAAATTTTGAAAAAATGGTCAATAATTGTCAAAATTTTGAAAAAATGGTCAATAATTATAAAAAACTGTCAAAAATTGTCAATAATTGTTTAAATTTGAAAAAATGGTCAAAAATTTTGAAAAAATGGTCAAAAATTTTGAAAAAATGGTCAATAATTGTCAAAAATTGTCAAAATTTTGGAATAATGGTTAAAACTTAAAAATTTTTTGGAAAAATGGTCAATAATTATAAAAAACTGTCAAAAATGGTTAATAATTGTTGAAAAATGTCAAATTTTTTGAAAAATGGTCAAAATTTTTGAAAAATTGTAAAAATTGGTCAATTATTGTCAGAACCTGTCAAAAACGGTCAATAATTGTTGAAATTTGAAAAAAGGTCATAAGATATCGCAATTACGATATGGCCAATAATTTCAGTGACTATCGACTAGAAATGGTTTTGTTGCACATTCCTTTTAGAAGTGAAGATAATGATGTTCTTGCATTCTATTGCGCGTATTTTTATTGATGGTTTTCCCAACCTCGCATTCTATTGTGCATAAGAAGCAAGCTTCTGTCGGCGGTTACTTAACGACCACCCTGTATATAAATGATATTGGCCGTATGATTTCCCAGTTTTTTTATTTCCCGAAGAAATTGGGAATAGAGAGTTGTCCATTTTTACTTTCTTGTCTGTATATTGTTCGACTCCAGTCATTGCAGAAACTTACCGTACTTTTGCTACACTCCAGGCTCCATTTGTTATTGCCAAAACAACATTTAACAAACTTAATAGTTATTTATGCACTTGTTGCATACAATATTTTTTCTACGAGCATGCAAAAACCAAAAACTGTGTTATTTAGGTTGCTGTAGTAAAATTACAGATAAGTGCAATAAAGAACTAGTTTTTCCACTAAATAGAGTTCAATAAGGTTTTGTTTTTTGCATGAACGTAGAAAAATACATTTAAAGCTACTTGAAGACTATTTTAAAAATTCTACCAGAAGAATTCTATCAATGCCTATTATAAGTATTGGCATGATAGTTTATTAGTATCTGTATACCAAACAACAACATTACAGTACAGTATAGCAAGTTTGACTCGAGATATCAATTTGTCGATGACCTTAATTTTCCAGCATATTTGTAAGGATTATAAGGGATAAGTTGGGAATGCTATTAGCTGTACATAGGGATTTCTCAATTAAAGGGACTACGAGGAGGTTTTTGGGGATTTTAGGTTGAAATAACTTTGTTAAAGGACACTGGATATTCTGGATTAGATGGTAACTCGGCAGTGGATATCATATTTGGTAATAATAAAATAGTTTTATCTTAATTGCTGGGATATAAATGGTATTCGTGTTTGCAATAAGAACAAAAAGCTTATTGCAAATGGCGTAATAAAAAGGAAATGAAACATTTTACGTACAATGCAAATTTAATAACGTCTCTAGCGTTGGACAAGATCCGTGGAAGGATTAAATGAAATTTTTGTTTAAGCTGTGTTTTATTTTCAATTTACTGACATTATTTTACTTCTTGAACCTTTCAACTGTACGTTTTTTGTGAAAATTCAGGATTTGTAGTCGAGAAAAATCAACTGACGAAAGTTCAACATTTTCTGATAACAATGCAATAATTTGACTCATTTTTAATTATTTGATTACTGTTAGTATTTTTAGTGACTTGAACTGAATCATTTGAAAATTTTCAATATTTCTATAACCAAATGAATCCTAAATTATTTTGACGCCTCTGAGGTGGTTGTTTCTTCTACTAAAAGCGAAATTTCTTTGTATTGCTCACTTATAGAATCATTTAATCCAAAATTTTCACTTTCAACCTATTTTATGTATAAAAAATCGTACATACCACAGAGCAATTATTACCAATATGACATCTGCAACTATTACAGCGACAAATGCAAAATGAATAGTTTGACTTTCTTGTAAACAACTTATTAAATTATTGAGCACTAATAACGAGTCAATTAGGCGACAATTTTCCACTTTTTTCTAAGCGAAAGGATGTTAATTTAAGCCAGTAACTTCTATCAAGGAACTGAAAATAATGTTACAAAATTCACCATTTCATATCGAAAAACATAACGCAGAAGTCTACAAAGAACCAGTAGTTGCAACAATTTAAAACACAACCGCTAAAATGCTGCAAAGTAAAATTCAATATTTAATATATAATACAACCCCTTCGAATTATGAATAATTATGGTATGACCATGTAAATAGCTGTCATCTACAGCAAATTAATTAAATTAAAACTGTTAATTGAAAAACAATTTCTTCCCAGTGTAATCAAAATATAAATAAACGTATTTATTTGTCAATTAAATGTGTTTTAAAGCAGCTACAAACGTGTCAAGTTTTTAGAGAGCCCAGTAGGGGAGACCGGGGCTTGTTGTTACTCGGGGCAAAAAAAACTCCCTTTTCGCGCGCGATCGATCCATTCCGAAAGTTGACGATGGGATTATCAGCAAAAGTATGCCTCAACGGCGTCGAATCTACTATGAGCTGACAAGCAGAGAAGTAAGGTTGCTTGCTTATGAATACGCAGTGGCATGTAACATCCAGTATCCTGGAAACTGGAACAGCTCGAAAATGGCAACAGAAGATTGGTTGCTCAGTTACAAAAAAAGGCATTCAAACCTTAGTTTACGTCAACCGGAGGCGACCAGCTTGGCAAGGGCGACCAGCTTCAATGCCAACAATGTTGGAGTGTTTTACAATAATTTGGAAGAAGTTTTGAACAGATATAAGTTTGAAGCACAACAGATATGGAACGTAGACAAAACGGGGTTAACCACAGTCCAAAAACCGTCGAAAATTCTGGCAAGAAACAAATAGGGAGAATGACTTCTGGAGAAAAAGGAGTAACAGTCACAATGGAATTGGCAGTCAGTGTCTGTGCCACTGGAAATTCAGTGCCACCTCTCTTCATTTTTCCTCGAGTGCATTTCAAGCCTCATTTCGTCAACCAGGGACCAGGCTCTGCTCATCCGATTGGGTGGATCACTGGCACAATATTCAAGCAATTCATGAAACACTTTCATAGGCACGTCATCCATCCATCATCCAATCTATAAGAATTTTGCAAAGAAAACGGCATTGTCCTCCTCTTATGCCCACCTCACACTTCACACCGTCTTCATCCATTAGATTTAAGCGTTTATGGCCCTTTCAAAAAACACGATTATACTGCATGTTCCAATTGGATGACTTCACACCTAGGTGTTCCAATATACATATATGATATCCCTGCCCTTGTCAAAGAAGCTTTTATAAATGCTGTAAATCCCAGAAACATAACATCCGGTTTCGCAAAAGCAGATCTGTATCCTTTCAATAGAAACGTCTACCGACCAATGCTAGCAGAAAATGAACCCGAAAGTGAATTGCAGGCTGATGCTCAGCTCTCTATAAGTGCCGGCACAGCCTGCGAGTCCGCAGCTCCAAATCGTGAATTAACTCCAGAAGAACTCCAGAATACTGTAGTTTTAAAATATCTGTTTTACTCTTAATGTTAATTTCTTTAACGTGTTTTGTAACAAATATTAGGAATACTGCTTTGGGCTCGTCCTGTTTGTATTCCAATTATATAAATAAATAAATAAAGATTTGATTGTGCCATCAACAAGTGGACCTCCTTGCAGACCAGAAACTCCAGATAGATGAAACATTCCTGAAGTTACTCCAGAACAAGTGAGGCCATACCCGAAAGCGCAGCCAAGAAAGAATATTAAAACGACAAGAAAGTGAAGTGGAGTGAAGTCTTCCATTTTGGCTGAAATGCCTGAGAAAAATGATTTCAAAGCAGAAGAAGAAGCAAGAAATTAAATAAAACCTATGAAGCAGGCTGTGCATTGAAGAAATGTAGGAAAGTAGTAAGATATGGTAATCCAATACCTATGTTTTTTTTGCTTTTTTCAAGTACTAGGGTTGACTTGTAAGAACACTGAAAAAATTCAGCCCAAAAATCAAAAGAAGAAGCAGCAAGTTTTGGCGACCAATGATTTCGCAAGTGACGACGAAGAAGAATGCCTCTGAACCATCTGTTTGGAACCATTTTCCGTGAGTAAATCCGGTGAAAACTGGATACAGTGCAGAACGTGCCAGAAGTGAGCTAGTGTGGAAATGACGATCCTTTCTACACATGTATACACTGTCTCTCCGACCACTCTGATATTTAATAATGTGTTCTTTAAAATAAAATGTTACTGTGTTTAAGGTGATTACTATTCATTTTCCGGATATAACAACTTACCCCTAGCAGATTAACAATATACTCCTACTCGGGGCAATTTGTTACGTTTGACACCATCCCAATCAAAGCGTTTTTTTCTGTTTTCGACTGAAAATGTATTGATGCTAATTTTTCTTGAGGTAGGTGAAATACTAACAAAGCGCCATACCAAATCTCAGCATCTCAGATCCATAAAGAGCCACAAGAAAATATAATATACGAAAATTGTAACAACAAGCCCCGGTCTCCCCTATATTTTAACATGCGTACATGAAACAACAAAAAACAAAAGTAAATACGTAGGGGTACAATATAGAGATCACAAGAAATATTCACCGAAAGCACACAACATTTTAATCCTTTGATTTTACGGATGAAATGACCCAAATCTTTTGATCTTTTAAATAACATTTAATTATTTGTGGTTATATACGAAAACGTTTTATATAATACAAATTCAATTATAATCGTCAAGTTTTATTTACCGCTAAAGAGTCGTTCGATTTTCATTTTTAAATATAAATATTCATGAGAAGTTTTCAATTATTTACAATCGACAAATTTCGCAAAACTTTCACTCTCGAGTTGAGACGTAAGCTTCTTATGTTTTGTTATGCTTTCGGTGTATTGGCAAACAAATCCAAACCAGTATATTTATGTATTCCCCAACTCCCACACCGATATCTTTATAAAAAAAAACAATACTTTTTCAAGACTTTAACAGAAAGGGATATCCCTACATTCACTAAAAATCTTCCTTTTGAATACTTGAAAAAATTAGTAGAGTTAACGCTAATAGAGAACAGTACCAGGAGCCCAACTCTTGATATCACTCGAGCAAATTCGCAGCATAACGAGCAGTACAGTATTCGCCAGCTAACTTGATGTCCTAAATGCTTTCTAGGGAGCTATTGACGCCGCCCATCCGATAACTGTAAACAGTGCCGTGCAAGTTCTGACGATACGCTTTCTGTTACAAATTAACACAACTTGTACAATTAATAAAGTAAAGTCCGTCCGGAAATATATGATCCTAACTTAATAAATAACATTTAATTCTTTGTTATAATTATTGGTATATTGATTTTAATAGAAACGGATCTGTTTTATACCTGAATTCTGAGTAGATAAATAATATTTTAACAATAAGGTACCCATTACAATAACATGTTATTTATCTAATTGAAGATTATAAAGTTAGGATCTTATATTTTCGGACGGACTATAATTAAAATTTGTTAGAAACTTAATAATTTCTTCCAGGTAGTAATGAGAATAAAAGAAACACAAAATAATGGGAATTTATTTAAGCTAGGTATATTTCTAAGAATACGTATAAACAGTTTATATCTTTACGAAGAATCTGACTCACTGCCGCTACTGGAATCACTTTCATCTAGAGTAATCACAAGAGGGTTGACGTCATAAAACATATCTGTTCGAAGTTCTCTATCAAAATATGAGTCTTCTATTGGGATGTTTTAATTTTCACGTTTATTAAGGTATCTTCATCACTTTTTAATGTCTTAAAATAATCAAACACTCTATATATCACTTGACGAGTTTGTCCTTCAGTACATTTACGATTTTCTTCATTACCGGCTGACATTTTTACAAACACTTTATTGTACAAAGCAGAAACAATAACTGTGTGATGCTAAGCTACTGAAAATCTTAACACCTGATAAGGTTCGATGCAATTGGCGTTTGTCAAAATTTTACCACCAATAGCAGCCGAGTAGGCAGGGCACTATTACTCCGTCTCTCTTAGCTGGTAATTTCTGGGACAACAAGTTAGCTGGCTCTCTTATTTCAATTTTAGGGTTATGATATGTCTGTAAGAAATGGATCGAAACATTATTGATAATAAATTAGGCGGAGGGAAAGTTTTGGAAAAGCAAAAAATTGATGTTGGAATTTTTGCAAGGGAGGGATCAAATAATAGGTGGTAACTTCACAAATAACTTCGAAGATTCGGCGGAAGAGTGGACTAAATTGGCAAATATTTTAAATATCATTCCAGGCGGAGAAAATCATTTATTGTCGTGAACGGATTAAAGGATTGCGCGGAACCCGGAAATTTTGATATATTTCCGCCAACTCTAAATTTTCCATTAACCAGCGTATACGCTATCACTTATCACTTTTAGTATAAATTTAAACATTATCGTGCATAACGAACACTATCCTCGACGGTTGGGCTACCTATCGAGCGTCCCCAGGTGGCGGATAGGGGAACGGCAAGGGGCTGGGGGTCCCTGGACCCCTTGATCAGTTGCAGAAATAGTGGGGTGAGGGAAACTAAACCTGCCCAAAAGCCTTTGCGAAACATGTCATCGTGGACCAGCCTACCCAAGCTAAGGTGTAAGGAATCGTACCGACAGCTGAATGGCCGCAGGGTATTATGCGGTTACGAACAATCCCCTTGGGGAATCGGGCGAAACCCCATTGTAATGCGGAGCTCTGCCAGAGGAGACCAACTCTTTCTTTGCTACTCGTGGGTAATGGACTCAAAAAAAAAATAAAAACGAAAACCAATCCCGAGGCTGAATAGAAGTGCTCACCTCAATCAGAGGCAATAGCTAGGGAGGTACAGAAGTGTCCACCCCAAGCTACTGCTCAGAATGAGGCTGGACCTGGAAGATCACCTCGTGAAGATACACAAAGGCCAAGGCGAAAGCGCATTTTCGCATTTGCGGTACCGAGGCCAAAAGGAGGAAGAGAGCGAAAGAGACAGGGGCGGCAGCAACTACAAGTGCACCTCCTCCTCCTCCACTCCGCCTCCAACAGCAAGGGCACCTCCTGCGGCGGGCGCCAAGGGCTCCGCCTTGAACAAAGGCAAGGAACCGGCTGCCCCTGCAGGAAAGCGCCCTCAGTTGAGGACCTCCACGGAGGGAACCCCAAGAAGGTTGAAGAAGCTGCGCACCGACAGAAATGTAGCTGCACCTTCCAAAACCTTCGCCGATGCCGCCTTGAGACTCCTCAAGGTAGCAATAATAGACGAGACTAACCCGTACGGGAGAATCCCGTCAAATACCAACTGCTGGAGGAGCTGGACAAGATCAACTTCTCCACCTCCAGCAGCAACAGTAAAGCGCCCACGGTGAAATCATCAGAGTGGTCTGCGATGACGACGCGACGCTAGAGTGGCTGAAAAAAGCCTATGTAAATTAAGAGCTTTTATATATGATTCTACTTTGACTTTTAGGTGGATATTTTAAGAATTTAAATAGCAGGTAGTAGGTATTTTCAATAAGTTTAAATTGGGTGCGACACTGGAACGAGAATCGATTGGAAACTAGTGCATATGTAGATGTCTTGCCTGTACTGTTTTCTATCTGCTTCAACTCTAGAAAATATTCCTGATTCCATAGGAATTCCGTTTGATACGCCTATGGTCATCTTGCTATCAGTCTAACGACGACTCGAAGTATTTAAAAACTTCCAATCATTTTGAGCACTACCTACGTTCTAGACGCTGAAAATAGAGAACAATTTAAAGTTTGTGCCATTTCTTACAATAAAATATATAAATGCAGTAAGTGGATAGCGGACTGGCATTCGGAATTCGACAGTCAGCAACTTAATACTGTGATTACAGTGAAGTAGAAAATTATCTCAACTTTATTTTATAATCGTGTAACATGTCTATCGACCTGTTTCGATTTTACAAAATAAATCCTTTTAATTAGCGCTCGTCGTCACTAGCCACATCCAATTATAGTTCTGTGATCCCAAACTTTTCAACCCTGACCGTTAGACAATTGACGTCTGCCAACGGACGCTTCCATTTTTTGCACAACGCCACATGAAACACCCCTTTCCGTTATCGACCTACCTTATGAATTTTGCTGTGGTAAGTACAAAATCATAATTTATAATTAATAAGCTTCTTCTAAAGTACTGTCTGATAATTTTCGTATGCATTCTTTATTTTTTTACAGAGATAGACGAAATTAAATTCAACACGTGGTCATAAACTGTTATTTTATACTAATATGGTAGTTTTAAGCCAAATATTCTTTTATAATTCACTGTTTTACTTTTATACAAACATTTTCAAGCTTTTTCAGTTGCGAAATAACTCTTTTAATTATAAAATAACATTTTTATAAATTACTGTTAACCTATAAAATATTCTTTCGTAACGCCAGTGCCGGTTCCATATATTTCCTAAGCACGATATTTTTTCATATAACTAAATAAATAACTTTTTGCTATGATTAGTTTCTTTCGGATCATTAGTATATTTTTTTAATTTAGCCGATAATTGCTATTTTTACTGTTTTAACATGGAACATATAATGTTGGAAAGCTTTCAGTAAATTAAATAAATTTTTTTACTTTCAAATAACTGCCTTCCTTTTCTTTAACCTGAAAAGATGACCAACATAATGTGCCATTACATTCAAGTTCCTACATATCCCTGATCCACCTGTACTTCTAGGTAAGCACAGCCCCTAGGCTAGGATATAACCCAAGAATTTAACGCTGAGAATATAACCCTAGGCTAGAATATAACGCCGAGGATATAAACCCAAGAATAAAACCCTAGGCTAGAATATAACCCCAAGAATATAGCCAAGGATACAGCCCTAGCTCAAAATACCGCCCTAGAACAGAACTCATCAGTTCAGATCAAGACCTGACTTCTTCTCCAGGAAACCACTTCATCTAAGCTAAGTACCTATAAAAGTACAAATTCCTCTATTAAATTCCGTTGTTCATTCCCTGTGGCAAAATAAATTTGTTTTAACTCGTATCTTTCATTTTTTTAAATCCTCAACTATAAAAGTTGAGGGAGATATCGCCAGGGGTGATTTTTAGTAACTTTTTTATTATTAACTTATTTAAATTTTACAAGGCGTTTCTACCTTTTCCGCCTTAGTTTTTTGTAGTTTTTATCGTTAAAAAGGTAGTGGCGCCCTCAACTTTTACAACCCTTCTGTTATCCTTGTGTGACATAAACTTGGGGTCTAATCACCCTTGAGAGGAGTCTCTAGCCGGAGCCCTTCGAGCTGGTGCCCTTTGTGGGGTACAGACATTTACCGTTACAAATTGGCGCCCAACTAAAAGCACACGTTTACCGTTACAATCGTTACAATGACTTTTACCAAAAATACCACCATTCTGCCAAATATTTTAGATAAAGACCATGGAGAAATTGACTTGAGGAGCACAAAATTTGTATATAGTTTGCCAAAGACTCATAGATCCGGGACCGTTCTGTGGAATCAACAACGAATTGCGTAAAAGCGAAATCCTGAACGGGTTAGTCAAACACTAACTCAAATGGAGGTTGACAGAAAGTCACCTTCACATAAAGAGTTTACTGAACTCACAACCAAGTTATTGAAACTCAGCAAGAGATATTTGAAGACAGTCACCGACCTGGTCACTGGTATTTGAGAGAATGCTATTCAATGATATACAGACGGCTCAAAAGCAAGAGATGGAACTGGAATAGGAGTGTAAAGGCCAGTAACCAAATACCCCAAAAGCTTGGGAAAAACCTCAAGTATTTTTTAGACGGAAATTCACGCCATAGGAAGGTGTGTCCAGTTCAATTATGATAAAAGATATAGAGGGTAAAGGATTATCAAGGATAGTCAAGGAATCATTAAAACATTGAGCTGGAAAGCTGCCTAGGAAAACTCAATGAACTAGGCGAGAGCAGAATCGTCACCGTTCTGCGACTTACAGGACAAACTGAAATAGAAGGAAATTAAATGGCAGATGAACTAGCAAAAGGAGGGGCCGGAACCCTTTTTGCGGTTTGAGCTCAAATGTAATATTGGAAGCAATAGGCATCGGCGAAAAGAAGAAAAGATCTGACCATTGGAAGGATCTAGTGGGGCCTAGATAATCAAATATACTCCCGGAAAACTACAACCAGGTGATAACAAATGAACACCTAAGCCAGAATAGAACTGCACTAAGAGTATTGATTTTGGAATGCATAGCAATGAAAAAGTCCAGGGCAGAGCTCCTGGGAGACCACTGGATAAAAGAGAGACATTTAAACTAAAGCCTGTGGATTTTCTGCTTCTGTGAGAACTTACAAAGAGTTACACAGAAGCACTTTGGAGAGAAAATAATACAATCATTAGAACTACTTTTATAGGCTTCGTGGCCTATCTAAAGGACACGAAGCTTCTGAAATGGAAGTAGAAATCGTTGGAAATGGTGAAAAGATTAAGCTCAAGTATACTCCATTCCAAGATATTTCGTTTTGACTTGATGATTCAAGATCAAAACCCACAGCAGGTAGTCGGTAATCCGATAACAATAGCGTACTAGTTTCTTCGAAAAGCGAAAAGATAATGCCTAATAGTATGATTAGTTTACAACTGAAATGTTTGGCTGGTAAAATAATATTTGAGACTCATACAAGTATGCTCTTCTTTTTTTTTTGAAATTTCCAAACAAAAATAGAGAAGAAGAAGTAGGTATAATTAGGTTAGATCTATTTTCTAAATAATATACGGACCAATTCTCATTCGTATCCGCTATACATCACCCATTCAGGTGTCTTCTGTAACAAAATTTCATATTTCTTTGACATCCCTTTGCCATCTGTAGGTGTTTGTCATGTTGCGTGTATATTCCGAAGGGAAAAGGTGTTATTGTTCCGTGTAAGATATAACTTGTAGCATTATTGAAATCTTGAATAGTATGAGATGAAGGACGGATTACTTCCTTCAATTGTGTATTATAAAGTTTGATAATTAATATTTTCTTTTGTTATATTCTCCCATAGGCGCACCGAAATGAGATATTACAAACGTCTTTCTGATAATAACCAAAACTGAAATATATTCAGTTTCCATATGGAACGACAATAGAAATGACACTTCCCACAACTCCAAACTACAATTGTATCTGTTTTGAATGGGAAAATCAACAGAACTATAAAGTTTGGAGCGATGTACAGTTTCGGGTTACTATTTAATAACTTCAGCGTGTCTAGTTGATATAATGAGTAGTGTTGCAGTGGTAGACGATAGGTAAATAACGTCAGATGGACCATGATTGGAATGTAAACAGGAAATATTGTGTTGGCTAAAAAACGATTAATAGTAATCTTTGAAATCAAAAATTATTTCTGTCTCGTCTTTGAATCGTACCCAAAAAGGCCTAGAAAATGTCAGTCGTTTTAGACCCGAAAATTTTGTAGTGGCAATACTGAATGAACTACTGGAATCATCCATTGACATTGAAACCTGGGGATATCTCCAAAAACTGTATGAAGAACAAAAATGATGCCGAAATCGAAAGAACTCTCTTTTACTGAAATAAAAACTAGATGTAAACCTCTCATTTTAAATAGTTTACGACAAGTGGTGCATAAAGGCATCAGAAATTTAAAAAAAAATTATTGAAACTAATGCATATCCAAATAATGTAATCCGGACTTGGAATGAAAGTAATGGAACTAAACATCAACCCCATCAAAACCATCCTAATAGTCTTCACTAGGAAAAGAAGCCCCAACCTCAAAAACTTGTTAGCCCTGAAATTCATTTGAGACCTTGACAGGCCCCCCTAAACAAATTGTGACGAACATTATACTGCCTCTACAGTGAAGGAGATACAATTAATTTGGATGAATAATTCATATTTTGTGAATCCTTCGACCGATTCCCGTCCCTTTTTGTTTAAATAATATCCGTATCCAATTCATATCAGCTTAGTAGTTAAAGTAATGGACCAAAGAGGTTGTTTATGAATTTGATAGCTTGTTTCACAAACGTACATTAAGGTGGCAGTTTATGTTTGTAGTTCTCTGTTATAACAACCGAATATCAACTTATGTAACGTCACCCACATAGTTTTCATATTTTGATAGTGTCATACAATCACAAATTAGTTAAAAACTTTGTATTCTATTGATTTATTTCGCGCAAAGAGAAACTTTTGGCTGAAATTCTTCATTATTCCTTTGTATACCTAATTGAAAACAAAAAGTATTTTACGTTGTACTTTTTAACCCCTCTCAACTTTGATGAAAACAAGAAAACACTTTCTAAAATATTCGAATTAAAAGCTTTCGAAATTATTCGTAAAAGCTCTTGAAGTAAATCAGAAAAAGGAAAATTCACTCTTGCATTATGAGTCCCATATGAAAAGTTGCCATTTCTTTTCGACGGCTTATCTTCTTGACGGAGATCATTTTTGAACAGAGAACTGAAAAATTGGATATTTTTTTTATTATAAGCCAACCGCCAGTGGTGAATTAAGTTACTAGCGTATGCAAAAATGTATAACGGAAAAAGTATACAGAGTGTCAATTTTAAAACTCAAGATGGATTGACTATATATAAGTATTTTCAAACTAAAGGTGCTTGAATGTACAAAATCTCTATCACAAAAAATTACATAGAAACGAAAGATCCAACAAATATTATAGTTGTCTTCATCGTCTGAAAAATCTTCTGATCAAATGGTATTAATCTGATAGATATTGACAGTTCAAAACAATCATGACTAATCATAATAAATACAGCCTAAAACTAAGACCATAAACTATACTACATTCTTCCGAGCCTTAGAAGTTATAATTAATATTCCAAACGAGAAGGAACTTGCTTTGCCCGAGAATCATTTGGAGAACCATTAATCTGGCAATTAGATCTCGTGGACTGAAGTTAAGTCAGTGGGAAGTGGTACTGCCAGAATCGTTGCATTCTATACTATATATACTGCCATCAATACGACTCCCCACGAAAGAATGTTTTTCTATGCACGACGCTCACTCAATGGAATTTCTCTGCCTTCGTGGCTAACTTCTCCTGGACCTGTTTTGCTTCGCCGATTCAATCGTACCAACAAATATGAACCTTTAGTCGAAGAAGTCAATCTAATTAATGCAAATCGTCAATATGCTAGAGTACGATTATCTGACGGTCGTGAAACTTCTGTATCACTTAGACACTTAGCTCCATCCACCCCCAAGATTGACTGTCAACATCCTACGTCAGAAGAGATTAGAACAAGAATCCTTTCTTCTCCACCTATCCTGCATTAACATCCTTCAGAACCCGTTTCTCAATCAGATAACGGAAACGTTGATTCCAATGGAATCATGAAAACTATAATTCCACCCACCAGTCCCCTGTCAGAGGGGTTGTCTGGCATAAGAAGATCGTCTCGGGCAAAGAAAGTTCCTTCTCGTTTGGAATATTAATTATAACTTCTAAGGCTCGGATGAATGAACAAGTCCAAAAGTTTTTGGCATTTTTTGGAAAAAGTTTGACTTAAAATCAGTATCTGCAGGTAAAACTGAGAATTTTGATTAACTAGAAAACCACCTTTAAACCAAAAAGGTTGGCTTCAAAAACGGTATACAAATAAAACGTTCTTTTCGTTTCCTGAATAATTGGTTTTTTGGACATTTGCCGGAAACCCTTCATTTAAAATATACTTTTCGACATGTACAGATCACTGATGTAACTTTTTGACACCCCCTTGCCGTTTTCAAATATACCATCAAAAACTCGTATTTAGACGTCTCTCCACATCGACTAGAGTCGTAATTAATCAAATTCGTGCCATTAAATGGAAATGAGCGAGGGAATATTTCCAACATTGTGTCTAAACGAAACAATTTTCTTATTTCCCTTCATCTAACTTTCCAAAACGCTTCAAAAGATTTACATTAGCATGTTAATAAATAGTCCCAGAAGTAAATAAAGACGTTCGATGCTAGAATTATGAAAACGTTTTAGTTTTTTTCATTTCAAAAAGCAATCGTAGTTTTCCTTTCCGTTTTACGATCTCGTGGAAAAATACACGCAACAAAAGAAGAATATCACGCTGGTTGCTGGCCTTTGTGATGGTAAATCTTTTATTAATTACTGATGAAAATGCAAATCGTCTGAAGCCCAGCCTTCAATTTTATTGTATTAAGCCACAATAAAGGGCGCATTACAGTAGAGCTTGAGTCTCACTTGAAACATAATTTTCAATGCGCCTCGGTCTCGTGTTGTGTGAGGTAGAGGGATGGAGCAAGGACTCTTTGAGGCGCAGGAATTAGTTTGTGTAATTGCGAGGATATGCAAATTAGAATGATGAATGGAGATCGTTCGAGAAAAGGTTCTCGAATGATAACAGAGCATTTACAGCCAGTTTAGTAAGTAGAGTCAACAAACAAATAATTTTTGGGGGGTTGTACAAAGAGAAACGTCATTAACGGAAGTTTGAGGTGCGGTGCGGGAATCTTCCACCAGTTCAAAATAAACAACCAACGTTATTATAATTCAGTAGCTTTAACTACTTTCTGAGCGAAATATTTCCGAAATAACATCAATTTTCTTTGATATACATACTCTCTCTTCGTTACATGACAGTTCAATTGAGCTCTGGAAGTTTCTTGTTTCCAGGCAGATACAATACTTTGCAGGAGTGTTATCAAGGCAAGAGTTTATGAAAAAGACCATTGCCATATACCCCAACAGCTCTTTGTAGGTATATTAGATAATTGCAAACTCGTTTTGGATTGTTTGGAAACCCTACAAGAACTGGGCAATTAAAACAGACGGCCCTAAGCCTGGGTTCCAGGCCAATCTGAAAACAAGGGCAATAGAGAGGCAGATTCACCAGCGAGAGAAGCAGCACGATTTGCTTCTATGGGTCCAGTACCTTTCTGTGCTGAACCGAATGCGTTTCAGTACTTGGTTGAAAAGGTGGTCTCGGTCAGGCCGAGCAGTTCATGATTCTTTCCTCGCCAAAATTCACGGAATATTCACTGAGCCAGAATGTGCGAATACCCTTCCAAAACATGGAGGACCTAAGGTTTGGCCTATGGAGTCGGATAATAAGGACGGGTTTAGACAAGGAACTCTAGAATAACATGAGGGCACACGAGAAAGTGAGTGGTACAGAAATCTCTAGAATGGTGGTAAATCTCACCAGTACTGAAGCGGGCGAAGCAGTCAATTAGAGGACATTCGCAAAAATGTACGGCTGACCTGATAGGAAAACTGTCGTTGTAGGTCTGCTAGCAGGGAACAGTGAGTTTAATGGGCACGCAAGGCTAATGGGGATGACAGACGAAGCCATGTAAAGATTTTGTCTCCTAGAGACAGTGCGACTGCTTGGCGAATGTGCGGCAAGAAACTACATGGAATGTTCAATCTTGAGGCTGATTGGCCACATAAAAAGAGCCCGGGATAATGTAATCTAGATTCAGAGGACCACAGTGGATCTGAAAATCGTAGTAGAATAGGCCAATTGGCTACCTCATTGAATCTTAATACACACACCCAATAGATCTACAAATGGAGGGCTCCTAGAAGAATATTAGTATTACTATTCTATTATAATTTTATCTCAAATCTCAATACAGCCTCTGGACTATTAGTAAGTATCCACTTAGCGGAATTTACATTGAGTACAATTTTGACTGTGCAGAGGCAATTCCCAGTTATCGAAGCATCATTTTCCAATATATGTATCAGGAATACTGCATTTCATAGTATTTCGACCATATCAACATTATAATGTATGTTGCTACTGGTTGGTAATATTTTTCCCAATTTAAATCGTAGCTTGAGCTATTTGGAATATTTTGAAACAATTGCTTTCTTCTAATTAACAACTATCTACTATTCTTTCAAGGATATTTAAAATAATTTTATGATTCATTAGTGCTTAATCTCTCGATTTTCTGTTTCACAATATCCATTGTAATAGCTTCCTGCTGTCTTGGTCTGCGTTTGTGGTCTTTGTAGACCATAAAACAAGAGGAAATTGAGTAAAACGTATAAGAGATAAAATTACGGTGTTCTTTCGTAATTGTTTGCCGTTAATTATATTCTGCTCATATAATCTTGGGAAAATAAACTCCATGAAAATGTTGTTTTAGAACGAAAAACTGGGGCAGTATTATGAATTCGTAACTAGTTAAAACGAGGTATAAACTTTTCTACAGGGATGAGTTATAATAGTCAGAGAAAATATTTACGCGTGGAATAAATCTTCTATAAGCTATAATTATTTTTTTTTGTTTTGAACACGTTAACTGCCAAGTGAATCATGTGTGTCCCACATGCTGGATTAATTCACTGGTCATATAAATACATGGTAGCTAGAAAGGCGTGATCTCAGCCCACCCCCTTATAATGTAATCATTGCGAGATCACGGAAATGACAACCACCTCTTGAATTTTTTCCTGTATCCAAAGATAAACTTCGTATAAATCATATTTGTGAGCATCCTGTAACTAAATCTGCTAGTCCAGTGCTGTCGTTTAACCCAGCGAGGGACGTCTTTGCAGAATCCACAATAACCCTATTTCATTTGACAATTTCCCCTAATGAAGAGTTTGTATCTCTCACTTATGTCTCTCCATTTCTATCAGTCATTGTTATAAACTCACTGAAATGATATTTTCTAGACGTGGCACACAACAGAAGGTATCTCATTATTCGACATGTTATATACAGACGATAGAGGTGGACGGTGATTGATTAAAATCTACATTTGCGTTAAATATCCACCAGTGGCGGTAATTTGAAATAAAGGTTCCTAAGTTACAGGTTTTTGAGGATGAAACTTTCAAATGGATCGATCTGTATAAGCTTCAAACATGTTTTTGGTAGTAAAATTGTCAATTTGATCACTTGGTCGATTCAATAGACTCATCAACTATTCAATTATTGCAGATTGGATGAAATATAAGCATATTGATACCATAGAGTAACGCTAGATCGACTCTGTATTCGTTATTAACATAAAACTCCACCTCTATGCGACTGAATGCATCTTTCCTTGAGCCAATTCCCATATCGTTCGAAAACGGACATCAAAATGCAACATAACGTTGCAGATAAAGTTAATGATGTCACTCTTAATCTGGTTTTGTTGACAAAATCGAAGTACGTTGTCTAAAGATATTGTGGTAATTTTAATAATTGAAACACGTAGTTAAAAACAGTACGAATGTTGGTAGGTATATGAATATTTGTTATAATATTCTAGGCTTTATATCATCTGGTTCACCTCAAAGAAGCTTATTTGGTTTCTATAGATGGGGACCGACCAGTAAGATTGGACACTGCCTCTGAAATATTCCTTGTTATTCCTTTGTTCATTTTCTCCATTTTCCTAATTTCATATTTTCTTCCAATTTTCCCAAATATCTCAACCGAGCAGAGTACTCTACAGAAACATCAATTCATACGCTGGAAGATGATTATAGGAACCTTCATAGACATTGAAGCAACTTTCGATAACGCCTCTGCAGAATATATCATCCAGTCGCTGAGACAAAGACGAGACTAGGAAATATCACTCTATGCTAAGAGGAAGGATTCGGATTCGGGAACGCGTTTAACAGTGTCAGCAAACGGGAAGTGTTGAGCACGTTGCTGAGGCTTGGAGTAGAGTAGAGGCTGGTTAACCTGGTGGATGACTACCTGACGGGGCGTGTGATAGTAGATTCTAGAGAGAGGAGGTATGAGACGGAGGCTGGAGTGCCCCAGGGATCGGTTCTTGGACCGACGATCTGGAAGTGTGTGTTTGATGGGGTTTGTGGGATAGTATGTGAAGAGGGATGTGAGATTACGGTGTATGCGGACGATGTGTGTCTGGTATGTACGGCAAAGCGAGAGGCGGAGATAGAAAGAAAGGCGGAGAGAATGTGTAGGATAATTGTGGAGAAGATAGAGCAGTGCGGACTGGAAGTGGCGAAAGATAAGACGGTGGGGTTGCTAGTGAACGGACGGAGCAAGACGAGGGAAGTGGGGGTGATGGTGAAGGGAAGGAGAATTCGTATGGAGTAGTCTGTGAAATACCTAGGGTTGTGGTTGGATAGCCAATTATCCTTCAAAACTCATATGTTAAGGGCGGCAGAGAAGGGGAAAGTGAGGGCAGCATGGCTGGGAAGAAAGTGAAAGGGCTGGGAGAGTGGAAGAGGAGGGTAATTGGTAGGACGGTAGAGCAGAGTATACTGTACGGTGCGGAGGTGTGGGGTGAAAGAGTGGGGGTGAATGCGAGGGTTAGGCCACTCCTGCAGGTGCAGAGAGGGATACTGCTGAGGGTGGTGCAGGAGTACAGGACAGTGGGTGAAGTGGCAATGTCCTACCCATGATGGCTAGAGCCAGGAATAAACGTTGGAGGGGTGCGACCAGAGAGGAAGTACAGGACTGGATGAAGGAGGAAATGGAGAGAAGGTGGGAGGAGTATGAGGGCGCGCTAAAAGGAGCGATTGGGCATAAGAGACATTAGATTGAACGGAAAATCGGGGAGGTGAACTACTTCTTGAAACAGGTGTTCACTGGACATGGGTCGAGAGTAGGGCAAGATTGGGAGAAGAGAGACTGGAGTGTGCGAGAGGTGTGATGTGGAGGATGATGAGGGGCATGTGTTTAGATGCTGGAGGAACGAGGAAGTGCTGAAGAAATTGGATAGGAAACTAGGGGAGGCGGTGTATTGGGAGAACATGGTGGATATAATGTTGAGGGAGGAGGAGGAATGGATGGAGGTGAGTGGCGTAGTAGAGAGCATGGTTAGGGGGCGAGAAGGACTCGATATTGCATGAGAGGAAGGAGTGATAGTACGGAGAAGAAGACGGTGCGAGCGGAGAGTGTGCGAGGAGATCCGTCTTGAAGTGAGCTAGGGTAGTGATTTCGAGGCGGGGGTAACGACGAGTTTGAGGTGGGTTTCGTTGGTAGGCATCCCCTTGGGTATGAGTCCAACACTGTTTGGGTCCTGGATCCATTCGAACATGAGTTTCCCATGTCGACCCGAAAAAAAAGGGGAAGGACGATATAGAGCACGATAATAGAAAATATTTGGTGGCTCAGGTAGCTTTATTGTGGAATCTAGTGGTGAATAAGCTATTTGGCCTCAAAAAGAACGGAAACAGCACCCTGAGGTATGCTGATGTAAACTTGGCTAAGGTAACATACAATACCACAGCTAGAGATGAAATGCTAAAAGCTGTAGACAGTAGTGACATTTATCCGTAGGCAAAAAAAGGACTAGGACCTCTAAGACTTCAAGGATGAATTTTAGAAAGGTTCTTAGTGTGTATTGACTTAAAACTTACCTGGAACCGACAGTTGGAAAAAGTAATAAGGGAAGCGGAGACCACAATCGTACTGACCAGACGCACATTTGGAAATAAATTGGTTCTGAACCTAATTTACCAGGTGGTGGAGCCAGCCATAACATACACTTCTTCGGTTTGGTGGTCGAAGACACAGCAAGGAATAACCATAATATGTAAGACTAAGCGAGGTACAAAGACTTGCATATCTGGCCATACGAGGCCATGAGAAATATTCTTACTTCAGCAATGGAAGTACTATTAGGCCAACATCCCTCACACATTTTAATACTGGGAGAGGCAAAACTATATAGGTATCCATAAACATGAAAAAAAGTGAGCTGCCTAAAGGAATGAATATCCTAAGAGTTGTCTGAAAGGACGTGCTAAACATAAGAACAGACTATGGAACCCAATGAATGGGCTGACAAAGAACACAGTGCCTTAAGGAAAGACATGGTACAACAAGTGGTCTAAAACCCAGGTGACATCTAGCTATACACTGAGAAATTACACCTCTGTATTTGATCCGGAGGTATAAGCGATCTTTCAATGCTCGAGACAAAACAACAGGAGTACTGTCGTCCGTATCATAAAACAGTCAGGCGGCACTCAAGACAATCTCGAGTCATAATAGTCTAGACTAATATGGAAGTGTATCGAAGAACTGAAGACGGCAGCCAATCGGAATAACGTCTGAATAACGTAATGTAAAAAGACAGTCACTTATTGCTCAACTGCCAGGAAATACCGAACTATATAGTAAACGCCTATCTAATAACTTGTAGAAACTGGTGCAGGCAACAAGGGTGCTGAACTAGGGGCTAAAAAAAAGCACGAACATAAAAATTAAATAAGCCACTCTAGCTAGAGTGCTGTACCCAACTTCTAAAGAATATCCATCTACTTTGCTTGTGATCGTTTTATTCCTGTACATGGTTATCGATACTAAAAAAAGGTTTCCACTTTCCAATGTTTTTTTAAATTTTTTTTGTCGAATTTACATGAATTAAAACAATATATCAACCTCCCGCAAAGGTATACGCGAATGAAAAGGAACATTAGCATATAAAAAGAGCCGGAAAACAAAAAAAGGCTAAATACTGACGGTGTTAATTGTTTTAGGATTATTTTGATAAAATATTGAACACATTTATTTTGGAGCGGTTCTTATCATGGAAATGAGCTTAGCGTTTTAAACAGTAATTAAAACGGAATCGAGAATGATTTTTTTTCTCGGGCTATTGCTAACTTTCAGAATAAAAACTTGTAATCCGGAGATTTATAAATAAAACAGATTTATATTATACTTGAGATTAAACAGGTTTTTCTTATTGATCGGTATACTTTTATTTAAAGATATTCTTCGTATTTTTTTCGCTTCCTTTTTGGACGTTCGGTCACCTTGTGATTTGAACAATACTAGCTCCCAAACAAACCAGTTGCTTGGAGAAATTCACGCCTTAGAAAAGAATGCCCTGTTCAATATCGGTATAATAATAATGTAATGCCACTACATCTTCGAAATCAGAAAAACTTAACGGGACATCTTGAGATTCAGAGAGCATTTTGGAGCATTCCATCAATGAAGATGCCCACGGACTTTATGTAAGCGAAGTAGGATTTCGAGTTTACGTTAGACGTTGTTATTATAATTACAAAAGGTGCCTTTACCTATTATATTGATGGGTCAAAAATAAACGAAGAAGTTACAGTTCCTAATACAAGGATATCAAAAGCCATGTGGAACTCTCCAAGCGGAACTGTCAGGCTGATTTGAAGGCTTTAAAGTCCACAACTTACGAATCAGGACAGTCTGGAACTGCAAACAATCCCTTAAGTAACTGGCACGACAAAACAAACTAGAACCCTCTTGCGGAATCAGTATTAATATAATATTTGAAGAAATAGAATGAAACATTGGAAATATCTAGTCAAGCTAAGACAATCAAAGCCATTTGTTGACAGGTGACCTAACAGGACGCAGCCGGACTTCAAAAACTCCAACCAGCGAAAAAGGAAGAATGTAGATTCTGTGGAGTGAGAGACAAACCTTGCGGGCACAACTCCTACTGGATAGAAACAGAAAACTTGTCGAAACTGGAGCGTTCGGATGTCCTAAAATTCCTGCAAGGATTAAACTAAAGTGACTAATATTCTCTGGGACTTTCCTTAGGAGTTGAGTAGAAAAAAACAATAGATGATGTTTCAGATATCATTGAATGGTCGCCAAAATAAATATACAACCAGTCTCTGCTGAATAGATCTTGCCATCCACATTAAATTAAAGAATAATCAGCATCAAAGAATGTACCATGCTCAAATTTCCGTGTAGAATTATAATTCTGATTTCTGGTATCTTTCAGGTCTTTTAAAACTATTTTCTGTTTTTTTTACCGATTATAAGCGACCAGAACCTTCAATAACGAGTTCATAAAAAAATTATTGATTCACGTACTTTCAAGAGAAAGTCAGCCGTCTTATGTTTACGCCAATTTGCGAATAGCCAAATATGTTCCTCGCATAGTTTAGCGCTTGTATAACCGCATCTTAACGGTGCTAATCAATATTCTATGAACTGAAATCGAATTATTAATTAGAGAAAATCATAGGAAACCACAATATTGGCGATGATGTATTAAACCAGATGTTTAAGATGGTATTTGGATGATGTATGGTATTTTAGGCGGTATAAAACTAATTTATCAATTTTGGAATTTCAGTTTTCGATCTAGCTTCTATATTTAATTTCTCAGTTAATTTCGCACGAACAATGCGTATCTAAGAGGTGCAATAACATTTTTTACGAAAAGTATACCAGGAAATTCAGTGAAAAAGCTAACGTGTCCAAAGAGAGGAAACCTGTACAAAATGGAGCTGTACAACTGGAAGCTTTTTTGCAAACAATTTGGTGAAGGGAGAAAAACTACTAAAAAAAAAACTGCAAGAATATACGGTTCATACAAAGGCCAACCGGTGAAGAACCTGTTTTGTGAAACTAAACCAAAAAGGCAAAAAAGTGCAAGAGGCTGAGGTTTTGATGGCGATAGTACCAGAATAAATCAAATTCGGACCTGTATTACATCTTGTCGTGATTTTTTTCAAGTTTATTTTGCGGTCTTTTGAAGCATTATTCATTTGAATTTCGAGCACGAACGCACTTTGTTTGTACGGTAGAGTGCGTGACACACATTTCGTTCGACCTTTTTGCTTAATTCTATCACTTCCCTCAAAATAAACTATAATGTGACGAAATAATTTAAGTTTCGTTGTAGCATGTGCTGTGACAAATGGATTTACTGTAAAAAATAATAATGCGGGTTCTCGTGAAGGTACATTTTTCCAGTTGCTAGCCAACAATTGTGCATAAGTCAACCGAATAAATAATATTTTTAAATGAACTGAAAAAAATTCGCTTTTAGAGCAGATGTGCTGAGTTCATCGTCTCCAGTACCGATCCTCAGATCGATATTTCTTCCTCATCATCTGCGATATGATCACCATCTCAAAAACATGTCTTTCTCTTTTTCGCTATCTTGTGAGCAGTAGAGATATGAAGTGACAAAGTTAAAATTTGGAAAGTGTTATAAAATAACCAACTTATTTTTTCGCACCGTATTAGCAGGTCATAAAAAGTGATATAATAACTAATATTTGTACACACTGTATAGCAGCAATTATTTCTTTCGATTTGATTCACCCGTTTAAGCGAATGAGATCATTTTGACATGATTACGTCAAAAACAACCCTCAGGGAATACTGTTACAACAGCTTAAACTAAATCCTTGTACCCTTTTACCACCAGAAACCCCCATAAAGTTAACAAAATGGAATAAATTGCTCACAGAGATTCATTCACCTAGAAAACTGAAGTCTGTCCTCAAATTTCGCATTGGTAGTCGTGTAGATTAGATGTTGAATGTGTATTTTTAGATTTTACAGGCAATTTGGTTAAATGGTAGTGTTATGATGAATTATTTATAAATCGAAATCCAAAATGAAGTTATAATATTATGAAAATTCGTAAATTCAGCTTATTTGCTTCCACCAAAGTGGTAGTTCGTTCTTAATTTCGTTTTTGTCAGCTTGATCAGTTTTAATGAAGGAATATTCAAAATTTCCAAGATCGGGATAAAAAATGTTTTATGAAGGATATTGCGAGAGTTCTAAATTTTTGTTTTTAATCACAACTAATCTAGAAACAAGATTAACGAGTAATACTATTCTGTTAAAATCTTAAAACTAAAGTGTTTTACCGAGTTTAACCCACTGGTGATTTCTCAGCTTTGTTCTTTCTTGGTTTAACTACACAACACGCACTGTGCTCCGCTTTTAACCCACTACACTAGCTCAAAAGGTTTGGTCCTTTTGAGTCTTCCCACTATTCCACGTTGGTCCAGCAGCTGGATTGCTTCGACGTTCTTGTGGTTGTGAAGCCATTCTTCATGCTTCTTTGCGAAATGTTTCACCTCGTCAGCTACCATTTCCACTCCCAGGTCTCTGTGTAGGTCGCTGTTTCTTACATACCAAGGAGCGTTGACAATGCCCCTTAATACCTTGTTCTGAAATATCTGTATTATGTTAATATTGCTTGAGGCACACCCCCAAAGTTGTATGCCATATGTCCACACAGGCTTTAGAACCTGCTTCAGGGAGGTGAACTACTTCTTGACACAGGTGTTTACTGGACATGGGTCGAGAGTAAGGTACCTCCACAAGATTGGGAAAAGAGGGACTGGAGTGGGCGAGAGGTGTGAAGTGGAGGATGATGTGGGGCATGTGTTTAAATGCTGGAGGAACGAGGAAGTGCTGAAGAAGTTGGAGAGGAAACTAGGGGAGGTGGCGTATTGGGAGAACATGATGGAGATAATGTTGAAGGGGGAGCAGGAATGGATGGAGTTAAGTGGCGTAGTGTAGATCATGATTAGGGGAAGAGAAGGACTCGATATGGCATGAGAGGTAGGAGTGATAGTTAAGGTAGGGTAGGGTAGGGTCTCGAAGTATGCTAGGGTAGTGATTACGAGGCGGGGGTAACGGCGAGTTTGAGATGGGTTTGGTTGGTAGGCATCCTTTTGGGGATGAGTCCAACACTGTTTGGGTCCTGGAATAATTCGAACATCTCGACCCGAAAAAAAAAGCCAACGGTATTAATTCAACATTCCTGTTACATTATCGGAGGGTGAAGTAACCCTTACTATATTAAATATCAAATCGTTTTTCGAGATTGGGTTTTATGAAATAAAAATATTATTTAAAATCTTTCTTGTCTTGAAAAGTTTTTTCTTAGAAGCACCTTGTTTTAATTAGAATGCTGGTGTCACTTTGGCAATTTAATCGTGTCCACTTAATGTTTATTCAAATTTCAGTAGGATGATGTAAAATTCTTTTGTTGGTAGTTACAAATTGAAGTTTTCTAGTAAGTTTATAGCTTGCTATTTTTGCGTTACTAGTTTACTAGTAGGGTATGTCCAGTAGAGATGCCATCACTTTTTAAATAGTCAAATAAAAAAATTGTTTCTGGTTATATTTTTTTAAATTTATTAACATTAACACCAAAAACAACATGAGTAACTAAAAGGTACATTAGCGTAAAAACTTTTCAAAAAAATAATTCAGTTTGGCATCTCTCCCTTATTGTCTGGGTGATATGTCTATCTATGGCGGTATAGATGCCAATGTATATAACTATCCACTTCTTTACAGTTAACAGCTTTCCACATGGATGGCATATGTTTCTGAATCCAGTGCATCTCTCGTGTAACCACCAGCTACAATGGATGCACTGGAGCCAATCTTCTTTTTTCTTAGTTAGACTCCATGGCTCTCCACAGCCCACGCATACGTCATTTTCATCGAGACCAAAAGCAGAGTTACTCTCGTGTGTTGAAAAGTCATCTAAAGTGTCACTTGAATTACTCTCCCTTCTATTTTTGGTTTTTCCAGCTGTCACCTTTGCTTTCGAATTGATACCAGAAGGGCCTGCTGCACTTTCTGGAATAGACATTTTTGGTTTCTTGATAGGCTTTTTTTCTTTATCGTTTCCTGCCTCTGCTCTCTTCTTTCTGCTCATTTCAAGTTTCTTAACGCTTTTTATATTGTCACAAGATGTTAAAAGTTGAGCCAATTCACCTCCTCTACTTGTAACATTACTGATAGCGTCAGGCTACAATCGTGAGCATATTGGCATCTCTACCGAATATGTTAAGGCATTTCTACCGTTTATAAGGTAGAGATGCCATATTTTCCAAGACGATTGTATTTTAGTTAACCGCTAGCAATACGTGATTGGATATAACCTCAAATAATGTAGTTTCAGTAAACATAATCGATTTGCAATTAAACACAACAAATTATGGCATATTTATAAATATTCAATGTCAACAGTACAGACACTGATTTATTCAAACAGCACTTTGCTGGGTTTTAAGAAAACGGCATCTCTCCCATTGTTGCAACTCTATCGGACTTACCCTATACTGCAAACGCTGAAATGAGCGATATGAACGTTCTGAATTTTTTCGCATGAATTTAGAAAAACCCTGTACATGGGCTCTTCCAGCATAAATAATAAATATTAATTCTTAATCCACCCTCTACTTCAATAAATTATATCAATCAAAAACTTTTCTGAACTTATTGGTAAAATAATACAGGAAACTAACAATTTGCATACCATATGCTCCATAAAATAAATTATAGCAAATATCTTTAAGCCAATAACTAACTAAATTTACAATCCACAAGGAAAACAACCTTCTGAGAAATAGGGTTAAGTAGCTTACTTACCAATTTTAGTTTGCAAAGGAAACTTTAGCGGAAATCTCCAAGTAGTAATCCCAATAAGTTTGAAGTTAACTTGATCGGTTCTCGAATGAGTTCAGTTCTCTAATTAGAACAAAACACATTTAAATATATACAGATCGCTTCGTTTAAAAGTTTGAATAATAAATCCAGAAGAAACATACGCCAGTGGACAAAAACATGAGTATTGAGCCGTTCTAGGGTAGCAATCAATTACGTTAAGCAAAAAAAGTAATTAATCTTTGTTACTTTTAATTACTTAATTTGTGATAGCGAGTTGTACGATGTCGCTTAAAACGCCGAAAAGTAAACAGAACTGTTCGTGAAGTTTTTTCAGAGCTCCTTAATTATTTCTAACATCGTTATTTATGACTACGCTATTTTTCATGGTTTTTCACCAAAAACTTAAATATTTTGTTTGTTCTAAGTGCTCTTCTTCTGTAGTTACAAAGCACGAATACAACACGAACAAACTTTTTCATTCTATCTATAAGTATTCTATAAACTTGTGATTTCTGAAATCTTCATTCATTCGTTTGGGTTGTGTTCAACAGCCCAGTCACTTGAACTGAATCTTTGTGCCATTTCCCATGTTTACTACTTCCATTCCAGACGCTTCGTGATTTCTATAAAGGCCACTAGTTTGACTGGTGGGATTTTCAGTAGTTGTAATGGTTGTATTAATTCCTCTCGAAAGTGCTTCCGTCTACGTACCTGTAAGTTCTCGAAGAAGCAGAGTATGTGAGTAGGTGTTTCATCATCAAGTTCACATCTTCTGCACATTGGTTCACTAACTTTGCCCATTTTGTGCAGGGTGCAGTGTCCAGTCACTAGGTTGGTAACTGTCTTCAAATCTCTCTTACCTAGTTTCAATAGCTTGGTTGAGAGTTCTTTGTCTACCTTGTTCAGTAAACTCTTTGTATGGAGGTGCCCTTGTGTTTACCTCCATTTGAGTTGGTGTTTCCAGTTCCCGGTTTCCCCTCTTAAGCAATCTTTCTTGTGATTCCTCAAAATGGTTCCGGAGGTCTCCTTTAGAGCCTTCTTTAGCTAACTGGTCCTCCAGTTCATTACCTGCAATCCCCTCATGTGCCGGCACCCATATTAGAGACAGCAGTCTAGTCCTAGTTGTTGGATTACAGATAGCTTTAAACAGAGCCTGGCTGTCAGTGGATATTTTAATTTTTTGTCCGGTATATCCTCTTCTGATATTTTCATCAATACAGGCTATAGCGGCAATCGTAAAAATCGTCAAAAACTTAAATATTTCGTTTGTTCTAAGTGCTCTTCTTCTGTATAAATAAAAATGCAAATATAAAAGCCACAAAGCACGAATACAACTCGAAAATGCGACAGCTGAAAGGTCGATCAAACTTTTTCATTCTATCTATAAGTATTTTATAAACTTGTGATTTCTGAAATCTTATTCTGAGAAAATCCATTTTGCGGTTGAACTTTTGTGCGAGAAAATGTATTTGACAAAAATATCGGGCCATTATTCAGTGAAATGCATGAATTCGGTTCACAGATTGAGTAATATTATTCACAGGTCTAATGGACGTGAAAAATTTTGAAAATATTGTGTAAAAACTCTGCATTCAAACTACATATTCAAACGTTTTCAATTTCCTTATAAAGAGTACAATTAATAATTTTCCAGCTGTCTTATATATTTCTTTATGGTTATGTTCAATACTTATCACAATATGTTTTTGTCCAAGAGATCTAGGCTTCTGAGGAAGCCTATTCTCCGATTTGGTGTTGGGCTATCAGACGCAATAAGTGATAACAACATCTAACGTGAGTTCGAAATCCTGCTTCGCAAACATAAAGTCCATGGGCATCTTCATGGAACTTCTTTAGGGGACAAAAAAATGGGATGAAGAAAGAAGAAAAGAGTGAATCGGATTTCCATATCCTCCGTCTTATTAAAGGTGTTCATACGATTGGTTTTCCGGTAAAGTAGGCGAAAAAATAATTTTTCTACAGTCGCGCGTAAAATAACTGATTACTATATTCAAATGAACTCGTAGAGTCGACAAATGCCGAGGATTGTTACTTTACGCTCTAGCGCAAAAAAGGAATCTTTTTCGCTAGCTTATTTAATCAAATCACGCCCCACGAATAATTGTCAAAAATTATCAAAAATGGTCAAAAATGTTCAAAAATGGTCAAAAATGGTCAAAAATGGTCAAAAATGGTCAAAAATGGTCAAAAATGGTCAAAAATGGTCAAAAATGGTCAAAAATGGTCAAAAATTGTCAAAAATTGTCAAAAATGGTCAAAAATTGTCAAAAACTGTCAAAAATGGACAATTATTATCAAAATTGGTCAATAATTGTCAAAAACTATCCAAAATGTTCAAAAATTGTCAAAAATGGACAATTATTTTGAAAAATTGTCAAAATTTTGAAAAATAGTTGATAATTGTCAAAAATTGTCAAAGTTTTTGAAATATGGTCAACAATTGTCAATAATTATCAAAAATGGTCCATAATTTTGAAAAATGTTCTAAAATTTTGAAAAATTATCAAAAATGGTCGCTCGCTCGCTTATTTAATCAAACCACGCCCTCCGAATTAACTCAATTGGTGAATATTTAACAATTTATCAGATTAAAACTCCAATAAAATTATATGAAAATTGTCAAAAATTTTGAAATATGGTCAAAAATGGTTAATAATTGTCAACTGTTAAAAATGGACCATTTTTGTCAAAAAATGTCAAAAATGGTCAATAATTGTCAAAAATTGTCAAAAAAGTGTCAAAGATGGTCGATAATTATCAAAAACTTTTGAAAAATTTGAAAAATGGTCAAAAATTGTCAAAATGGACAATTATTGTCAAAATTGGTCAATATTTTTCAAAAATTGTTAAGATCTTGAAAAATGGTCGATAATTGTCGAAAACTATCAAAAATTGTCAATAATTTTGAAAAATGGTCAATGATTTTGAAAAATTGTCAAAAATGGCAATTAATTGTAAAAAACTATCAAAAATTGTCAAAAACTGTCAAGAATTATTGTTAAAAATGGTCAAAAATTTGGAAAAATTGTCCATAATTGTCAACAATTGTCAATAATTATCAAAAATGGTCAATAATTTTGAAAAATGCTCTAAAATATTGAAAAATTGTCAAAAATGGTAATAACTATCAGAAATGGTTAAAAATTGTCAATTATTGTTTAAAACTGTCAAAAATGGACAATTATTGTCAATAACTGTCAAAAATCTTCAAAATTTTGAAAAATGGTCGATAATTGTCAAAAACTATCAAAAATGGTCAATAATTTTGAAAAATGGTCAACAATTTTGAAAAGTTGTTAAGTTTTTCGAAAAAATGTCAAAAATGGCCAATAATTGTCAAAAACTATAGTCAAAAACTGACAAAAATGGACAATTATTGTTAAAAATTGTCAATATTTTGGAAAATATTTGATAATTGCCAAAAATTGTTAAGGTTTTTGAAAAATTGTCAAAAATTTTGAAATATTTGGTCAAAAATGATCAATAATTGTCAAAAATGGTCAAAAATTTGGAAAAATGGTCCATAATTGTCAACAATTGTCAATAATTATCAAAAATGGTCAATAATTTTGAAAAATGGCCCAAAATTTTGAAAAATTGTCAAAAATGGTCAAAAACTATCAAAAATGGTTAAAAATTGTCAAATATTGTTAAAAACCGTTAAAAATGGACAATTATTGTCAAAAAATGTCAAAAATGATTAAAAATTGTCATCATTTTGAAAAATGGTCTAAAATATTAAAAAATTGTCAAAAATGGTCAAAAACTATCAAAAATGGTTAAAAATTGTCAATTATTGTTTAGAACTGTCAAAAATGGACAATTATTGTCAATAATTGTCAAAAATCTTTGAAATTTTGAAAAATGGTCGATAATTGTCAAAAACTATCAAAAATGGTCAATGATTTTGAAAAAATGGTCAACAATTTTGAAAAATTGTTATAAATTTTGAAAAATTGTCAAAAATGGCCAATAATTGTCCAAAACTATCAAAAATGGTCAAAAATTGTCAAATATGGACAATTATTGTTAAAAATGGTCAAAAATTTTAAAATATGGTCAAAAATGATCAATAATTGTCAAAAATGGTCAAAAATTTGGAAAAATGGTCCATAATTGTTAACAATTGTCAATAATTATCAAAAACGGTCAATAATTTTGAAAAATGGTCTAAAATTTCGAAAAATTGTCAAAAATGATTAAAAACTATCAAAAATGGTTGAAGATTGTCAATTATTGTTAAAAATTTTTAAAAATGGACAATTATTGTCAAAAACTGTCAAAAATGATTAAAAATTGTTATCATTTTGAAAAATGGTAAAAAATTATCAAAAATTTGGGAAAATGGTCACTAATTTTGAAAAACAGTCAAAATGGTCAATAATTGTCAAAATCTTGAGAAATGGCCAATAATCGTCAAAAGTTGTCAAACTTTTAAAAAATAGTCAATGAATAATACGAGCCGTTTCCGAAAATCGATTTAAACACGTAATTTATAAAATCGATTTACCAAAAATCGATTGACATTATTATAAAAATTGATAACTAAAAGTCGATTATAAGAAAATAATAATCGATGTATATAAAAATCGATTATTTTTTAACATCCCTAGTCAGTAGATCTTTTTAAGGTTAATCATGATGAATTATTCTAACACTCCTATTATAACCTAAGATAATATGAAAAACTGTTTTAATTATTAAAAGGGCGACTGTAGAAAAAATTATGTGTGTTTTTCCAGCGTAAAGTAAATTTTCCGCTTTCGAAAGATCGCCAACATTCTTTCTCAAGCGGCAATATGTTACTTTACGCTCTAAATACACAAATAACTATTACAACCCAAGCACGGCCTTCATGGGATCGTTGGGTTATACGCCGCTTGATTCAATAGTTTAAAAAATTGAACTTTTTTTTCATACCCCAAAATAAATGTATATAAATATGTTAATCTAGCTTCCTTGAACATAAAAGTGATAGAAGAAATATTTTATCACGTCACAATTTTTTCCTGCACCACCTAACGTGCTGACTACAGTTATGTCGACTAGAAAGTGTAAACAAAATTCTGATCGTTTTTGTTATGTTGTATATCTTGTTTGCATATCTTCATTATTTGGGACTTCCAATTGCAAATCAAGATAAACAGTGGGTGCCTCATGTGTTTTGCGAAAGCTGTAGAATCGTCTTACTCCAATGGTCATCAGAAGAAAAAGTGCACCTTTCATTTGGTCCACCTGCTATGGAGAGGACCCAGTAATCATGAAAAAACGAAGACATTTGGATATAATAAAAAAAATAAGGCGAAGTTCCGTCTGGTACTAAGCCCATATTACATTCGAAAGATCTACCACATCCAGTTTGTCCCGGTAATTCGAGTGAAAAATATACTAGATGACAATGAAAGTTGTGAAGGTGCTTGACAAAAACAGTTATGCTTTTTCCGGTATTTACAAAGAATCTTTCCAAACATTACAGAGGGAAAACTGAAAAAGGGTATATTTGATGGCCCAAAAATCCGGAAAATTATGAAAGATTCTCAGTTTGAAAGCCTTTTATCTGGTTGGAAGTCATTCAAAACGGGCGTGGAAAATTTTTTGGGAAATAAAAAAAGTTAAAATTTTTACCAATTTATTGGAAAATTTTCAAAAAACATGTCATTAAAAATTCAATTTCTGCACTCGCATCTGAGTTTTTTCCCTGAAAACTTAGGAAGTATGAGTGACGAACAAGGGGAACCAAGATTTAAAGGTTTTTGAAGAACAACATAAAGGATTTTGGGATGAAAACATGTTAGGGGATTACTGTTGGTCCATTATAAGAGAAACTGATTCAAATAACTATAAAAAGAAGACAAAAATCAGCCATTTAAAATTTTTTTTTAGTATTAATACCAAAATTATTTATTTCAGTTGAGTTAGTAAATATTTCGACAGAATTTTTGTATTATTTTTTCTGGATAATTATACCTAAATGAATAATAAAATATTAACTTCTAGCTGGGGTATGAAAACCGTGTAAACTAATGATTAACAATAAAAATATGAATTAAAACTAGTAGCAGATACGATTTGAATATTTTCCAATTATGTATTCTGGACATGGTTTATATTTTGCTTGATTATTTTACTGATGCATTGAAATATAACAAAAGTATGATGTTATTCAATTGAAATATAAAATAATAAAAGAAACGGAATTTAAAAATGGAATAGAGCGCGGTCAGTTATTTTTTAAACAATACATTGTCGTAGGGGTGGAGAGGGCACATTCAGCCATCCTATTTAAAATTAAATTTTTTCATACTTTCGCGCTGTTTCTATATGGAAAGAATGATGAAAGCACTTCCGTTTTCTGTCATTATCATTTGAGCTAGTTAGCACGTGCGCTTAAAAATTACTAATGAAAATTATGTTTTTCTACAGTCGCGCGTAAAATGACTGATCACTATATTCGACTGAAATCGTAAAGTTGACAAATGCCGGGGATTGTTTCTTTACGCTCTAGCGCAAAAAAGGAATGGTCAATGGTCAATAATTGTCAAAATCTATCAGAATGGTCAAAAACTGTAAAAAATGGACAATTATTGTCAAAATTGGTCAATAGCGGTAAAAAATTGTTAAAATTTTGAAAAATGGTCGATAATTGCCAAAGACTATTAAAAATGGTCAATAATTTTGAAAAATTGTCAAAAACTGTTAAAGTTTTTGAAATATGATCAAAAATGGTCAAAAGGTTGGATGAATGGTCTAAAATTTTGAAAAATTGTCAAAAATGGTCAAAAACTATCAAAAATGGTTAAAAATTGTCAATTATTTTTAAAAACTGTCAAAAATGGACAATTATTGTCAAAAATTGTTAAAATATTGAAAATGGTCGATAATTGTCAAAAACTATCAAAAATGGTCAATAATTTTGAAAAATTGTCAAAAGTTTTGAAATATGGTCAATAATTGTCAAAAATGGTCCATAATTGTCAACAATTGTCAATAATTATCAAAAATGGTCAATAATTTTGAAAAATGGTCTAAAATTTTGAAGAATTGACAAAAATGGTCAAAAACTATAAAAAATGGTTAAAAATTGACAATTATTTTTAAAAACTGTTAAAAATGGACAATTATTGTCAAAAATGGTTAAAAATTGTCATCATTTTTAAAAATGGTCACTAATTTTGAAAAACAGTCAAAATGGTCAATAATCGTAAAAATTTTGTAAAATGGTCAATAATTGTCAAAATTTTGTAAAATGGTCAATAATTGTCAAAATTTTGAAAAATAGACAATAGTCAAATAGTTTCCGAAAATCGATTTAAACACGTAATTTATAAAATCGATTAACTAAATATCGATTAATACTACTATAAAAATCTATAACTAAATATCGATTAATACTACTATAAAAATCTATAACTAAAAATCGATTATAACAAAATAATAATCGATTTATATAAAAATCGATAATTGTCAAAAACTATCAAAAATGGTCAATAATTTTGAAAAATGGTTAAAAATTTTTGAAAAATGGTCAAAAATTGTCAAACACTGTCAAAAATGGACAATTATTGTTAAAAATTGTCAAAATTTTTAAAAATAGTCAATAAATAATACGAGCCTTTTCCGAAAATATATTTAAACACGTAATTTATAAAATCGATTTACTAAATATCGATTAATACTACTATAAAAATCTATAACTAAAAATCTATTATAACAAAATAATAATCGATTTATATGAAAATAGATAATTGTCAAAAACTATCAAAAATGGTCAATAATTTTGAAAAATGTTTCAAAAATTGTTAAAATTTTTGAAAAATACCAAAAATGGCCAATAATTGTCAAAAACTATCAAAAATGGTCGAAAATGGTCAAAAATGGACAATTATTGTTGAAAATTGTCAAAATTTTGAAAAATATTGATAATTGTCAAAAACTGTTAAAGTTTTTGGAAAATTGTCAAAAATTTTGAAATATGGTCCATAATTGTCAACAATTGTCAATAATTTGAAAAATGGTCTAAAATTTTGAAAAATTGACAAAAATGGTCAAAAACTATAAAAAATGGTTAAAAATTGTCAATTATTGTTAAAAACTGTTGAAAATGGACAATTATTGTCAAAAATGGTTAAAAATTGTCATCATTTTGAAAAATCGTCAAAAATTATCAAAAATTTGGAAAAATGGTCACTAATTTTGAAAAACAGTCAAAATGGTCAATTATTGTCAAAAATGGTCAATAATTTGGGCCATTTTAAAGTAGGCGTGCGGTGTCTTTTAATGACTGGATGTCAAGTAACCCTGGGAAATATCATTCACCAAATAAACTAATTGGCTTTGTTAAGAAGCTGAATTTGTTTGGTGAAATCTGAATAGGTGTGAGCCACAATAGACTCTTGCGAGTCGCAGTGGAGGGCCTTTTAGACCCACTCATCAAAAACCTAACCTAAAAACCTTACCCTGGGAGAACCATTACTGTCATGCTGATCCCAAAACTGACGAAACGTCCGTTTTTGACTCATTTTCCTCAACTAACATAACAAATTCATGTATGAAACCAGAGATTTGGCCTCTTAATTCCTCAGCGTTTAGTGACACCAATTTTGATGCCACCTACGTCTATAATGAACCTGCACATTTAGTAACTAATCAGGGAGCAAATGATCATCAAATAGATAAGCCGTCTATACAAGCTGACAGAGAAACTATAGCAGGTGAGAAATAAATTACACTAGTTGAGGGAGAAACTACACCAGATACGAAAGAAACAATAAATACAAAAACAGAAGAAGCACATGTGATAAGAACTAACGTCATTACTCCTGAGGCTGCAAGGCCTTTCCCAAAAGCATAGAAACCTGAAATTATTAGACGGCCTAGGGCCATCCAAGGGAAATCTAGGATATACACAGAGACTCCGGAGAAAACTAGAATAGAAGAACTTGAGGAAGACAAAAATTTGCAAAACAAGTGAGAAAAAGGAGTAACAAAGACAAAAATAATGAAACTGAACTAAAAAGAATTAAGCAATTTAAAAAGAAGATTTTTGATACTTACAGCAGTGAATCCGATGTAGAAGATATTGAATATTGTAGTGAAACAGAGAGTAATCTTAGTCTGGAAGCTTTTAAAGATGATGCTGGTAGTGTAATGTTAAATAACTATATTTTGGTTAAATTCGTATTAAAAAATACTGTGCCATGTGCAAAAAATTGTTTCAAATGACTCATTTGAGGTAAAATATTTTCGGAGACGGGGAACAACTAATAAATTTTCCTTTCCCCAAGTGGAGGACGTAGAAATATGCAATAAGGGGAATATAATAGGAATTTTAAAAAAATATTCGACGTCAAGACGAGATTCAACCGTCAGATTTTACTACAATTTTGAAGAACTAAATGTAAAATAATTTTTTTTTACATAATTTTAAATATATTTTTTGGTTCTGTTTTCAAGATTTTATGGAATAATTTTGTTAAAAGTTATTAAACTTTACATTTTTCTGAATTGATCGTGTTTATGATGCACCATGTTTTCAAAATCTGCTTTAAATTTAAATATGCCGAAAGTGCCCCAACTACCGGCCGAATCTACCCATGCTGGGGTAGATTCGGCCGATATGTAAAGTTTTTTATTTTTACTAATAAATTAAATATTACTTACAATTTAAGAGAAATATCCGCCACCATAACTCTAAAAGTGACCAGATAATCGTTTTAATTTAATTAGTTAAAAAAAATATGATGTCAGTACTTCTTTCAAATCAAAATATATTAAATGGTCGAAAGTGCCCCCTCCTCCCCTAATATGTTGTTGAGATATAAAATAATTTTGAAAAATGCTTTGTTTATGTATAAAGCTGTCCAAAAATATATTTATCATATAGACTAGAAGTGTAGAACGATCAGATTTTGGGAATAACAAAAGAAATTTCAACTATAAGTATTCAGCGCGTTCATTGTAAGTGGCATATTTTCCAACTTTTCTGCAACCCTTTCCTAAAATTTATTAAAAGTTATTATCCCTTTCTGGTTGAAAATTCCAAAAAGGTCTGTTGTTCGGTATATTTAATTTAGGGTGATTTGTAAAGTTTAGAGAGGGTTGTGTCGCGGCTCGCTTTGATAATTATCTTTTTAACGAAGTAATGATTGTAAGTATAAAATGAATTAAGTTCGTACAGTCTCATGGTTTAAAAGTTATCGAAACAACTGATGAAATCTGCTTGCAGTCGCTACCAATTAAATTACAGAAATTGGTGTTTTAAGACGTAACAGGTCAACTCTGTTATGAGATTTTAAACAGACTTCAACTAACATAGTTAACTTAAATGCTTTATAACAAATTAATACTTATCTGTTGTTTCGATTAATGAAATTATTGTTTTATAATTCTGAAGTAAAAGGGTTTTAAGTTTGCAGATGAATTTTTAGACGAAACGTCGACAATTTATAATAAATTTCACATGGTTGTATCCAGGGTTAAGTTTAAGCAATGAATAAATAATACAGGCCAAATTTCGGTAACGGAATATTAAGTCAAAATTGAAACCAATTTATGAGTGTAGAACACACTCTTCACTATCTCCCAGAATGAAGGATGTACAGGTGAAGAAAAATTTCTGGAAGCTAAACTTTTTTCCGATTTAACCAATTCCATAATTCCAATTGTTCAGGAACATTGAAACAGTGGCCGCCCTGTATATAAATCGATTTATTCAGGAATGCATTAATAATGCTAATACAATATTTCATTAGAAATGACTTATCTTTAAAGGGCAATAATGTTGACTTTGACCTATCTTACTTCATCCTCTTTCCTCTGCTCCTTTGCCAATATAAATAACTCAATGAATGGAGTCTTCAAATATTTTAGAGTCGTTTTGAGTCTTTCCATTAAAATTCTATCGATAATTAATTTGTATTTGAATTTTTTATGAAATGTTCGATGTCAACTGAATTTTACCTTTTCATGGCGTTCAGAATACAAAAAACATAATCTAACACATACAGAACAATTAAAATTAAGTATATATAAACTATGAATTATTCATCTGTAAAATTGTCTAAAATTTAGTAAAGCGTGTTACCAATAGATATCGAAGAATGAATATCGCTTTACAACAAAGTTTTGAAGAATATTTTCCAAAAACAGTAACCGTTCAACAAAGAAAAAGCAACTACTTCCCGGGCTATACGCCCCAGGAACTAAGTAGAAGAAAGAGTGCACAATAGATCTTTAAGGTCTCAGTGAATTTCACCCCAATAAACATACATAGCAGTATCTTCTGTATGTTCCTTGTGGTATATTCATTATTCTTTTTGTTATTTTTGGGGATATTGAAGGAATAATGTTATCAACAATAATACATCAACTTTTTGAAAGTGTCAGATACGGTGTCAGTTAGGGGAAAATTAAATTCTTGATAACAGCAGCTGGAACGGTACCGAAACTTTGAAAATAAAAATATCCAAAAAAACATTGTCATTAAAAAAGCTCATAATTTCTTTTTTTTTATGTCCCTGTATAATCAAATATCATGATTTTGTTTGGTTAATAAAGTGCATTTTTATCAAAGGTATATTTCTAATTTCAAACCAAACGGAAGTGAGTGGAATATCTTAATTAACTTTATCAATATTTCGATATAAAATATTATTATTATTATCACACTCACCTTAGAATTGTTAATTTCTCTGACCTTGAGTCATTCAGAGTACTAAAACTGGAATGAGATTAAATGAAAAGGATTCAACAAATTTGAAACAAAATCGAAAATTGACACAAAAGATTTAGAAGGGTGTATTAAGGACGAACGCGTTCTGAATTTAAATTGATATTCTGCTCACTAACGGCTTACACGCTTGTGACTAGATGTTAACGAATGTATCTCATAGCTCAGAAGTTGTTTTTCAAGGGTTTATACATGATAGTTTTATAAAATACTAGTAGAAATTCGAATATTCGTAGACACATAACCTTAAAAATCAAGTAACTCACTGATTTAACATTTTCGGAAAGAAAAAGAATCCAAATTGTACAATAAATTAATATATAGAACGATCTGTTGAAAAAGTCTACAATTTTTGCATTTAAAAAACTTATTAAAACACTTCTGGTACACCCGGTATAACAACAGTTAAGAACGTGCTGGGTATATTGTTTCGCGATAAAATCGCTAATGAAACTCGTTTAGTAAGTTGACATTAATTAAAAGTAGAACGTTTATCTCTTCCTTTAATTTCGTCGAAAACATTTAAATTTAAATTGCAATCAACACCTTATCTTTTCTTTGGAATTCAGTAACAATATTGTTAAACATAGAAGCTTCGATGTTGTCTTCATAAATATTATTGCTGTGCCTTCCGTAATGAATTATTCTTAGCTTTTAATGAAAAACAGAGGCGATGCAAGTCGCTTACGTTTAACCTTTTCAAAATCAACAAACATGAATGGAACAGCTGCAGGATGTCCGAAGGATTTAGCCATTAAAAGTCCAGAGGTAATTTTACCTAAACGTAGGTACTCACAAAAATATTTAGTTAGAGAACTGTAGCTCTTTACAAATGAGTTAAGCTGAACACAATTAGTTTATAACATCATACAATAAACACTGTGGTCTAACAGAATCTGAATTACTTGTGAAAATAGCAATTAAAAACTCAATAATATATTTAGCGCACAAAAAAATAGGATGAAGAAAACATGCTTTTTGTCTTTCTCACGTAAATCTAAGCAATTTTAGTACTCAATGTACGCAAAATATCCTGGCTGAGTTGAAACGTTTTTTGAGCCACTCTAAATCACAAAACTCTATTGCTTATAGTTCCCCTTGGAATATTCTTGGAGTGTTGTATTAGTGCTTTATTTTTCGGGAGATCCATTTGCTCCTTTAAAACTGTCATTGAAAATTCACTGCTTCTTAGTCTGATGATTTGTATTTTCTGGCACAAAATCATTTGTAGTTTAATTAATCCATATAGTGCAGGACAATTCCTCTGGGATTTCCTAAATTATTGTGAATTATCCCTAAAAAATCGCTTTACAATCAATCAATCTACCACTGGATAAAAGCAAGTCACGAAGCAATGTTTATAGAAAAATAACGAGATTACGAAGTTTCTGTGTGCTCGTTCTAGTTGTATTATCCATCAAAAGAACAATAGCATACTGTATCGATTACTTAAAATTTAATTTTAAAACTTGTAGTTATATTTTAATATGATAAAACTTATATAATATTTATTAAAATCCTCTTGTTTGATGTGGCATTCCAGATTGTTATATAAAGATTATCTTAAAAACTGATATCTATATTTTAACAAAATGAATTTTCAACGTAGCCTAAGGGAAATATTCATTTCAACATTCTTTCGAACGAATAGATGTGAATTTCTCTCGACTGCCCACTCAATATTGTATTTACTGACTTTAACATATATGCAGGTTATTCAAAAAACAGAAAAAAGTTAAAGTTCAAAAACTTCCTCAGCTTAATTAATTTTCCATGGTAGGAGAACTGATTCTTCGTCCTCAACAACTCAAGATCAAAATGCTTCCGAATATCAACAGGAAAAAGTGTTTACGTTTAACGAAAGTAACAAACGCTGATGCTACGCCATCCACTTGAAGCTACGGTGAGTTATAATAACTGCAATCTTGGTGAATGTATCTATTGATTCTAATAAAACTTAAACTTTGATGATATAATAGAAAATTTGGCTTAACGGAGCATACTTATTCGCCTGGTAAGTAGACATGGAGGAGTTCCCTAGGCTACCATGCAAGCTTGCCTTTGGATGCAACTTAGCTTAGTCGCAGCCTCTCGAGTATTGTAGATTATTTTTAGTTGTAGCTCACAGTTTTTCCCTCAGATTCTTCTGCTCATGTTGAGGGCTATCGTACTTTTTTGGATTATGTCCATGCCAACTTGTGGTAAAATATGACTCCCTAATATTACTACCTGTCCCGGGCAAGAAACTGGTCCTTTGACCAAAAACAAATTATCTATAATGAAAAAAAAACTACTTTACTGTTCAGGTTCAAAGGGGGTGGGTAGAAGGTGATGAAGGAAAAAAATGAATATTCATTAACACTATTTTTTTATTTGTTACTAATCACTAGCGTCCCTTCTGGTCGGTTGGATTCATTAGTTGTGTTTGGAGTCGACGCTCTACGCACTCTTATTAATTATCTCCAAAATGGCTGTTCAATAATAGACAAGTTGTTGAATTAAACGAAGAAATATAATATCTTTTTATTGAGAAACAAAATCTAACACAGTGGCAAATTATGTATGATGTATTACCATCCCTTCTACACTTGAAGAATAGTAAAATAATTGCTAAATTCAAGAAATCAGTTTGCAAATGAGAAGTGTTTACAAAAAAAACAATGGTTATCATATAAGTACAAGATCAATGATGAAAATTGCTTATCGACCAACAAGGTAAGTGGAAATTAATTTTAGTAAAGTATTATTTCATAAAGGGAAAACTAGAAACTTGTTTAATATATAAGCAAAAGAAAAAAATAGATAGATGTTCACAATCTAATAATAATACATCAAAATATAAATACTACCGTAAATAATGAATATGCCAAATCTTCTTTAATTGCTTTCTTCAATTTAAATGCATTTATTGTTTTTGTTTGTCTTTTTTATTATTATTATGGCCTTTAAGTCTATATCTAGAGTTATTTTTTTAGCTATAGCAAATCTGTTTAGAATATTATTGTTATTATTTAATATAACTTTCTTTTTCTTTTATATTGTAGGAAGAAAGAATTAGGTACCTCATTTTTCCTTGTTAGTCCTTCTTCTTTAGATGCTCAGGGAAATAGCATCGGATTCCAATCTAGTTTCTTTCCTTTTCACTTCAGGAAGAAAAATTTATCGTCCATAAACAAATTGGTGGGATTTTTAAAAGAAATCAGCACGTGAAGAATTTTAAATTTACCACACTTTTAAACTTCAAAATGTCCTCCTGTCAAAAGTCAAGGTAAGTTGACTCCCTACTTTATCGATATTGGAACTACTTTTTCTTAGACATCCTCTTGGAGTTTTTACATTTATTAAACACAGAAGTCACAGGTCACTATGTTAAATTTTCTAATAAAATTTGTGTCAAAACTGATATACGAGGATGGTCAAAAGTTATTTTGGTATTTTTGATTTTCTTACACACACCTTTTTTACACATATAATTATAATCTACATAAAACATAATAATAAATGTACAAATCTTACATCTTAAAACCTCTTCTAGACATAGAAATCACACATTTCTTTTAAATTTTCGAAAATTAAAGCATTTTGGTTATTCAAAACCTTTTATAACAAGTCCTTGCACCCTTTAGTTGCAGTTTATGTGTTTCTTTTTTATTTACAAGTGTTACTATAGTTTATTTTTTTTAGGTTCACAACTGGAATCTTGGTGGATAAGAATTTTCGATTCTAGTGTTGAAGGTAGGACTTCTTAGACTTTGAATTGTTTCAGTAATTTATGAGAAGACTCCAAATAATGTGTTTCCACCCTTTTTTCTTACTATTCTCATCAATTAATATTTTTAAAAAATATGAAAAGATTGAAGTTTTGACAATTGTACCTAGTATAAACTGTAAGTATTCTCAGTTACTTTATAATAAATCATACATAGGTATTTTACTATTATAATATTTCATGATAACAATCCTTAATGCTTATAATCATCAATACTTTTTATCAAATTCAGTTGCTGCTAAGTTTTTTAGTAGATTTAAACTTTATTTTGAATGCTGTTGTATTTTCAATACAGAATATACAGAAAGAGGCCTAAAATAGAGTAATTGTCGATTAGATTATGCCTGTATGTTTATTAGTAATTTTATATGGATTGCGTGAAATGAAAAGTCCTACCTGTAGATGTGGGTTCGGCCTCTATTTAAATTCACAGGTAAGACCTGATCCTTTTACAGAGTATAAATAAACTATAATGATTATTATTTTACAGATCTTCCTTTTAGCTCGATTTAAAATTCCTCAAATTTGAGTAAAATTGTGTACATGCTTCATATCACCAACCTAATCCGAAAAAGAGAAAGAAACAGGAAGTTCTTTCATATACAGGTTTCGCAACTTCGATTTTAAGTCAATTCTTTAGGCAAGTTTACAAAATGATGAAATAAAACAATTTAATTTGTTTGAATCTCCATTTTATTTTGAACTAACTTTCAATTTAAAATTAGTGTCGCGTTTCGCTACACAGTAGCTTTTTCAATCATTTTTATTTCATCATTTAGTATGGATCTTCATCAAGTAAAAGCCTCGTCTATTCAAGTTTACAAAAGTTCATAATTTTGTTAATTACAACCAGTTGAAATTAATTAACCACATATTTTTAACACTGATTAAGTTGTGGCCAACCTGGCTTTAGAAGGTCAAATACTGACTTTAAACCTGTTTTTCTATTGACATTGCCATTTGACAATTATAATATAAACAATTAATATAATTTCAATGAAGACGGTATTCTCTCTGTAATTTTTATTTTGTTTTTAGCTCAAGACAGGAAAGAGGAGAAGCCAACCTTGTACTGAACTAACTAAAATTGAAAATATCTATTGGTACATTTCCAAAATTAAATTTTATATACTTGCTGAGAAAATTAACACATTAATTTCTTTTCTTCGATGTATTTATTCATAAGAAGGTACAGTATTCGCCAGCTAACTTGATGTCCCAGAAATTACCAACTAAGAGAGAAAGAGTAATAGTGCCCTGCCTACTCGGCTGCTATTGGTGGTAAAATTTTGACAAACGCCAATTGCATCGAACCTTATCAGGTGTTAAGATTTTCAGTAGCGTAGCGTCACACAGTTATTGTTTATGTATTCAGAATTCAGGTATAAAGCAGATCCGTTTTTATTAAAATCAATACACCAATAATTATAACAAAGAATTGAATATTATTTATTAAGTTAGGATCATATATTTCCGGACGGACTTTACTTTATTAATTGTACAAGTTGTGTTAATTTGTAACAGAAAGCGTATCCTCAGAACTTGCACGGCACTGTTTACAGTTATCGGATGGGCGGCGTCAATAGCTCCCTATAAAGCATTTAGGACATCAAGTTAGCTGGCGAATACTGTAACATTTTATTATCAAGATTAATATTTTATTAAAATAATTCAAATTAACAATTATCTTTTGATGCTATTTCAGCCAAAGCTTTCAAACTGTAACAGTATTTGGCATCTTCTGTCATTGCAATCATCCTCTCAGTACTTCTTGGTGAAAACTATTCTCGATGTTTTGGGCTAGTTTAAAAGTAAATTACTTCTCTTGGCACCACTTGCTGATAATGTTTAGGGCAATTTTGGTCTACTCCGAGACTCTTTCTACGAAATTGCCTTTTGTGATTACCACAATATTGTCAGCGTACCCTAAGCATATGATTATTATCATAGCAGAATAGTATATTCTTCATCGAGTGTAGAATGATGGCTGTTATTCACGCGGATGAAGTTTCCAAAACGAGCGAGCGCAGCGAATGAGTTTTGGAATCATCCAAGTGAATAAAAGCCATTCTACACAAGTAAAAGACTATACTTTCTCCACGACTATGCATTACAAAAAATTCTACCATTGGGAATCGAACCTTGATCGCCCGCGTAAGAGTCAAGTATCTCTACCAATGAGCTATCGACCATATTTTTCAATGAAAATGTAAAGAACGTTTCGGAAAGTTTTGAGAGAACGTTTCCCGAAAAGGAACTTACTTTATTAGAATGTCTTCATGCCATAAATGTTTCATAAATCTTATTATAGTCTTGCTTTGATCTCTCCGGTAGAAAATTCATTGTGGATTTGTTTATTTCGGGAGGCGTACATATTAAATCTTCACTTTCGCTACTGTTGTCCATTTTGTTCTCTATATATACGTAAAATTATGATTATATGATTATTTTGACGTTTCAAACGATGCTCTGTCAGAAGCGATTTGCGTATTTGGGTATTTGACGTTTTAAAAGAGACCATTTGATTTATTCATTTTATCGTTATTTCTAATAATCGGAGAATGTGATTGGCTAACGAGAGTGAATTCTTTTTCATTCTTCACTGGTGTGAAGAATTTATATCATTATTCAGCTAAATATGTAAAAATAATTTGTGTATTATTATATAGTCGTGGAGAAACGTTTTTTCCTTGTCATTAGAGTGCGAGTATTACGGTTAAACTATTACTGTCCTGTTTAACGAATTTTAAATGAAAATATGGCCCTTTGGAGAATATCTTGGCACAAAATCAACTGGTTTCGTTCGATATAAATTTAGGTTAAGTGATATTAGATTCGGAATCGTATAACCCACCTACTACCTAATGAAAACTCACAAATAAAGAATGTTTAAATTCGAGAGAAAAAAGAACGAGCAAAAAAAAGTCAATTAAATTAATGCAATGACTAAGAATAAAGTGAAATAAAAAGTGAATTTTATTTATAATTAGACTGAAGAGTGCAAGGAAAATACATTTGAAAATGGACAATTGAAGATAATTTGAGGTGAAGAACGAAAACATTATTTGAAGAAGTTAAGACCCTTCGCATGGGAAATTTTCTATAACAAGATTTGAAGTGCAGTTGAACGAATTGGACCCAGCGTAGAGCTATCACCAACCACGAGCGAGAAGGTTTGTAGGTCTTGGACAGCATGAGCTGATGGCTGATGGAATTAAAATGTGGTGAAGAAAGTAAATGTTACGGAAAAATTAGTTTTGTTTATATCATTCAACGTACAGTGACACATTTCAGGAAATCTACCGCTTTTCCAGGTGAACTCGAGGTTTCCGATTGAATTTCCCTTTTTACTTCGGAATAGCTGCGGTTAGTAACACTAATTCAAGTGAAACGCGAGGAAGCTTTTCCCTCGGGAACATGTAAAAGACAATGCTTCTAACGTCTGCATATTCATAAGCTGGCGCCCAGACTCCTTCTTGCGGTCTCTTTGGAGACATCTCGTTTCACTTGACGCCGTCTTACATAGACTATGCAGCCACTGACAATGTTGTAGAGATTTATTTGAGAGAAAAAAATAAACGAAATGTACGGGCGATAGAGGATAAGAAAACAAGAAATAGGTTTGTTTCAGGGTGAAATTTAATACGAACTGGAGTGTGTTTGATGTTAGTAGGAGCCACGAGAAGAAGGATGATTTATACAGGGAGTTGTGGTTTAAATATAACTGCTTATTCGTTCTTTGATTTCGATTGTACACCCCACCCCAGTAATATGTTTAATTGGTGCTGAATTCTACCCCCTGACGTGGCATTATCTAGCCTGGAGCATGAGATCATTAGAAGCAGAAGAATATTGAAGGTTTGAAAGAAAGTGCTATGTACGAGGGTTGCCTTTTGAGTATAACCACATAGTTGGCGCTTGTCAACAAATATCAAATGTCAAAATTAACTTAAACTGAATTTTCAGTCGAAAAATGGCCGAGAAAATTTTTGCGCAATAATTTTTTACAATTTTCGAAGACAATAATGCCTTGTTGAATTGGTTTCTGTTTTCGGCAATGAAGCACCACATCAGTCGACAATTTCTCGTTGGTATGGAGAATTTAAACGTGTACGGATTAATCTTAGCGACGATCTAATAACAGGTCCACCAACAACAGCAGTCATCCAGGAAAACCTCGTTGCTGAACGTAAGCTGATCCAAGAAGATTGACATGTCAGATATCGTGAAATTGGAGCAAGCTGATCCAAATAGATAGTGGCGATATTTGTCTCAAAAGCGGGTCATGTAACAACAATTCCTCTACAAGATCAAAGAACTTTTACCACTGATTGGTACATATCGATTTGTTTGCCGAAAGTCCTAACGACTTTTTTACTCTTCCAAAAGTTAAGAATGAACGGCTTAGTGAAAGGTTCCAGTACCCAGAATATGGAGTCAACGCCTTCAAAAACTTTAATTTGAATGTACCAAGAAGCGAGTGGAATTACTGCTTCCAGAATTGGTTCCAAATGTTGCAAAAATGCATTTCTCTTCGTGAATAATACTTTGAAAAAGAATAGTGTCTAAAAGTTATATACTGTTTTTCTCTAGCTCTATATGGAGAAAATAAAAGAAAACCCTCGTATAATTCGATCAATTCATGATTTTTCAACTAAAAAAAGAAGGTTCTCAATAATTGTAGGTGGATATTTTTATATGAATATTCTTGAACCGATTTCAATGAATTTTCTAGATTCCGTATAGTCCCAAAGTGGTCCCATTTCAATTTCATTGGTATTCTACATTGGACTTCCAAGATACACCAAAAAACTAATCAAAATTAAATAGGTTGTTGGGCTTAAGATAATTCCAAAACTGTGTTTGCTGATGTTATCTTTCTTGGTTTTCAGTCAATTTTTGCGATATTATATCCCGAAAGGAAAGAAACCAAATTATTAGCAAAGAGTGAACTTTTTAAATGTGACAATATCACAGCCGCGTGCAATCGAGTAAATATGCAAATATGTCTATCGAAATGAAGTTATTTCATAAATCTGATCCCAAAAGCTTCGTCACAAATTTGTGTTCGCAATCAGGGGACGAATTAAATGATTGTGTCTATTCGCTACTGGTCGCTATTATTTATTAAAGTTGGATCGACTGGAATTAGTGACCAGCCATTTTATTTTGTTTTCGGATACATTATCCGGAGGGTTTATAAATTCAATACTAAACAATTAAAATGAAGCGAAAAAAACGTCGATCGGGAAATATGCCTGTGAAAAAATTATGTATGGAAATTTTTATTTTCCATACTTGGTCTGAACGTGACATGATTTCATCGAAGTTCAAATAATGGAGCGATTTTAATGCTTGGACATTAAACCGTTTGCTATACTATGGTCAATATACTCTTTGCTAAAATCCACATTTGCCATTAAGGAAAACGTTAACATATCCAAATTTCCGAATTTTTTAAAAAACAAAGCGTTGTTTACAAAGCGAAAAAATCTAGAGCATTTAGTCGAGATGATAGATGCCTCAGAAGAAACTTAACTTTTACACAATTTATTTTGCTGATCTATTTACATCAGCGCATCAGAGTGGATTGTAAGATATCCATCAGCTAAAAAATACATATATCGTAAAGTGTTTAAATGCCAGCACAATAGTTTTGATAAAGTAAAAAAAAAGAAAAAGGAGTGATTCGCGCGTACGTGATAAAGGATGCAATGCTACCGTTAACTTTAATGAAGAAAATTCATCCAGTTACCTTAAAAAACGATCCTTTTATGTACAGAAAAAATTGAACATCGTTATTACCGTAAGTTACTTTCAATTTTATATCGTTATCACGACTGTTGATGAACGTAATGATCAGTTTTAATGACGTTTAAACGAAAAACTATATAATATGTACAGGGGGTGTCACCAAGATTTAGCTAACGCATCGGTAGCTAACAATATTATCCTGAGTTGGGTTAAAGGGCACGACAGGAGTGAAGGTAATCGCATTGCCGATTATTTAGCCAGGGAAACGGCTGGACTAAAAATTTTTGGGACCCAGTGACACCTTCGGTCTAACGACAATTGCGGAACTAGCCAAGCGTTACACCTCAATCCCTAAAGGTATGGGATTAAATCAAAGGATGCAGTCTTGCCAGGATCACCCTGGGCGACCCTGGGAAGCTGGCGCCTAAGAAATATTTGGCGATGACCAGGAAAAACCTACGCTTAACAGTAGGATTTCTGACTGGCCACTGTCAACTAAGGAAACACTCCCATACTATGGGGTTAGTGGACACACCTCTATGCAGAATGTGTGAACAAGAAGATGAAACTGTCAGACATGTCTTATGCGAGTTTTGGTGAGTATTGGTCTACACCTGTCGATATAAAAGAGATGTCTCCTAGTGACCTGTCCACTTTCCTGGAAAGGACAGGATCGACGATGACCTAGGAGGACAACTCCTCGGGAGGATGTACAATGGGTCACATGTGGCCTAAATGCTGTGGGCCCAAACTCACACTCCCCACTCTACAGATACAGATGTACAGGGGGTTTCAAATTCGATGCTCATCATAGGGGGATTTCGGAAACGGTAAGAGATAGAGGAGTAGTTCCAATCTGGCAAAGTTGCAGAATTTAAAGGCCAAAAATATGCTGCTAAAAAATTAAAATTACCGTTAGCCGTTTTTGAGATTTTTGAGAAAAACTGAAATTTTACATCGTCTCGTCTCATCTTGTGACTATACTAATTGATTTACCCTTTGTAAAACAAAACTGGAAACAACTCGATAATATTTGGAGGAGTCAAAATATACAGACTTACCTAGGAATATGAAAATACGGCAACTATTTCGAAATCTGAATACTATCTTTTCAAATTTACTTCAGGGTCGTCTTCCTAATTAAAACATACTGCTGTACCTTAGTAATAAATAATATAAACATTTTCTCACTAATGGCAATATATTTCTCTAGCGACCTCTTTGTAAATTATATTTTAACTAGTATGATGGTAAGTTAATAATGATAGAGAAATGGCTAGTTTCGGATAATGGCGTTTTACAAAGTTATTCAAAGTTCCTGAAAATGTCGATTTTTAATCGTGTATATGGGTACTTCCAGGACCAATATTTGAAAGCATGTCACTTTACTGACAAATTGTTCACGCGCCTTTGAGATTACTTAGTTAATAAATAACTACGTGAAAAATATAGGTATTCCATGAAAAAAATACATTTTCATCAAGAAAAAGTGTTTTGCTGTTTTAGGTAGAAAATTATTGACCTAAAATTATTTAATATAGGGTGAAAAACTTTAAAAAAAAAAAAGAATACAAACAAAAATAATTTTTACAAAAAATCGTGACCCTAAAAAATGGGCTAGCACTTAGCTACGATAAAGTTAGGATTCTCCCTATGAATTAGCAGGGACTACCCATTTTTCACTTTAAAATATCTGCCACTTTAAGGTGACGAGTTCTTGCTATCCAAAAGTCACTTTATAGTTCCAGCTTCTACTTTGGAACTTTGAAATTTTAAGTTCTTTACTGAGTACTCTCTGCCACTAAAAAGTTACTATGAACAACCAAAAACTCTGATACCTAGGCACTGGTGACATATAATATATAATAGTTCCATATGTTACTATGAAGTCTTGCAGAGAGATTCCTCACCTCAAATATTTGAAATGATTAAAATTGAATAAAAACATATCTAAAGTATAAAGTAAAGTGAGAAATGCTAGGTTTTCGTTGTATTCCAAAGAAAAAAGTTTACACTTGATGTCAGTTAAAGAATAAAGTTTCGGATTATTATAATCATTTTTGTTTTCATACCGGCTCTGATAAATATATAAACGAGATGAAAATCTCGAAAAAATCTTCTTTTACAATGAATTACGTTTACTAGCTTAACTAAATTGTTATTTTTAGTCAAAAACCACATATTTTTAGTACTATTTCTCTCTTTTAAATCAAGTTTAGTAGGTTCTTCATCATTATTTTCACTGGCAGATTCCACCAAAGAGCTGTTTTTACCAATTGGTGATAATCTTCGTACTTTTCTATAAAAAGTACTTGAATGTACTTTTTTTTATTTCTGCACTTTAGGCATATCAAAGTCTTTGTACGGTGTGTTTTTAAAAGAGAAATAAAACACTTAAACCTCAAACAAACACATTCAAGTAGTCGAGATAAATCTCGCACCGTATAAAAAATAACGGATAAGTTGAGTACATATAGTAGCCGCCACTATGAAGAAACTTTTTTCAGTTCCTACTACTCTATAGTGGTGAAACGTAGAAATGGTATAGTACCCGTAACATTATAGTAACACACCATATTCGCGGCTACTATTTGGGGACCAAAAATATCATCCAAACGCCACGTAACTAAAACGTCCCGACTATAGGTTTTCGGAGCTATTCTGTGACTAAGCATGTGACTTTGTGGTAACAATTATCTTAAACACATATTTTACGGCACTAGCGGGTAGCAGCCTTCTCTTTAATGCTACCTTATAGTTTTTGCCGCTTTGTAGTAACAAGTGTCTAGTCCCAGTTACTAAAAATATCAACACATTGGCTACTTTAAATTTGGGTGCTTCTATTCCAAATAACCGGTAACCGGGTGGTAACAGCCGGAATTCTTTGGAGAGGCAGAAGCTGATCAAGTAACAAGGTGTACGTAGGAATTTTATTTCAGTGGCGAATCCTAAACCGATGGTATCCGGAACTATGTGTGTTATTTGATTAATGCTGCTTGAGCACCTGCATCTGAAGTTGCATCGAGAAGTACCCAAAATTAAAACTACTGTCTATTGTCTCGGATTCTTGCTATTTTTATCGTCTCTGGTACATAACTATTTTTTCGGAATTTCCGATTAATTCTGAGACAATTTGTTTTAAAAAATGGTGACAATTTGCTTTAAACCCATTTTTCCGACGAAACCAGTGCGATTACATCCTCTAGCAACCGTTTTACGAACTTTAAAATGCTTTTCAAGAATTCTCCATCCATTCTCGGTGCAGAGATGGGCAACAAGAATTCCATATGGACTACGTCCTTCTTACGAAGAATTGTTCGGCATTCGGAGATTGAAGGCTTCGCGGCGATTTAATTACAGAGCTTTAAATAATAAGTTTGGTTGTGACTTGTCATATAATATTCCTCTGAATACCAGGCTTCGTGGATATCGCTTCAAATTGAAAAAATACAATTTTTTCCCAATCAATTCGAGTAGTTTCACATTAGGAACTCTCTCCCATCAAACGTTGTTAACGCTTTAACAGTAAACTCTATTAAAAACAATTATGATGCCTACAAATTAACTGCGCTAGACCAAAGATTTGTAATCTTTGGCTAGACTGACTACTGACTACTCTCTATTGTACATTTATTTTGTTCATTTCATTTCTTTGAAATTATTGGTAAATTTTATATCCTATTCGAGCTATTGACCTCGGCTCGTTTTATAATAATAATAATAATTTTGCGTAAATTTTAAGATGTATACCCAGCATATTAATGTTCCCATTGGAATTTAGATACGTAACCCAAGAGACCTTCCAAAACATCAAAAAAAACATTCCTTTTCACGAATACCTTCAAAACTAAATGAAATAAACGGAACTTTTGTCGACACAATTATAGTTAAACACGGCCAAACTCACGACCCATCCAACAACAATACGAATAAATCATACGAATATCGAAAAACCAAGCAAAACCGCAACGGTAACATCCCTTACCCCGATTGATATTTAAATTTGTAAAGAATGCCCGAAATGTGACACGAGTGTAACAAGGACTTCGATTGAACGCTCGGGAATTGATACACAGAAAACGAAACGCCAAAATTGTATTGAGGAAATAAAAAAAACATTTTTTTTCGCCGGTGAAGCACACCTATGCGAAGAAGAGTGATTTGCCGCTTGACGAAGCGTAATTGATTTTGAAATGCTTGCTTTATATACACCTATTATACAAAAAACGAGATATTTTTTTCAAAATGAGAGTAATTTCGGAAAGAAAGATTCACACTTTACTAGGAAACCATATCTGGTTTTCGAACCAAAGTGTAATACATTTCTGAGATCAAGAGCTTTCAAACGCGATATCGCATATTATTAAATTAAATTGAAGGGATGATTGTCCCGTGAAGAGGGATCAAGTACGGTCCGAAACTGGTATATCTTATTATTATTATTATAAAAATCGACCTGTCCGACCTTTTTTCCATTATATAAAAATAGAGAAGTTAAAAGGGGGGCAACACTTATTCCTGCGCACTGTATGATATTTCCAAGTACAGCCTGTCATATTTAGCGTAAACCATAGCTTAGCCACGCCTACTGATGCGCACTGGTCGTGGCTGAGCGTTTATCACTACTCCCTACTCATTTGGCCGATATTTTTTAACGGCAGATAAATTAAATAACCGAGATAAATCTTGACTAAATGTATAAAATCTTGACTAAATATTTCGATAAATTATCTAAGCATTAAAACTACATTAATTAAAATATTTAAATACGTTCCGAAATCAAAAACACACAAGTACGGCGGTTTTTTCGTGGTTTTACACACGATGCGTTGCATGCAGTTATAATTATTGTCTGTCAAAAATCCAAAATAGAATAAATAATACAGAATAGCAGGTCTTATTACTTATACGGGACATTTGCTAATCCGTTTCGGATTTCAAGCACATACAGTTTAATTCCTGTAGTATAATCCAGTTTGTATTGTTTGTAATTATTCACCGAATAGAACATGATTCGAGTAAATAAGGTTAATGTTGGTTATCGATAGTCGAGCAAGAAATAATTCATTTTATACATAACGTTGGGTAGAAACATTATTTGGATAATGAAGTTATTATATTGATACAATATACAGTGTGTTATATTTAGATATAATAGTCACAATTCACCTTAAAACGGTGCAGTCTAAGATGACTAAATATGGATTCCGAATTGACAGCAAAATGAAAAATCAACTATAGTATATATTACAAATCTTTTAAAATGTATCACAACAATTTCCATAACAAAAAAGTAAGTTTTTTCAGGAAAATTACACTTTTGTTATCAAGTCAGACAATTCGTGTTAGACTGTAGCTCATTAGGAATTAAATTCCACCGTACATAAACAATTAATAGTAGTTGAATTTACTGCTTCGACCCTTACTTTGTGGAATCTTCTCATACAGTTAGTTTAATTTAAAAAAAGTGAAATGAATAGTAGGTTCACTAGTCGTCGGCGCTTTCATATCGTGCTTTTAAAGACATGCCGAAAATCGGTCGATGAAAAATACGTGCACCGCAAATGCAGGGAATGCGCGATTTACTTATAGATTGAATGTTTGGTACTTTTTCAAAAAATTATTGTCGTGATAACTTACTTTAGAATTCGTTTTACATATAAAATCAATGCTAAATAGTTCCAAAATGGCATGGGAATGCCTGGGAAAATTCAATGAACTAGGCGAGAACAATATAGTCACCTTACTGAGGCTGGGGAATAGAAGGAAATGAAATAGCAGATGGACTAGCGAAGAGGTGTACTGAAACACTCCTTTGGGGGCCGGAGCCCTTTTGTGGTATCAGCTCCAATGTAATATTGGAAGAAATAGGAAAAGCCCAAAAAAAGAGATGATCTGACCATTGGAGAGATGGGAAGTACGTGTGCGTGTCGTACAAAATGTACGGCACACTTTAATGTACTAATAGTACAATCCACCATTAGTTCATTAGTTTTAGTTGCTGGTTCGCCGGTTGGGTGCTGGTGTGCTGGTAAAGTTATTATAATTATTACAGTGAAATAATATTTAACGGTAGTATTATTTTATAGATTCTATTACTACACCAATAAATAACCAGTAAAAGTAAGTATGTACTGTACGAGGAACATCCGTTCATTTTTCCTTCCCCTTCTTGAAAAAGTAAGAGCTAAGATATATAAAACGAAAGCAAACATTTAACCTCATTTTATTCTCCACATTTTTTGGTGGACTGTACGGAGTGTGCTGGTACAACCAATTGTACTGGTTTTGCCCATCACTACTCGATTGGAACTTAAAAATCTTGAAAAAGAGTACCATCGGAGACCGAGTGAGATACGACATTGCGCTGGGAGAAGCTTAGAGTGAACCTACTATTCTTAAGGTTTGTTACAAGCTTGAGAATTAGTTCGGGATTGGACGGAGTTTGCGTAGATTGAAAGTAGCGTTTCAGCAAGTCGAAAATTAGTTCTGAACTAATCCGTAAATCGTTCCAACAAATAAAAGAACAATACCAGAACTAGTTCAAGAACGGTGAATGTGATTCCGTGTCCTAAGTAAGTACGATAGGCGGGACTATTAAGGTCCCAAACGGCTACAGTTGGAACGCAGAACCAGTCCCGAACTAGTGTTTGCAAACGCCTGCGCATAAAATAATTCGTAACCAGTTCGGGAACCATACGTAAACATCCTGTGGGAACAATCCTATTGTTTATGTATGGTGGTAATACAAAGTTTAGTGATCCCAAATTTAAAATAAAAGTAGTAAAATCTATTTTAATTAATGGTTAAACTTTATATTTAAAAAAAAACTTATAGCTTAAGGGTGTTCGTTCCAAAAATTTAATCAACTTTAAAACTACTAAATTATAAAAAACAATTTTCCCGTTTTTTTTTCCAGTCTGTTGAATCTCATTTTCACCCGACTTTGATTCGCATTATAAAAGAAAATGGGATCTACTTCAACAAATACTTACGGTCGTTTTTTCTTTTCGGTTAAAACGGCACATCATATCTAAAAGAATTATGAAGCAAAGCAACATTCTTGATTCTTTTTATACGGAAACAAATTTTAGTCTACCCTCGAGGTCGCTTATTTTATTTTCACTTAACAACGTAAACATACAAAAGGTCTTCTACACGGCAAAAAGGAAAAATTATACATGCGTAAATTTTACTTTTGAAGTTTTTGAAATTAGAAACAAACAGGGAGAAATTATATTGTTCAGGTAATCGGTTTATTAATAATTTTTACAAGTAAGCAAAATATTTAGCTTATTTAATTCAACGTTTTCTGATGAAGCGCCATCAAAAACCGTTAGTATAACAGAAATTACGTATCCCTCATAACTCGAGAATTTTTTAAGAGAAATATTGTTGATTTCTGCACGGCAGATATTGAAGAAAATGTATTAAAATGTTTTGTTTGGCCTCTAAAGATTTCCACTTATTCTCACAGATATTTGACACCTGACGAGATTGTTCTCAATTCCTAATGAAGTATATATGTTACGACTGAAACCCGTATATTGGATAATACTAGAATTACCCGGATAATGTTAGAACTATCCAAATAGAGTGGATAAAGTCGGTAACTCGGACAACGTATGTTGCTTTTCGAGAAAATACCGGTTAATACCGGTAAGACAGTTTATTTTGTTCATTGTTTTTAACCGCCAGGAGATTTTATAGTTGTAGTTTTTATCGAGAAGGGCAAGGAAAATTATTGAAGAAGCTATACAGTGTTGAAAAAATGGCTTCTTCAATGATTTTCCTTGCCCTTCTCGATAAATTAATCAATGATCTGTTTTAACCAAGACAACTATCCTCTACGTGGTTTAGCCATTCCTCCTTGGCTACATCTGGAATTAACCGGATAATGCAAGAAATCATTGAATCATTTGCGTTTTACCCAGTCTGTTTGGATAGTTCTAACATTATCCGGGTAATTCTAGTATTATCCAATTACCCGCTTTATCCGTAACATATACATCACTCAATAAAAAACTTTCACATGATCGACATCGATAATAATAATTATATTCTTCGTTGAATGGCAATATCTTGCATAGATGACTATTCATTAACGGGAAGAAAGAACATATGCTCTTGTACTAACAATGATTGGTAAGGGCGGAGGCGATGATGGCAATTCTTAGGCTGAAATATTCGAACAATGTTCGAGAAGGACAGTTTGGATAGCATAACACCACTAAGCAAGTGAATATCATCATCCCATCTGGGGAACAGGTAATGCACACACGTAATCCTGGAGACATCATCTGGTTCACCGATGGTTTTTCAAACAGAGACGATTGACGCTTCAGCCTGCATTGATGAAGACATCAGGAGAAGATATACCGATCAGAAATTTAAAATATTCACTGATAGCCAGGCTCTGATCAAAGGTATCAGCAATCCAACAACCAATTCTGGACTGTAAAGAAAACTGTAAATAATCTCTAATACGCTGTCAAGAGACAAAACAGTGTCTCTAGTACCTATGGGTGACGGGACATAAGAGGATTGCAGTTTTCGATGACAAAGAAACATATTTCTCCCTCCCTTTCTGCTATATCTCTTTATCTGTTATATTTATATAAATGTGCTATTTAATTTTTTCGTCCAATATTGAATTTTTTTTAAATCATACAAAAACGTATTCATCAAACTGAATAACCCAAAAATAAACTGAACATAACATATTCAAAGCTTCCAAACCCTTCATTCAGTTCACAGTAAATTTCAGACCAAAATTTAAAAAAAGAAAATATATCACATTTAGAATCGCTTTTATTTATTTTGATCTTGGAACCCATTGAACTTCCATATATAGGGGATCAAAATGTGAAACACCACCGATAAATCTCCCATAGAAAAGAATGTTTTTTCCGTCATTTGTACGTATCCCGAGTTGGGAAAAAAAAACAACAAACACCTTCTCTTCCAAAGAAAAAAATCTCATCCAATCACTTGAAAGTTCAAAATTTCAATCAAGCGTCGCTTCTTATCCGACGCACCCGGAAAAAAATTAATGGTCCAAGTCAATAAACATAAAAGGAGTCAAAATAATTTATAGAGATGGCAAGGCGACAAAACCAAGCCCATGAAGATTAATGTTAAGAGTTAAAAATGAAACAAACCGCGGCTCGAGACAGGTTAATGCATCATTATTTATTATTTTTGTCAACGACAGTGGCGTAGATTTATTTTCTTATACATATTTTATTTTTTTAATGTTCTTTTTTAATTATTAGGCTTTTTATAATAGAAATTTATCTCAGCTTAGTTTCAGCTTGATTCAAAAAATCTCCTTTTTTAAACCAATCAACTTAAAAAAAATGAGGGAACGGAGATGCATATAGGCAACATACAAAGTGTGTCGCCTGAAAGGAACCTGAATTCTGAATTTTCAGAAAACTGGAATAATTGAAAGCGTAGAGACGAAGGAGGATACTACGATACCAATAATTATCCTGGTTGATATAATTGTCCTTTATTCCTTAATTTTCAAGTTCCTAGGTAATGCTGTATGAAAATACTTAAAAATACATTTATTCGATATCCCAAAGCAAGAAGTTTTTTTGAATGGTGATGTGGGGTATAGTGTATTTATTTAAGTACTAATTACTGCTCAGACTCTTTTCAGATATTCCGTTTGTGCTGCTTGAATCTTTTGTCGCGCTAGGGCCCAGGATACACTGCCAAATGTTAGTATTGATGGATAAATAGTTTTAAAAGCCTTCATTTTTGTCTGCTAAGAAGTTTCCCTTTGATTTTAATAAATTTTGTGTTCATTGCATAGTAAAGTTTATTCGTTTTCTGGATTCCATTGGGTTCCTTTTTCATCCATTATATATGTAAGGCTATACAATTATACATTCCTTCCGGAACATTAACCGCCAATATTTGGCTCTTATAGACCCTTTTGTTTCAGTGGAGAATCAATCCACATTTATTCACTGCTTGCATTTAAAGTTTGTCATGTTTCTCTGCCATTTCAAGGATTTTCCTCCATTCCTTCATGTCCTGGGTCTTTTGCTTCCAGTTTTCAATTTCCATTTTTTCTAGGTCTCTCTCTATTTGGTCCACCCATCTAGCTTTTGGCCTGTTTGTAACGGGTGTCCATTCTGTTACTCTCTTTACATTACTACCTTCTTTCATCCTTTTGATATGTCCAAGCCATCTCATTCTGGATGCCTTTATTATTCTTCCTATGTTCTCAGTTTCCAGTATTTTTTCTATTACCAAGTTTGTCAATCTTTCATACTGTCCCTCATTTAATTTCTTTGGTCCATAAATTTTCCTAATAATTTTCCTTTCGAATATTTTTAACTTTTCTTCCTCTCCACTTGTCATTGCTGTAGTTTCGGCTGCATAAGTGACTGCTGTTCTTATTGCTGTCCTGTATATTCTCATTTTTGTGGTTCTCTTGATTGTTTTGTTCTGCGTTAGGGGTTTGTATTTATAGTATGCTCGGTATCCTGCCTGTATACGTTGTGCGATTTCATCTTTTTTCTCATTCCGATTGTTAATATTTTTGACGAGATATTTGAAGTTTTTAACTACTTCAAATTCATATTCCCCAAATTTTATTGATTGATTGTCTTCGTTGTGTCTGTTTCTTTGTACTTCCATGCATTTTGTTTTTTCCTCATTGATTTCCAGTCCCCTCCTTCTGGATTCTGTTACAATCGTTTGCAGCGTTTCTTCTTTGGTCTCTCGCAATTATGGCTACATCGTCTGCATATGCCACTATTTGTACCCATTTATTGATGAATGTTCCAGGTAAATTACATTTACTGATTATTTCGTCCATTACTACAATAAAAATTGCTGTTGAAAGCCCATCTCCTGGCCTCACTCCTGAGTTAATTTGGAACTCTTTCGATATACCTCCATTCGTTAGAACTGATGCTTTGGAATTTATCATCGTCATTTCCACTAACCTTATAATTTTCTTGGGTAACTGCATTTTGAGTAAGTCTGCTTTAATTTCTTTTCGAACTAAGCTATTAAATGCTTGCTTAAAGTCAATAGATAATATATGCATCTTGATGTCCTGTTCATAACATTTTTCCACCGTTTGACTTAAAATCTGGATTTTATCGATAGGTGATCTCCCCTGTCGAAATCCAAATTGGTACTCCCCTATACTAGTTTCAACACGTTCTTTTAGTCTCTTCAGTATTATACTTGTAAGGATCTTATATGCAGAGTTTAATAATGTAATTCCTCTATAGTTCGAGCATATCCTTGGATCATCCTTCTTTAAAATTGGTACTAACAACCCTTCATTCCATTCTTGCGACATGATTTCGGTTTCCCATATCTGTACTATAAGTTTATGTATCGTCATTTCATACCCTCCTTGCTCTAATATTTCATTAACGATGCCATCTGGACCCGCTGCTTTATCGTGTTTTTTCGTCCATTATTACTTTTAAATATTGGAAATTATATACTTGTTCAATTTTCTCTCCATCAATGTTGATGTTGCGTTTTTCTGCGTCCCTCCTATTATCATTCCTTTTGTTTTATTTCATGCTATTTTCTTTCATTAATATCTTCTATATATCTATGTTTATTTGTAAGTCTTTCTGACTTCCTGCCAGTATTATGATTTCATTTGTTAGTGGCTTACATTTCTTTATGATCTCGTCCATAAATATTAAAAAAAATAACTGACTTAAACTGCCTGTATTTGTATCTATATAGTACATTCACATCATATTGTTTTTTATAATTGTGTTTTAGTTGTTCCTATAAATTATGTGTACCTGTAAGTACGTACCATAGTTTGTCTTGGGACTTGATTAAAATCTTATTTGTTTTATTGTGAATACATGGTCTTACATACTCCTTCCGCTCTTCTTCCAGTGTCCCCTCGATCTTCAATCTGATACGTTTTTCCATTAAATTTTCCAGTATTTTCATGGCTGTACTCAATACCTTGGTAGTTATCACAGTCCTTAAGGTCTCCTTTACTGAAGATGCTCTGTTGTATATATGCAGCAGAGTATCTCTATCCCTATTTGGAACATGATTTTTATCATTCCCGCTGTAATTTTTGTTGGACCCGGCTTCTCTTCAATTGTTCGTACACTTAATTACAGTTTCTACTCTTTCTTTATCTATTGCTTTATTAATATCGTCCTCTACTCCGCTATTGTCCTCCATGCACTCTTCCAATATTGGAAGTTAAGTAAATCTTGGTGAAGTTTGTTCAAGATGAAGATGAAAATGCTCTAATGTATATATGCAGCAGCGCACCTCTTTTCCTATTTGGCACATGATTTTTATCATTCCCGCTGACACCCGGCTTCTCTTCAATTTTTTGTACACTTAATTACAGTTTCTACTCTTTCTTTATCTATTGCTTTATTAATATCGTCCTCTACTCCGCTATTGTCCTCCATGCACTCTTCCAATATTGGAAGTTAAGTAGATCTTGGTGAAGTTTGTTCAAGATGAAGATGAAGATGAAGATGATCTATTGTATATATGCAGCAGCGTATCTCTTTCCCTATTTGGCACATGATTTTTATCATTCCCGTTGTAATTTTTGTCGGACTCGGATTCTCCTCAATTTTTCGTGTACTTGATTACTGTTTCTACTTTTTCTTTATCTATTGCTTTGTTAATATCGTCCTCTACTCCGCTATTGTCCTCCATGCACTCTTCCAATACTGGAAGCTAAGTAGATCTTGGGGAAGTTTGTTCAAAATCAACTGCAGAAGCTAAAGCTGTTCGTCTCCCTTGATGACTTTTTTTCTTTGATGTCATATGCCGGCATTGTGTATTTTGATGTGTTTCTGTTCTTAATGACTTTTGCAATCTCTCTCCATTTTTTCTCCGAATTTTTTCCTCTGTTAATTTTTATATACCATTATCAATTATTTTGTTCTCTTTTCTTCGTTGTAACTTTTATAGTTTTTATCAAAAAATCTTTAAAGTAATTCTAATCGTTTTCTATGTTAGCTCCTTTATTTAGAATTTCCATTCTTTTGATCGTATTTTTTGTTACGAAAACCGTGATTCCGCCACTGCCATAAAATGATACATCCGCAACGTATTCTATAGCAGGACACCTCTGTCATAATTTGTCTACTGAAAAGACTCTTTTTGTTGGCGGTTTTTTTTTTGTTGAGTGAAAGTTTGATACCGTCAACCGTGGGGTAAACTTTTTGGTAAGTAGAATTGATATATTTACCCTGAATGTTGAAATAAAAAACAAAACGTAAGGGATTATTCCATTCTAGAGGGGTTTTTAAATAAAATAGTCAACAAATTCTTTTTCAATTTATCCATTGAATTTTAATCATTGTCGACAAAAATTAATTTTTAATCAACACTTCACATCTGAATTATTGCAAATTTGAATCGGCATTAATATTAATGTATATTAATGACCAAATTCATATTTCAGCATAATGTACAAATGAGTATTTCGATTAAATTGAAAATTGGTATTCCAAACAAAACATCAGTATTGATCTGCAGTGGCATTTCGATAATATAAGAATCTTTTAAACATTTATCCACAATTTCCTATCAACTGTAAATCTGAAGGAAAACCATAAACTACAGATATGAATAAATAAATAAATTAAGTATTGTATCACTATGACCAAATTAGTTCTATTTTCCCCCTTTGGTGCTCAGTTATCCTATATCCTATTTCTATAATGAAGTCTGTTCAGGTTTCAAAGAGGCTATTTCTCCCTCTTTTACTTGTGGTTTGCTAGGTGGAGAAGTTGCTTCAGTGAGAGAGGGTCACATTCTGTCAGTGCAGGGGCGTTTTCCCTTTATTCTGGCAGAACCACTCCTTAAACTCAATGGCACATTGTTCTATGAGAAAACCATTAAGGATCCTCATTTGGTTTTTGCTAAACTTAACAGAGCCTTCGATCATTTTCGGATCAAGTTCTTAAAAGATATTTTGGACTGGTTCAATCCTGCCTCATTCCTTGTTCCATTTTAGTAACGCACTGGATTGGAAAGGGAGTGACTGTTGCCTTTCTGGCTAGCTCACCAGCTGTTTCATGTCCCTGTTCACCAGCATGGTCTGGTAGGTATCTACTTAGTATCCTTCTAGTTTGTTAAGTTTACCTAGGAAGTTCCAAACCAACAAATATAATTGAGCACACCTTTTTATGGCGTGAATTTTTGTCTAAAATGCTTGGTGAGTTTTTCATCAGCACAGCAAATCTATAAATTCCAGCTCCAGCTCCTTCCACTTTTTCGACCTATATGTATACTTCTTGAGAGTTTGATGAAGAGCCATTACTTCTTAGAGCTCAGCTCATGCCTGAAGTTTTTCATTTTAATTTAGACACGTTGGTTTAGGAAGGTCTAGATTTGTCTTATTCTTTTATTAGGACCACGTCCTGTTCAATACGCTATGTCAAACCTTCCAAGTCTTATGCAGAGTTCTAATTTTCGTACAATATTTTTGATAGTCTGTCTACTGTTCTCCGCTTGATCGACCTCCTATTTCTAGTCTATTTCGCCCATCTCTTTTCTGGCATTCTAACAGGTAAATTTTTGTCACTCAACGTACACCGACGTGCTCTGTAATAAGGCATTGAACTAACCTGTAAGCGCAGATAAAAAATATGGTTACCTAGCGTGATTCAATTAATAGTCTTATCCACAATCTCATTATAATTGGAGTTTTATCCACACTTATAAAGCATATAAAGTACCACTTTATCCACTAGTGGAAGAATGAAGAATACAATATTAACTCAATAGAGCGATTCCAAGTGACGTCATCCTGCGCCATGTTCTCAGCTGATCACGGAAAACTTTCAGAAAGATGGATGGAAATAGCCCTTTTTACTGATTTAAATATAAATGGAGAACAAAAGTTAATTAGTTGTGGTCAATTTGTGTACTAGTACTACTAGTATGTATTAGTTGGATACTATGATAATTTAAAAATGTAAAAAAGCAATTGTTATGATTTTGATCGTGTCGTATTATTCGGTTTGAGGTTATATTATAATTTAGTGTGAAGGTTGTCCGGTGACAAAAATTCGTCACGATGACGTACTTGGCAAACATTTTAGTTAATTTCAATAATTTTTGAGGGGACAGCTGCTGTCAGAGCGAAATGTCAAATCACTTTTTGATGAAATTTGATTCTAAATGTTTAAACTTTCTTGCGTAGATAAATCACTATCTAAAACACTTAACTATTATTTCACTAGTAAATTGTTTACTATTTCCTTTATACAAATGTATGAATGTTTAAATGAGAACTCGTATGAATTCTAGTTAACAATCTAATATAAACTACTCGACTGAAAACTAACTTGTTACAGATGCAGAAAGGTGGATTAGTGTAGAACGCGTACAAAATCCGAGATAGGAGTAATTGCAACTACGTATAAATGCTGTAACATGTTATACGATAATAGTTAAAATTGTAGAGACCTTTTAAGTATTAAATACCTGCTTCACTTAATAAAGTTTAATGCAGTTGTCACATTCTTGGAATATTTCAGAGTTTACATTTTAGCTACGATATATGCGGTAAAATATTTGCTAACCTAAAAATGTTCACTATTCAACTACATAGACTGATCTTTTCGTGATAGTTCTCGACTGGATTCTGTCATGAGGACGACGGAAAAGTTATTTAGCATAAAATTCGTCCAGAAAGTTTAGAAACGGCTTGCACGTATTGTAAACGACCGAAGTTACAAAAAAGATCATATTTGTCAGCAACGGGATTCTTTTTTACGATACGATCGTAACTGCCGACCAAAATTGACAATCAACGATTCTATTTTTCGATTAATCGTAGAAAAAATAAGAGTCGATTCATTCGATAGGTATATGCTCGAATCGTATTCGTTTACTTATTTTGAAACTTATATGATATTTGGCAATTCCTAAGAGATTGTAGCCCGCGCATTCTAATTTCTAACAAAAAAAAAAGATGAACGGTCGTCGGACCGCCGACAGAAGCTTGCTTCTCATGCACAAAAGAATGACCATTTTTCGAAGATTTTGACCATTTTTTCAAAATTTTTGACAATTTTTTCAAATTTTAACAATTATTGACCAATTTTGACAGTTTTGACAATTATTGATCATTTATGACAATTTATCAAAAATTTTGACCATTTTTCCAAATTTTAACAATTATTGACCATTTTTGAGCATTTTTGACAGGTTCTGACAATTATTGACCATTTTTGACAATTTCACAAAAATTTTGACCATTTTTCAAAAATTTCGACAATTTTTGACAATTATTGACAGTTTTTTATAATTATTGAGCATTTTTTCAAAATTTTGACAATTTTTGACCATTTTTGACAATTTTTTGAAAATTTTGACCATTTTTCAAAAATTTTGACAATTATTGACCATTTTTACAAAATTTTTGACAATTTTTTCAAATTTTATCAATTATTGATCATTTTTGACAATTATTGACCAATTTTGACAGTTTTGACAATTATTGATCATTTTTGACAATTATTGATCATTTTTGACAACTTTTCGAAAATTTTGACCATTTTAGACCATTTCTTCAAATTTTGAAAAATATTGACCATTTTTGACAATTATTGACAGTTTCTGACCATTATTGACCATTTTTGACAATTTCTGAGCATTTTTGACAGGTTTTGAAAATTATTGACCATTTTTGACAGTTTTGACAATTATTGACCATTTTCCCAAATTTTTGACCATATTTAAAAAATTTTGACAATTTTTAAAAAAAATTAACATATTTGGCAATTAGAGAGAGAGACGCGAGATACTCTATCTCTCTCTGTCTCTTTCCCGACCGTTTGGGAATCCCTCGTGCCGGCGTGTATGAGAGAGAGAGAGAGAGAGAGAGGCGTGCCTCTGTGTAGCCTACGAAAGAGATAAGAAGAAGGCGGCTGAGGAAGAGAGGGGAGAGAGTTAGCGCAGCTGGCTGCCGAGAAAGAGACGAAGAATTAGTCATCGCGTAACGAACGCTTTTTCGTAACATCACACGTTTCACGAGTTCACTAGCCTTCCCAAAAGTCCTATGTCGTGCTATAAGAAGCAAGCTTCAATAAAAACGTTTTATGTGTTTTCTGCCAATTTTTGCAGATATTTATTTAAATAAGAGAAGTCATTTTTTATGCAATAAACTATTATTCTTGGAACAATGTTGTCTAATGTGACGGATGGTCTTTTAATGGCAGAGCAAGACCAAAGAAATTTACTCCTTTGTCGACAACGATAAAAACTTAGAAATAGTGACACCTTTTAAATACCTGACTTGCTTTCCATAGAACTTCATAGTGTAACGGTATAAATCGTCACTCGACTTTAGAAATATTGCAATTGATTTGTACTAGCTAATATACCGTTAGGAGGACGAGTAATTTTACATCGTTTAAGCGACAATTTTTTGTTCATTTTAGCAAGCCGTCCGCTTTGATCCCTAATAACTTCTGTATTGGCCTTAAATATGAAATCAATAATTTTTACCATCTGAGACATCATTCAACAAGTAAGAATAAAGCCCTCTTTGTCTGCGCATTAGGAAAGCGTGATATGTGGCCTCACTATGGAGGGCAGAAGGAAGGAGAACCATCTGAATGCATTAAAAAGTGTCCATCGAAAGGGAGCAAATTAAGGTGGCGCCATAGTAGTAAGTGGAAAGATTTTAAAAACACCGTTATGATTATGAATTATTAGAGTAAGATACAAAATTAAAAAAGGAAAGAAATACTTCCGGTTTATTACAGCGCGTATTTTTAAATTATTATATCATAGACAAACGTACATATGAAATATAATTCTAAATGCACATTCACATGCTAAATTCACATCATTTCCATTAGCTACATGAGCGCCATTTCGGTGAATCTTCGAATTATAATTTGCTGTGACACTTTTTCAACTTGTCCCCCATACAAGATGGTTCTCATTCCTTCTACCCTCCACAGGCCTCACGTAATCGGAGTTTGTCTCTGTTTACAATTTGTTAAAATTTTTAACTTTCTTTTTGGTATCTAAAGCAGTAGAGAAAAGACCTGATGTCCAAAATTTTTATATGTAGAAAAATTGTAGGTGAAAACTATAATTTCTTATTCTCTTAATGCATCAGAGTCTTATGGTATGTATTAATGCTCATTAATCATTGCATTTAAAGAATTAAATAGGTATTTAGCTGGCTGGGACGATGCGGAATACTCTGGAGGTCGACATTGCTATTATTTTTTTCTCTTTTTCTTCAATGTGCTTTTCAACCGTAATTCTCAGTGCAAGTGTTAAGCACTTCATTTCATCTTTTGTAATTTTGTAGACCCTTCAGGTCTTTTACAGAACTAAGTATAAGTAATCTGATTTTTTTTATGTTGTAATTTTATAGATCCTTCAGGTAATGTCATATGTAGACTTTGTTGAACTTGTATTAAAGTTAATTTGTAAATCTAATAACTTGGTTTATAATCAGTACCTTTCCACAATCCTCATCAGGTTATTGGGCAGAAGCTATTGTGTAGAGCGACAAGCAACTAATAATTTTCCAAGTGGCGCCCGCTTTTCTTTCCTTATAATTTACCTTTGAAATTTTTTTCATTTAAATGTAAACCGGTGAAATCTACCCTGGAATTGTATTAGTTAACTCTGGATCCACACCGAGATTTTGACTAGCAGTGGTCATACTTATATTTTTGAATTTTTCCTTCATTCATAAAGTGGTTACAAACTAAGGTAATGATAAAATTAGTGGTTACAATAGATAAGAGTAGCCATCTTAAAAATGTTGATATTACCTACTATCAATAATCTACATCTTTTAAATTAACTGGAACCTCTATAACGCCGATCAATAAAAGGATTATTATTTCTCCAAATCCAAATGAATTTAGTTTGAAGGCTAATTCAGTCCATAATTTTTTCTGTTTATCCCTTCCTGAAGCCCCAATGAACCCGTCATTTGCAAAATCTCTATTTTTCTCCATAAATTAGAGAAGAATTTCCCAGTGACAAACTCGTATCTGGAATGACTATTAATATAGTATTTTAACAAATATGAAAATCAAAAGTTCAAAAATGTAAAAAGAGTATTTTTAATCTACCAAATGAATTCCGTCGACAATGTCAAACATTTTGAAATACTCATATCAAAATTGCTATCCAAATCCGAGAATACACGATTTCAATTCGATCGTAAAATATAATTGGTTGATCCGATACGATCGAATTCAAGATCGTATTCGACATCGAACGACTCGATAAAATCGTGTCGTGAAATAGAATCCCGCTGTAGATAATTTGAATGGAATCCTTTTTAAGAAAATCTAGTACCTTAAGGTCATTTGTAATATCATACAGACTGTTCATCAATCAAAGATGAGAACGGAATGCAATCCATTCCTTCGAAAGACAAGAGTATATTGGATTGTCGACCGGTAAATAAAGTGGAAACTCTCACAGCGACCGTCTCTCAATTTTCTTCAAAGTATGAATCTTAATAGAAAACGTCTTTAAGGTGATTTATACGTCATCGTTATTTTTCGTAACTACTTTATCAATCATTGACAAAAAACGGAAATCGACACGACCTTCTAAATAATTCAAAATGCGTACCATTATGAACGAGCGTTAAAATTAAAAGATGTTCCACTGTCAAAGTTGATAATAAATAACTTAAGCAGTGGTGCGTATTGTAATAGGATTAACAGGAATCAAAATGGAATTGAAGTATTACTCTTAAAGGATCAATTTAGCGGGAAAAAATTTACAATACCAACGAGATTTTGATCATACATCAAACATGAAAAGTCCAAAGTAAGCTAGAGGATGAGTGTCTTAACCCCATAGCTATGGAACCAAGTGGTAGAGCACCAGCTAATTACACCAGAAAGGAGTGGACACAAAACACTTGGGTACGCAAACGATATACAGATACATTCAAACAAAAATGGAACATAGGGATTTTAAGCATTGTATCAGAACTGCTTTTGAACTAGTCGACCAACATCCAGCTTCAACAGATTAAAAACACGATTATTACAATCGTTTATTTGGACACCTATAACATATCGTTCAATTCCCACCACTCCGTATTCTCAACTGTGGGCGGTCCTTAATTAGCGTCAAACAGTCAGTCGATCGGTGAGTGTTCAAGCCCATAATTTTGTTTCAATTTAAAGAATCCTATTTTGTTTTATTTACGAATTTATTTTTATTTTGCAAGCCGTTATGGCCAAAAGAAATCAAAACATATTATCTTAACTCGAAACATTAATTTTTAAAGAGAATTTAACAATTAATTTTCGATTTTAACAACATAAAACGTAAGCAAATAGTTTCAATATGTAGCGACGTTTAGTACCCCCCATCAAATAATTATTCAATACTAAATCGCAGTTCGCACTTCGGACACACTTCGCACATAACTAACAAATTTTGGAAGGAGAAGGGGTGGGCTTTTTTACAGTGATTATGAATCCAGCTGTCCAGAGCAATACTTGATATTCATTGAAGTGAACTTATAGAAATGTTTTGTTGGTGGACTATTTAGATCGGCTAATACACTAAATCCCTATGTTCCGTTTGTATTTGAATGTATCTGTATAGGCTAGTAAAACTAAGGGGTTTACAGAACAAATTTGGGATAAGCTGAAACTTCCAGGATACCTTTTTAGGGTGTCGACAATGTTTCCTTAAAAATCGCACTAAATCGCATGGACCGTACTCGCCCAAAAGCACGTTAAACTCAAAAATTCGTATCTATATTTATTTCTTTGAAAATATCTAAAAAAACTATGATCTTTCTAAAAATTTTATAGGAGAGTAAATTTGTTGCCAATAAAAATACCTACAAAACTGCTTTTTGTTTTCCAAAATCGACCTAAAAACAAATAACTTATAGGCCTTCAAACAATGGGCCATTTGGGCTTGAGCTCCAATTATACCGAAGAATCGCACGATTTTCTGAAAAAACACATGATACCTCATTTGTTGCAATCAAGATAACCAAATATTTATTTTTTTTATTGTTTGAAATGGATAAAAAAATTATGAGCATTATATTTGGGGCCAGTTAGATTAGGGCACCATTTTTTGTTGTTGGACAAAGACACAGATTTATTTGTCTTGCTTATTGAATATTGCAAAACACAAAATCTGTATTTCAGGCAAAATGGACAAAATAACAAATTTACACATTCTAAAATCGAAACAAGATCCTGCAATAGTTTAAAAACATATTATTTGTTCATGCAATATCGGGTTGCGATACCACATCGGCATTCTTTAAAAAGGGCAAAAAAAGTGCTTTAATTGTTTTGTCTAAAAATTAAAAACTTTCCGAAAATTTTCATGAATTTAAAACGGTATCCAGTGATATTAACACTTTATTAAAATTAGAAGAAAATTTTATTCGGCAGCATTAGAAACCAAAGTTCAAACTCATTTAGGTATTTAAAATACAATCAGATCATGGATGATTCCAGTATTCCATTCAGTATATTGCCACTACACAATTTTCGGGTCTAAAACTACTGACATTTTCTAGACCTTTTTGAGTACGATTCAAAGTCGAGACAGAAATAATTTTTGATTTCTAGATGTTCCCGAATATCTGAATCAGGCTATTAATGGTGTTATTGAAAAAAAAATAACCTAGGGAACTTGAATTTTTACGTTTGATGCATGGACGAAACCTGTCAAATCAATGTCACATGTCTTGTTTTTGACATTTGAAATTAACTCTAGTTTTGTTTTTTCTCTATCTGTGTTTTATAATATATCGTGATTTTGATTTATAAATTTTTAAAATGATTTATTATTGTGTTTATAATAATTGCAAATGTCAAAAACAAGACATGTGACGTCAATAGTGGCAATACTGAATGGAATACTGGAATCATCCATTGCACGCCAAAAACTTTGAAGTAACTTTGAGTTAGCTTCTTTACCCCCGACAACTGAAGCTGCTCAATTACATATTAAAAGGGTTTACCTTCAGGTGCAGTCGTCCATTTTTTTTACTTTTTATAAGCAATGTGTCGGAAAATAATGAAATAAGGAGATATTTACTGAAATTCCTTTAATGTATAGGTACATTTTTTCTTACTTGATAAGCCCAATAAAAAACCTGCTCGATAGTTTTTCGGTCAATTTGAACTGAATCTGATTGATTTGTGAATACTTGTTTGTATTTCAACGTGTAAATTAAAAACGAAAAATAAGAAAATGCCCTATTCAACCGAGACGAATCGTATCGAAATTTTAATGATGATCGGATATGGGGACAGAAGTCGAACACAGGCTGAAGTCGCTCGTTTGTTTAGTGAAGTTCATCCAGAATTACCTTCAATTAATCGAAGTACGATTAGCAAAATTGAAACTCGATATCGGGAGTTGGGCCACGTAAGGGATGCTCCTCGACAAAACTTTTAAAAGTCGACGAAGAAGCCCAGTTGAACATATTGATGGAAGTTGAAGAAAATCCTGTTACTCCAGCTAGGCAAATAGCTCGCGTTCATGGTGTCAGTCACACAAGCGTTTTAAAATTTCTTAAATAAGCCAAAAAGCACCCATATAAGATGCAAAACCTGCAGGAGCTTAACGAAGATGATCCTGATCGTAGACCCGAATTTTGCGAACGAATTATGGCTTCTATCGATGGTGGACAAATTGCTTTGGAATGGGTGCTGTTTTCTGATGAGGCTACGTTCACATTACATGAGCACGTCAATCGTCAGAACTGCCATTATTGGGCTGACGAAAATCCCCGTTGGATGCGTGAATGCCATACCCAAAGGCCTCAAAAAACAAACGTCTGGGCTGGAATTATTGGGGATCGCATAGTAGGTCTTTTTTTTAAATGAAAACGTAACCGGAGAAACATACCTTAATATGCTCCAAGAAGAATTGATTCCTACTTTAGTAAATTTATTCCCCAATAATTTGGATCCCAACTTATTTGATCAACGGATGTGGTTTCAACAAGTTGGGGCACCACCACATTTTGCTCAAAATGTACGGACCTATATTAACGAAGTGTTTCCAAATAGGCGGATTGGAAGAAGGGGCCCAATTGAGTGGCCAGCAAGATCACCCGATCTTACTCCATTGGATTTTTTTATGGGGATATCTGAAGAGCAAGGTTTATGCCACTAAACCTAACGACATCGCCGAGCTTCAACAAATAATCAGTCGACATTCGACAAGTAACGCCGGAAGTGTTACAAAATGTTCGTAATGCTGTTCATAATCGATTACGATATTGTCAGCAACAAGGTGGAGAGCACTTTGAACATTATTTATTGCATTAAAGTAATTTCAGAAAATATCACCTTATTTCATTTTTTCCGACACATAAAAGTAACAAAGAAAATTGAATTGTATTTGCAGATGGAAAAGCTGTCAAATAAAAAATTAATCAATCTACCCTTCCATTAAAAAAAAGGTGGGGGAATCTGAAACCCCCCAGATAATTGAAAAAATAAACAAATCTCTTTGTAATGTACTTATTTTTGCTTTCACCCCTTTACCTAAAACTTTAAATAATAGCTAGTGATTTGTATGCAATTTTACAGACTGGTTTTCATGAAAAGTATCATATTTCTGTTAATAAAATCATGTAATTAATTTGCGACAACGTTAATAAAGTTAATGGTTGCTTAGATATTTAAAAAATAATGAAAAGGCACGAATTTTTCATTTAAAAGCACGATTGGGCGAGTACGGCAATTTTCAAGGGGACATTGTCCACCGTCTAAACAAGATATCCTGATAGTTTCAGCTTGTCCCAAATTTGTTACGGGTTGGACCGATACTTTTACTGGCCTAATAGTCATTATGGTCCAGAGAAAATTCAATACTACAGATGGAGAGATAATGAAAATGGTCCATGAAAATGGTCCCTCAATCTAGTCAGTACGAGTATTGAAGGAGATAGTTTGTATTTCAGTCAACTATCGTGGCTTTTAAACGCAAAAGGAGGTTATGGGGCTCAGGACATCTGACCCTTAAGAGAAGTTGAAAATCTCGGGGTGATTAAGACTCGAAACATACCTGGAACCAACAGCTATGAGCAGTAAAGAAAAAAGCTGAGGCTACATTAATGATAGAACAAGCACACGGGAAAATGGTATATTGGACATCAAACCTTGTGGTGAAACCCATGACCGTATTCGCTTCTTTGCTATGGTGGTAAAGGTAGCACAAAAAAAGCAGTGGCTGAGTTGAGCAAGTTGCCTGCCTTAGTGTTAGAGGGACTATGGAAACAACACCAACGTCAGCGTTGGAAGCACTACTGGACCTCAACCTGAATGACATAAGACTCATGGTGGAGGCAAGTTAGTCAAGAGTGAATAAGAGCTAGAATTATAGCTTCTAGATCGACGGTAACTCATTTTTCTTCAAAGTATAAATCTTAATTCAAAAATGTTAATTGACAAAATTAGACACGATCTTCTAAATTATTCACAATGCGTTCCATTGTAAACGAGGGATAAAATCAAAAGGAGTTCTAGTAGAAATTGGGACGCATCCTAACAGGATTAACGGCACGAGCTCTAATTCAAAACGGGATAAAATATCACATCGATAAGATTTAACGTATTAGTATCTGCTGTATTATTTATTGAAATCCTTCAACTTTTATTTTGAATTCTAGATTTTTTGCGCGTTAAATGCAATAATAAGATAAATACTGCGTAACGCGTAACGCTGTAAATAAACTCATTTCTTACTGTTTAAAATCGGTAGAGAAATATTTTTGTCTTTTGGGTTAATTTTTTTTTCAAACTGAACTGCTTTTGTTTGTAATATTTTATTTTCTTTTAAACAATTCACTTAAAAATTAAAATTCTCGATTTGTTTTTAAAAATGTTGGGAATAAAATATTTTCGAATGGGTTTGCTTAGAAATGAATAAAATTATTAAGACTGAAGTCTAAATTATTCCAAGCACAATTAATTATTATCTTGTGCTTGATACGCGTCATTATCACACTGAAATAATATCCTTCCAGCTTTCTACCCGAAGCTATTTCAATAACGGACTCAGAATTCCATCTGGATTATATTACTATCGCTTGTAACTTAATTAAAAATGTTATGTAGCTATCAGACACCAAGGGAAATAATAAATTTGTGAAATTATGCAAGAGTTAGTTTGTAATATTATATCAATCACAACTTATATTGAACTGTATTTCCTTTTATAATATTTCAAAAATTTAAAGTCACAAGAAATTATGATGGTAGTTGAAATGTTTATTGAAAAAATTAAACTGGTACATCACTATTGTAGGCTACATCCAAAGAATGTCAGAAAGAGCAGTGTGATGAAAACTGTTAGGATAAAAGGTAGAAAGAAAGACGTTTGTATGTATATACAGCGTGGGCCACAGAAAACAGTCCACCCCTATATTTGGCAGTATTCCTTGGATTTTAAGGAAATTAGGAACACGTCGATTTTTGTTCTAAGGGGGACACATTTTTACGATACAGGCATCTGTCATTTGTCACCCCCTCCCTTCCACTCCACTAACCTCTTATTTTTAAAATGGGAGGGATATACCATGTGCGGCATTTAGATGGAGTATTCGAACATAATGATCGTCCACGATTTTTTTCAATATTTATACCATCTTTGCAAAAAAAGTCTAAATTAATTTAAAATACACCTCTTAAAAATGAAACGCAACGCCTATGGTTTGCTAATGTGTCATTTTTCTGTCACATCAAAATATGGGTTGGTGAAGTGGAAGGGAGGGGTTAACAAATGACAGATGCCTGTATCGTAAAAATGTGCCCGCCTTAGAACAAAAATCGACGTGTTTCGTTTTCTAATTTACTTAAAATCTAAAGAATACTGCCAAATATCGGAATGGACTGTTTTCTGTGGCCCACGCTGTATTTGTCTCCCATGTGTTATGCCCTATAGGAGTAGGGTTGCCAGATCAGAAAATTGAAATCTCTGGATAAATTTTCAAAATGTCGGGATTTCGGTGTTTTTATCGGGATAAATAAAAAGCTGATCAACATTTTATTTTCTCTACTTCAGAACGGAAATCTACGTATTTTTATGTTTAGAGTTTGATTTCACAGACTCTACTAATTTCGTTGCTTGTGATTGACTAAAAATTACTTAAAATTGAAGCAATTATGATCAAAATTTAATCGGATAACTAGCTCGGCTTTGCTAACTAATGAGAAGACTAAAGACTTTCTCACAGTAAGCATGAATGAGACATTCTGTACACACTTTCTTAAGGCGTCAATTTCCGCTAGAAAGATGCTTGGATTTTTTGTAAACTTCCAGAGTAATTTGGTTCCTGGCCCGTATAAATCTATCCCATTCCCTTCTATTGGTTTAGAGCCATACCATACCAATGAATGTCATTCTTTCCAATTTTTCTATTATTCAGTTTATTGAGCTTCTTTAAAAAGTTATAATTTCATTCTGTTGCAAGTCCTATAGGATTTTTGATCTCTAAAAAGCGAGGGGGATATCTAAGAATACTTTTAAGCAGCCTGTCTTCAATTTTTAATGTAAATCCAACACAAATTTCTTGCATACCATCATTATAACTCCATTTAACTAAGAATAGGTGGAATTTTTTTGAGAAAAGATATATTTTCTTTTTACTTTTTATTAATTTTATTTCACCTCACATACACAGTAATATTTTATTAAAAAAAAAGATACAATAAATACTAGCTTAAAAATTATTGTCGGCGACTTGTTGAGCGATAGCTTCTTGCCTCTTAAAGTAACCTACCAAAGCAATTACGTTATCTAATTCATCTGGTGTTGGTTGCTCTGCATTTTTAATACAGCACACCTGTGTTCTATCTTCGCAAGCCACACCTCTAAAATAAATTCACAATCATCAGTAAGACCAAAAATAGTGTGCTGAGCTTTTTTAAAAAACACACTTCAGTGAAAAATCGAGCAGACTACAAAAATGGAAATATCACGGTGGGATTTTAGCAGAAAAAAAATTTAACACTGCTATTGAAATCGCCAAAAAAAAATTCAGTCAGAAAAACATTGGAAATTGAGCATGAGAAATCTGAAGCAGACAAACGGCTCCAAGGCAGAGGTAGGTGTAGGAGTCGGAGTTGTGTGGCTGAAAGAAAGGAGAGCTATTCCAATAGGCATATCTCCTGAGGGTGCAGGGTGGTGCAGGGGTACAGGACTGTGGGTGGACTGGCAGCAGCGGTGCTGGTAAGGTTCTACCCATTGGACGTGATGGCTAGAGCCAGGAACAAACGCTGGGAGGGTGCGACCAGAGAAGAAGTACAGGAATGGATGGAGGAGGAAATGGAGAGAAGCTGGAAGGAGTATGAGGGCGCGCTAAAAGGAGCGATTGGGAATAAGAGAGATTGGATGGACCGGAAATTCGGGGAGGTGAACTACTTCTTGACACAGTTGTTCACTGGACATGGGTCGAGAGTAGGGTACCTCCACAAGATTGGGAAAAGAGAGACTGGATTATGCGAGAGGTGTGAAGTGTAGGATAATGTGGAGCATGTGTTTAGATGCTGGAAGAACGAGGAAGTGCTGAAGAAGTTGGAAAGGAAACTAGAGGAGGCGGGGTATTGGGAAAACATGGTGGAGATAATGTTCAGGGGTGAGGAGGAATGGATGGAGGTGAGTGGCGTAGTAGAGAGCATGGTTAGGGGGAGAGAAGGACTCGATATGGCATGAGAGGTAGGGGTGCTAGCTAGGGAGTGAGCGGAGAGTGTGCGAGGGACGGCCGCCCATCTCGAAGTATGCTAGGGTAGTGATTCCGAGGCGGGGGTAACGGCGAGTTTGGTTGGTAGGCATCCCCTTGGGGGTGAGTCCAACACTGTTTGGGTCCTGGACCCATTCGAACATGAGTTTCCCATCTCCACCAGAAAAAAGAAAATAAAAAAATAGGCGTATCTAAGGACGTAGGCGTCTAAGAGGCGAGGGCGAAATACACCTAAGATTTTTGTGAGGATGCTTTTGGCTACAGGATGAAGTAGCGCTTTTATGGAAATTCAGATTGAAATGCTGGTTTAACACAGGAACGGGGATGCTGGGCGCAAAAATTAAGTAAGTAAAGAAATTGAGGTTGTGGTGTTGATTAATTGTTGTCCCAGCTGCAATTATGTGTTAAATTGCAGCAACAATAGCAGAACTAGCCACCTCATCAAATATTTTCCAACCAAAATTAAAATTTCAGCAGGCAATCTTTATAATCAAGATGATTTTAAGTTGAATCGACTAGGACAGAAGACAAGTAGCGAAAAAGAAAGATTTTGGTTATAAACAAAATATGGTAATCTAAAATCATAACAAAAAGGCTAGAGTTTGAATAATTAAATATTTATTACGATATATTGGCTACCAGTCGATTCCAGAGGAAATTTCATACGAATATTTTGAAAGATAAATACTGCAACTAACTGAGAGTAACCCAATATAGCCGTTTTTTAAACAGACAGTCATTGTGTTTGTTTATTGACAAATGTTACTGTAATTCCTATTTTAATATTACATACATATTAAAAATAAAACTTAATAGAAGCAATAAAGGATTGTACGTTCAAATAGTACAACGGAAAACTCGTTTAAAGCTTGCAGGTTAATACCTCCAGTTTGATTCAAATACAACGTTTTCTATTAAACAAATAAAAACACAGATCTCGTTTGTACACATATTGCTGCATTTTGATAGTATGTTTATAGTTATTCTCCTAACACAGTATTATTGTAATATTTTTATTTTTCAGCATCCTACTCTCACAGTTTGTATAAATATACAGGGTAATCAGAAAAAACAAAGCACAAAATGAATAATTTTCTGTATAGACAATGGAATAAAATAAGACTTGGTGTGACGATGGTAAAGAAGATGAAATAAATGTTTCCATTTACTGAAGTTGAAATAGCTTGAAAAATATTTCAAAACCATGAAATAATTTTACTAACCAATTTCAGTGAGAAAAACATTTAAATGGTCTTAACCCGGCGTTGGTTGGTTGGCAATTTTTATTGACCTGGCAACACAGCAAAACCACACATGCCCTTGCCCATCCTCCTAGCTTTTCAAAATGATCTCATGTGGCGACTCCCAGCGTAGTTTCAGTGACGGCTAGTCAGTGTTGGTAATTATACGTGTGATACGTTGATTTGGGTTTGCCACACCCCACCTTACCAAATACGGTAGTCTTCTGAGATCCAGAGGTAGGCAGTACTTTATTATGTTTTTGATTCTGTTCTTTTGGAAAAGTTATTGGCCCTGTAGGCAGATGCTCCATTAGACGATGAAATAATAAATTCGGATAGAGAAGATGATGTAGATCATGTAAGCGAAAGTGATCATGATACAGATACTGAACAAGAAATCACAGAAGATGAAGAAGAAGCTGCCAGAAAAAATATAAACAATAAACAAAGTAAGTGGGAAGAGGAAGTTAGTGTTACAGAAGATCAAGAAGAAAGTACAGAAGCCCGCGGTAAAAGAAAAGAAAGATTTTTTTATTGCAAGACAGTACCGAATGGAGCAAGACAGTGCCAAATACTCGAGTGCGAACCAGAAAAGAAAACATAGTAAGTCACTTACCCAGCGTTAAACCCTATGCAAAAAATGCTAAAATCGCATACGAATGTTGGAACCTTTTTTTAGCAATAGGATTGACGATATTACCAAATTGACAAATATCAAAATAGCACAAAAATCCGAAAATTATAACGACTTGTGGCAGACCGATGGCACAGGTATCGACATATTCAGAACCACCCTAAAACGTTTCCAGTTTTTGCTATGCTTTGACAAACTTGAAAACAGACATGGAAGGCTGCAGAGCGATAAGTTAGCGCCAATTAGAGAACTTTTTGATGAATTTGTTGATTTGTTGCCAAAAATTTGGAATCTTTTAGAGGTAGGTGCTCGTTCAAACAGTATATACCGAACAAACCCTCCAAATATGGTATCAAGGTACAAGCCCTAGTCCTAATAAATTTAGAAATTTACGCTGGAAAGCAGCGTGAAGGCCCTTACGATACTCCATCAGCTATTGTAGAACGACTTATACAACCTGTATCTGGAACTCAGAAATGTGACTTTTGACAACTGGTATAACGTATGTCCTAAAAGTTTTGGCACAAAATTTATTGGCTTTAATTTTGACAAAAACAAAATAATATTAAGTTACCTTTGGGCACATAAGTTTGTTTACTCTGTTTACTGTCAGTTGAGATTTATTTATTTTGAAATCTTCGTTTTAAGATGTCGTATACATTATAAACAAGAACAAGTATCGACAAGTTGGTTGGGCGGGTACACAAAGCTGGAATCTGTAGAATATTCCAGAATCAAAACATTTCACGCACACAACCATTTATAGAACAATAGAGGAGTGCGAGCAGAGAATACCATGTCTGAATCTCCCAAAAAAGTGGAAGACCACGTGCATTTACTGCACAGAGGTCAGAAACATTGGTGAGAAGAGCAAAAAACCAGGTTGGAATGTCAACGAGAAGACTGGCTCGTCAATATGGATCTTCTAAGAGTACGATATCGATGGAATTGAGGAGGCATGGTCTAAAATATCAAAAGAAACGTAAGTACAATTCGCAAATCCTACGTATACCAAAATGCTGTCGTCAAATGAGGCGAGTACTCTTTGCCAATGAAAAAATCATTATTTTAGATGACGAAAAGTATTTCACTTTGAGTAATTCTGGAATGAAGGGAAACGATGGATTTTTTAAGGACAACGTAGAGGATTGCCTCGACAATGTTAGATACAAACATAAAGCGAAGTTTGCAAATAAAATCCTTGTCTGTTGCGCAATTTCTAACAGGGGTGTATCCCGACCTTTTGTGGGAAGACTGAGGGAAGAAGCTTTGATATCTGCTATATTGATAACTGCCTTTCCAAATTAATTTAGTTTGTCCACGAGCAACATCATGCTAATGACGATATCATGTTTTGGCCAGACCTAGCATCTTGCAATTACCTACTCAAGAGGTAACCAAAACTGGCTTCGACAACACCAGATACCTTTTGTTCCCAAAAACTATAATCCTCCAAAGTTGCCACAGGCTCGCTCAATAGAGGATTTTTGGGATTTACTGTCTAGGAAGGTTTATCATGGATGCCCAAGATGAAGAACAATTAAGACGGCTAATTTCACTAATTTACGAAAAACTGAGAGAGATTAATCTGAATTCCGTCCAGGACCTCATGAGAGACTTTCGAAGAAATTTGCGCCTGGTAGAACAGAATGGGCCACTCCACATAATCCGATAGTATAATTTAGTTAGGTATTGAGTTGTTATTTATGATAACTAGAAAGTGTTTAAATAAATTTCTTCAATAAAAAAAATCCGATAAATATTTTGTGCCAAAACTTTTAGGACATACGTTATGACCTGATGATGACACTCCTCCAAAAGCACAAATTAGCATCTGTTGGTACAATTCGAAAAAATAAAAGGTGTATTCCGGCTAATTCTATGTCAATAAAGGACAGAGAGTTAAAATCTACGATATAAATTCTAGAAGGCGGCCACTCACTGCATGGTTTTCTTTACTGAACACTGGCGCTATCAATGGTCAAGTTATTTTTCGAGAGAATAATAATAATTTTGAATTACTTAGACGCCATTTTATCAAAATGTTGGAACTAGAACTTATCGACGAAAAAGAAAATCCAAGAATAGCACGAGAATTACGTAGAAAAATTAACGACGTTGTAGGTGGGACTGACTCAGAATCAGCACCAAAAAGGTCAAAACTGGTAGGAAGATGTTCAGTGTGTCCTAGACAAAAAGATCAAAAAACTAAATTTTTCTGTAAGACCTGTGATTCATATCTTTGCTTAGAACATGCACGAAGATTGCGCAAATTCAAAGACTGAATAAAAAAAAGTTTAATGTTTTATTTTGATAAAAATAAATGTATCAGTGTTTATTGAGTTTACTTTTAACATTTCTTTAAGTTGCTTTAGTTTTTTCAATGGAGTTTTTTTGTAGAAAAGAAAAATAATAAATAACGTTTTGTTCCTAAAACACATTAGAAACATTAAAAATAATTCTTGTTACTTTTTCAAATAAACCATTTCATTAAAGTCAACTGAGCTTTTTGTATCTTAGAACTTAGAAAATCCAAAAATAAAACAAAACACGAATAGTATATTCTGTAACAAGGCTAGAATGAAAATTCGATGCGAGTGGAAATTTCCGAGCGCGAGCCGAAGGCGAGCGTGAGGAACCACGAGCATTACTAATTTTCATTCTAACCGAGTAGCAGACCATACTTTCTCCACGATCAAAGATTTTGAATGGAAATGAACAAAAGATAATTTATATTACAGAACTCAATCACAATTATTATATTAGGTAAACACTCAATGTGACAGCAATAATTTTGACACTTACTCAAGTTTTGACACTACGATGGCAATCAACTGCGTCAAGGCTAATGCTATTATTGCTAACCAGTGTGAGAATATTTTATCACTAGAGAGAGAATTTAAATACATTTAAATTGCATGGGGGCAGAGGTGTTACAGAATATTTCTTCAATCTCAAGAGAGAGAATCCCAGCATTCTGTAATTAAATTTGATTTCAGAATTGACAAATTCTGTGATGATCGTGGAGAAATATCATTACGTCACAGGGTACACTAAACCCCACCTTACCGATAACGTTAGGATTTTCCACCTGACCAATGCCGGGTTAAATAATTTTATAGGGTTAAAATAATTTTTTTACTTACTCTACGGGTACACCATAAATTTGTGGACATGCCGGGACACAAGAACAGACGGCATCTTGACATTGGCACTCGTAGGCATCTCCCAAATTCGAGTATAGCAGAATACAAATCGTCAAAGCGACAAAAACTCTGTTGAAAGCCATTTCGAAGTAATATTCTTAACAATAGTTAAACTAATACTGAGTAATTCGGTCAATAAATCTGTATTTAATACTTACCGAGTAGCGATAAGACACGGGATTTACATTTTATAATTAGTTTGTTAATTTTTTTTTATCAACAATATTTTTAATCGACTTCCGAAACAAAATAAGGGATTTATGATATTGCAAAACATATTAAAAGGAAAAAGTTTATCTGTGTATAATGTAAGTCGTTGACGAACATTAATTTCCGGCTTTAAATTAGTTATTGGAAAAACTTGTACAAGGAGATTTTTTAAAATTGTCGGAAACTTTAAAAATAGAACAAATTTTTTAGCAAATCGGATACAGAGGCATACACTCATACTATGCTTTTGCAGACATTGCAATTCTTCCTATGCCGTACATTTGACAGTTTCAACAATGCTGGTTCTAAGCATCAAAATTAACGTCTTATAATCTAAAAAGTCTTATAACCCGTTTTAAAATACTCAGTTCGTCCTTTTTTATCAATAATTACATATCAACATCGTCAATAAACAGCGTATTATACTCATGAAATTTAATCAAATTCAAATGTCGACATTTTACATTTTTCAGAAAAATATGTTATCAATTCTATTAACGACGTTCTTGAAAGCTTTTTAGAACTACATCCTGCGCATATTCTTTTGCTCGATTTTCATATTCAATTAAAGCTGGAAAATCTTCCAAATCGTACGATGTCAGCATTTCTTCATTCTTCAAGCAACACACTTTTGATTTATCAACACACGGTATCCCTCTAAAACCAAAAAAAAATCCAAATCAAATCGAATTGAGAATACTGAAGGAGACCAGGGTATAAAAGGCAAAGAAAAAGTTGACGCACCAGGATAGATTCTTGATATACCAAGTACCGCAGTACGAGGATCAATGAAGAACTGAATCAGGATTACTGGGTGAATATCCCAAGACAAATGAGAGATCATCATAAAAGAACCATACTGGAACGTTTAATAGCACGCAAAACTAATGTAGTTGACAGACGAAACTAGAGGAGAAAACTGAAGAGAACATCCTATGCTAATAAGACTGCTCGGTGATACGATGAGAAGCAACCGGCAAGGAACTACATGGAAGATTCGGGGTAAAGGCTAACTGGCTACATAAAAAGAGTCGGACTGGAGAATGTTATCCAGATTTAGTGGACCACAATAGATCCGAAGAGGTCGCAGAGGAATAGGTTAAATCCAATCTAATCACATACAGATTATACGGCAAGGACAGTGAAACATATATTGACACGTGCGAGAGACTTGATCGTAGAAAACCGTCACTATTTGGTCAGCGACAAAGTGACAGAGATAGCAAACACTCAGCTATAAACTTGTACAAACTGATGCAGTGGTCAAATATGCTGGACTAGGTCCTATGCAAGAGTACGAGAAAAAAAAATGCAATAAACTACTCTGGCCGCAGTATTATTGGATACTTTGTCAGAAAGGCTTGAAGAAGAAAATAATACTGAAATCCTGCAGATAGTTTTTTGAAGGAACGTATAATCTGCGCCATATTTCAAGTACGTCCAGAAGAATCCTGTGAAGCCTAGTATATTCCTTACCATATTTTAACAGTACATACATAATAAATAGTTTGATTTATTGGAAAACTTAACAAATTTCAGTGTATGTTATTATTGAGTACTAAAGGTTATTACAGTGTCGAGGAGTTTATTAGAGATACAGAGCTTGTATTTGACGTATCCTATTCATTTCCATCAACATCGGAAGATATGCAGATCAGACGGGGAGTTCGACAGGGTTGCGTCTTGTCTCCACTCCTGTTTAATCTGTACTCGGAAATTATATTTAGAGAAGCCCTGGATGGAGTCCAGGGCAGAATCAAGATCAATGGAACTCCAATAAACAATATTATACGGTTATAATAGCCAACGATGTACAAGAGCTACAAAGCATCATAGCTACGGAATCTATGATGCACTTTAGTGAGATGTTTCGATTGCATCTCAATGTCTCCAAGACCAAACTATTGGTCTTTTCTAAGACTCCAATAAATGCACACCTGCGTGTTAAGGGACAAACAATCGAACAAGTGACCTCAATAAAATATCTGGGAGCTAACATCAATAGCCTGTGCGACCCGAAAAGGGAAATACTTTCAAGGATTGAGCAAGCGAGAAAAATATTCATGAGTATGAAATCATTTTTTACAAGACTGGTCCTTAGTTTGGAACTCAGACCTCGAATGATCTTCTCTGTCCTACTCTATGGATGTGAAAGCTGGACACTAAATTCACAGATTGAAAAGAGAATAGAACCCTTCGAAATAATGTATGTGTATAGACGGATGCTGCGAATTTCATGGGTACAAAGGATCACCAATAATGAAGTACTTCAACGCATGCACAAACAAAAGAACTACTGAACACTATAAAGGAAAGAAAAATGCAATACATGGGTCAAGAGAGGTGATAAATACGAAATATAACGCCTCATAATAGAGGGCAAAGTTCAGGGAAAAAGACCAATAGGAAGACGCCAGAACTCATGGTTAAAATATTTAAGGAGATGGTTCGACCGCTCGTCTGCAGAAATCCTTCGTACTGCAGTTTCCAGAGCTACAATTGCCATTTGGATCGCCAACCTTCGGCAGGAGAGGGCGTGATGAGAAGAATTCATTTCCATGTCATCAAAGTATCAATAAATATTATTATCATTATCTTCGTTAGTATTGTCACAACAATATCTTCCTCTTCCTGAAATTTATGAGCGTCCTTCATATTTTTGAATATCTCACTTAAATCCCCAATTATTTCCAAATTTGTGAAATTACTTCAATTTGCATCTGTTTTTGATTAATTTAGTCTAATGACGATTCAATCGAAACCAATTTTCTTTACTAAACGTCTTTCTCATCCCATTCAAGAATGCTTTTAAGTCATCTGATAATTCAACCAGAACATGTAGGTATATTTTCCGCGAATTTAAGCATCAAATCTTCTTTTTCTTGATGCCTACTTCCACTATTACACAGTTCGTATTTTCTCTTGCATAATCCAAATTAATATACTCCAATAATAGTCGTTATTGAATGCTACGCCCCTTTCTAAATTAATTTCAGATATCGTTCATAAGGAAAATCATACGATATAATGTTTTCTCTACTTCAATGCCAAAAACACGACTGTGTAAAATTGTTGTTTTCAATGGAAAAAGCATGAATATGTCAGAGAAGTCATATCCTGCCTGAGACCAGTTGTTCGGTTCACGAAAGTTTTAATATGTATATAAATAACAAATGTGCTTTTGTAATAATAAGATATTTAATAAAACATTTTTTGTAATCATTATGTATTAGTAATGTGAATCAGTTTCTGATATTAAAGTGAATGAATAAATATACTCACTCTAAAGGTATTCCGTAAGCCTTCGGACAAGTAACCAGACAAGTACAGTCTGCATCAATACAGTTACACTCATCTGCCTTAATTATCAATTGCTTATTAAATAATATAAAGCAAATGAGAAAAATATTTAAATGTGTGGCTTGCATATTCACTGCAACAAAGTTAAAGACTGTAATAAATAATCTCATATATTTCCTGGCTAGGTACTTTTAGATTGGAGAAAGGAATTATCTATTTTATTATTTAATTAATTTAAAAGAGCGTGGTATGTGATACGTGGGTTTACAAAAGATATTATGCTTTTATTATTGTATACTTATTGTAAATTTCTCTCTAGGATCCTATGCAACCGTATTCCAGGCGGAAATTTACGCCATTGTTTCATGTGTGGAGAGATTGGAGCAAGACAATCTCATACATAGAACAATAAAAAATTTCTCGGAGAGCCAAGCGGCTTTGAAAGCACTTAGCTCTCACCGTGTAACGTCGAAATTGGTTTTAGACTGCCAAAGAAGACTCTCCTCAATCGGAGAACTCAATAAAGTATTGCTGGTCTGGATCCCTGGCCATTCTGGCTTGGAAGGAAACGAGAAGGCAGACTCTCTTGCAAGGGAGGGTGCCGTACGTGTTTCTATCGGACCAGAACCAATAATTGGCATCCTAATAAGTTTTGCCAAACAAACACTGAATACCTGGACGGCAAGAAGAGCTTTAGACTTCTGGCATAATTTACCAGGATTGGTTCATTCAAAGGCTTTCATACATCCTTCGAAGAATGTCTCCAAAAAAATGTTAGACGATAGCAGGCATGACCTACGTTGTCTAACAGGTCTTTCAACAGGCCACTGTCATCTGAATCATCATATGCTAAAACTTGGACTGTCGGAAGATCCGACCTGCCGTCTTTGTCTGGAAGATGATGAATCAGCAGAGCATATAATTTGTGCCTGCCCCGCCGCGGCTCGAATCAGGTATCTGATGTTTGGCAGGGATTCTCTCTCGCCCTCGGACCTGAAATATCATTCACCAAATAAACTAATTGGCTTTGTTAAGAAGCTGAATTTGTTTGGTGAAATCTGAATAGGTATGAGCCACAATAGACTCTTGCGAGTCGCAGTGGAGGGCCTTATAGACCCACTCATCAAAAACCTAACCTAACCTAACCTATTGTAAATTTATTGTATTTTTGCTGCTTAATAATAATAATCAGCATTTGGTATACTTACAGATCTGGCCACTTTTTTAGCACCCATAGGACTTGAAATATATAGGCATCCTATCTTGAGGTTTTTCAAGGTAGGTTAAAGTACATAGACGCAAACAGAAAGACACGATTGATTCTATGCCGATTGTTATTAACTCATTTTGCCTATTCACATATTTGTGGAATTTATGACACTAAAGAAACCCAGGAAGACTGTTGAATAGACTTAAAACATGATATGTATACTGAGTCCTACGGATATCCCAAAATCTGTTCACGGGATAGTAGTGAAGAAACTACTAGTCTCCTAAACTTTATTTAGAAAGAAATAAATCTATTAGGTTTCAGTTAATGTTAATTTCCAGCAAAAACATACATAATTAATAATTTCGTTTGTTCTGAAGTTATGCAATTAGCTTAGGTAGTAATACATACTATTAATTAGTAATATTGCTGCAATTTTGAAACTTCTTTCAGCAATTTGACTTAATACTCGAATAGTTTCGTGTGTTTTGCTCTTATATGTACTTTGCTTACTTAAGAGGAATTTATACATGAATATGCTAGAATCTAACGAAATTTGAGCTTGAAACAAATTTATTTCGGCAAAAGTGTATCAAATCATTTTCATACAAAATAATTTTAAGATTGTCGGAATAGTATTAACTACTCATAAAAACTAGTCAAGAAATAGTATATTACACTACAAGGAGAGAAAGTTGAGATTCCTGCACAGCGCGCCATGATGCCCGAGTCGAAGTGCAAGAATCTCAACTCCGAAATAGAGAAACTTACAGTGAAGTACCATGATCCGAGAACCACGAACTGGAAGAAATACAGGAATGACCTTGAACACCTACTAGGGAATGTCAAAAATAAAATAAAAAACAGTGATAACATAGAGCTTTGCCTCCGAACAACTTCGCGAGACCATCGAACTCTCTTATCACAACAACTGCTCTGGGGTAACTCGTTCCTTTAGGAAGAAATTAACCTGGTGGAAAAAGAACCAATCTAAAATCGAGAACTCGCAAACTGTTTAACAGTGCGAGAAGGACAGGAGAGTCGGAAGAATATTATTCCACTCTGACTGCTTACAACAAACAAATCAGGAAGGCAAAAAGGGAGTCATGGAGGAAATGCTGTGGTGAGGTGAAACAACCTCAGAAACGGCTCGACTCCAGAAAATCATTGCCAAAGATCCTATCAATCCCATAGGCAATATATTAAAACCTAATGGATCATACACGGAAACTGGTAGCGAGACCCTGCAGATTCTACTGCAGGCACATCTACCAGACCCTGTAGAAATAGGAACGAAGCTATCCGTAACTCACCTGGCTCGTGCGAGGAAAAAGGATTGATAGCCCAAATTGAACTGGGCTATTAACTCGGTTGAGCCATACAAAACTCCTGGACCAGATGAAATAATCCCACCGCATCTGCAGCAGGGGCAAATACATCTATCTCCAGTACTTTTTAAACTCTTCAGAGTATTACTAGCAACTGGATACATTCCAATTGCTTGAAAAAGAGCTCGAATCGTGTTTATTCCCATACCAGGTAAGGATTATTTCCAAGCAAAGTTATTCAGTCCAATAACTTTGTCTTCTTTCATGTTGAAGATAATGGAGAAACTTCTTGACAGGCATGTTAGGGAAAACTTTCTCATTGAAAGGCCACTACATTATAACCAACATGCCATTCAATCAGGAAAATCCTGTGAAACAGCCTTACACCAACTGGTATCGAAGATTGAGACTGTCCTAGGAAATCAAAAAAGAGCTCTCGGAGCATTTCTTGATATAGAAGGATATAGAAGGAGCGTTCGACCTTCGACTCTATGATAGCTGCTGTTGCAAGGCGTGGAGCAGACGACCCCACATGTCGGTGGATGAAAAACTTGCTTTTTAACAGGACAGCAACGACAACCTTATTTGGAGATTCCATGGAGGTATCGGTAATGAAGGGATGCCAACAGGGAGGAGTCCTATCACCTTTGCTACGGGACCTTGTCATAGACGAACTCCTGGAGAAATTGAACAGGAAGGGGATATACACCCAGGGGTATGCAGATGATCTGACAATACTTGTACTGGGGAAATACCCTAACGTTATATCGGAGATGATGCAACAAGCTCTGAAAATGGTGGAGATTTGGAGTGGGAGGAAATGCCTAAGGGTGAACCCTGAAAAAACTGCGCTCATTCCCACTAGAAAAAGGAAGCTTAATAGACTAAAACTGCCAAGCCTCTTCAACGTGCAGCTGTGTCTTAGCCAGGAGGTCAAGCATAATTCTGGACGAAAAGCTAACCTGGTACTCACACCTACATGATAAAACCATTAAAGGGAAGATGGCCCTAATGGATGCCAAACGGGAGATAGGAAACACATGGGGACTAAATCCACGGATAGTTCACTGGTTGTACACAACTGTGGTAACACCCATGGAGCCCTCGTTTGGTTGCCAAAAAAAATCAGAGGAAAGCCGAACTGGAGCTATCAAAACTTCAGAGGCTTGCCTGTATATGCATAACGGATACGATGAGAAGCAGCCCGACTGCGGCATTGGAATCCATTCTCAATCTTCCGCCTCTTGCTCTGCATGTTGAGGCGGAAGCGAGAATGGTTGCATACAGGCTGGAATGCAATGGGAATTAGCACGAAGGAACCAACTCCCATAGTCATTCCAGAATCACAGATGTTATCACAAACTCGCTTCTTGAAATGAGAAGTGATAACACGTTGGACACAATTAACGACAACCAACCTTACCATAACCAACTAAACTGGGATGGGTTGGAAGCATGCAGTCAGGAAGGAACGTTGGTGTGGTACATAGACGGATCTAAAATAGACAAAGGACAGGAGCTGGAGTCCATGGTGCCAGACCCAGATGCAATGTCCACGCATCGTTGGGGAAGTTTGCATCTGTATTCCAGGCATATTTCTACGCTATCGACAAATGAACATCGAAAAGGGGTATAGAGGCCAAAAGATCCTCATACTCTCAGATAGTCAGGCAGCACTGAAATCTTTAGCATGGCCCCAGATCAGATCCAAACTGGTCTGGGACTGCCTTCAAAAACCTTTAACCCTGGCAAACCACAATTGAGTAACTCTTAAGTAGGTCCTGGGGCACAAGGGTATTGTAGGCAATGAAAAGGCAGACACTGAAACTGCATTCACTGGACCTGAACCAGTATTTGGAATATCAAAATCTGCTGCACGCGGTTGTACATCTCGGTGGATTCAAACTAAACATCAGATGTATTGGAGACACGTGCCAAAACAGGAACACACTAAACTCTTGGTCAAAATACACTCGGAGTCTCTGATTAACGAAAAACTAAACCTCAGAAGGGTCCAGATAAGGAAAGTGACCGGATTACTCACCGGTCACTGTACCCTAAGGATGCACATGCATACAATTGACATATATAGGGAGGAACCTATCTGTTGGAGGTGCATGGAAGAGGAGGAAACAGCCTCTTACATCATATTCGAATGCGAAGCACTGTCTCATTGGAGATACAGACTCCTAGGAGTAGAGGTTAGTATCCAAAGGAGGATTTCTCCAAGAAGGATCTAGTGAAAAAAAGGCTGTTTATCCTGATAAGGGCTACTGGTCTTTTCATGTGATCGGTATAACCAAGAGCACAAAAAGCCTAAAGGCTGAGGTGCCGAGGTCTCTAGGCCCTCTAACTGGTGACGTCGAACTAATCAATCAATCAACTTTATGCCCATGTAGTGTATACTATTTTTCTTACTACCTCGGTCAAAAGTACGAAAACAATTTTCCAACATTAGCATGAGCTACTTGTAAACACATTTTGAGGTTATATGAGAGACAGTATGGCGGACATCCGTTATCGTTGAACCTATTAGTGCGATGGGTAAGCGCGTGCCCTCCACGGTGAAGGTCGTCGATTCAAGTCCTACCAACATTACTATACGTTTCATTGAATTTTTTTTATGACCCAATACCAATTATCATAGTTTAGCAGAATAATATAATTAAAGCGGTATGTAAGTCAAAAGCCAGAAGGTCATATGTCACAATGTCACAATATAACAAAAAAATATTAGGAAAATTATCACAATTCTCTGCATCCAAACCCTATACCGTTCGGCTATGAAGGAATAATAATTTGTCAACCAAGATGTATATAGACCATATGATGTGACGTTTTATTACTTAATTAAAGGAATTGATAATAAATATTTTTATTCAATTAAAATTATTGTCTTTTCATCGGTCTTTGACAAGTGTGCAAAATTTCGTATTAATCTCGAAATACATAATCTCGAAGTGAAAGGTGCGCAAAGTACGTTACTCAAAGGAACGTAACGCGGAGCGCGCATATAGCTTGATCAATGCATAAAAGTTTCTGCCGTATAATCGGAGCCGAGTCCACGTACTGTGTACAATACTTTAATTTTGTACTTTGTATTAACTAAATAATAATAATTATATGGAAATTGTCCTACATGGAGGTAGGAAAAGTATTTTGTAGCAATAAGAGTATACAGGCTGTATCACGGCGAGCTTACACTATCTATATTCTGCAAACTACCCACACGATTTTTATGACAATTGGTATATATGGATCACAAGTTATAGTGATTTTTCGTTGAATTTTAATGTCACATTGTGTAGAATAACCCATACCTAATATGTCAAAAACTGCTTTATTGTATACAGGGTTCGTAAAAAAAGTGATTTCAACTTCACAAAAATGTTATATATCTCAATTTTTTTTAAATGGAACTAGCAATTATTTCCTCTTCTATTCAAATCTGTAGTCAAAATAGGGGGTTTAAGTTCACTTTCCTATATCCAAACTTAAGCGTTTTCAAGATATTATATCATTTTTTGTTCACGATGGAGCTCCTCCTCATTGTTCTGGAGTGGTAAACCAATTTTTAGATGAGACGTTTGAAGATAGGTGGATCGCCAATAACGGTCCTTTCCGGTAGCCTCCACGATCACCATACATAACACCTTTAGATTTTTTTATATGGGGCTACATAAAAAATTACGTTTATTCCCATCCTCTTACAACAAAGGAAGATTGTGAACTTAGAGTTCACAATGCATTAATTACCTCCCGGCCCTGCAGAAATGGTTAGGCGTGCAGCAAACGAAGGTGTGATAAGAAGGATAGCTAAATGATTGGTTCAAGTTCAAGGACGAAATTTTGAACACTTGTTATAAGTTCTGATAAAGTATTTCAATGGAATTACATTACATCACTATTATCAGCAACTTTTGGTTTAAAACAATCAAATTGTGTTAAATTTTCAAGTATTCTCTTGAGTGGCTCGTCGTCTATTGAGCCGTTACTGTCACTTTGAAATAGTACTAATTACCACAAATAATGACTACTGATATTTAATTATAACAGCTACATTCGCTGACTACTAAAATAATCCAATGAATACCACGACCCACTTATAATAAGAAGGAATATTTTTAACTGCATGTCAATGTTTCAAGGCTTGATTTTGGGTATAGACGGCATGAAAAAAATATGAGGTTAAGCTCTATCTGGTAAATCCAAACCAATATTTTCCAAAGAAAAAACTTTGCCATTGTTATTCAAACATTTGAATGTAAATTTTTTTCAAGAAAAAAGCGGAGTATTCCACTTAACCTAAAACTTTTCGGAAACAATTTCATATTTCAATAATAGAATAACATCCGACGAAAAGATGGGACTCGCTCAAGAAGCATAAAATACATAAAAAACGTGCTCTATTACGGCCCTAACTTTTTTTCTACAACATATTTTCAGACTCGAACTTCAATTTAACTTGACGTTGCGGTAAAATTTGTAGGCACATTCAGCATTACGTAAATTCGGGGTAAGAACTTTTAAAACTTTCCAGTTCTTATATTTTAATATTGACTGTTTTTCCACGAGAAAAGTTTTTAAAATATATACTTTCCCTTAGTTTCCACTGCGTTCAAGAAAAGAGATTCAAATATTTACAATCGTACAGACGTCTACCAATATATTTAGAACAACCAAAAAATTTGAATAATGACTAAATCAGACGAATGGAATTTTATAAAAAAGTTCGCTAAGAACCTGTACTTGGTCATCACAATTCTAAAAAAGTGTAGTTTAATGAGTGAGAATTGACCTATTTTAAAATTTTTCATTTGATTGATTGGCTACCACTAGTCAGGCTTTGAGACCTCGACACCGCAGCCTTTATGCTTTTTGTGCTCATGGTTGTAACATTTATGTGAAAAGGCTAGTAGCCCTTATCAGGCGCAACAGTCTTTTCACTAGGTCTTTCCAGGAGAAATCCTTCCTTGTGTACTCTAGTCCTAGGAGTCTATGTTTCCAATGAGGCAGTGCTTCACATTCAAAGACAATATGTGAGTCTGCTTCCTCCCCTTCTATGCACAAACGACAAAAAGTTTCTCGCCAATTGTATAGATGTGCTTCCTTATGGTACAATTACCGGTGTGTAATCCCTTCACTTTCCATTTCTGGCCCCTGCTGAGGTTTAATATTTAATTAGTCAGCGACCCTTGTGCCCCTGGAGCAACTTGAGAGTTACTCTAGAATGGTTTGCCAGGGTCCCAGACCAGTCTAAATCTGGGGACATGCTAATGATTTCAGTGCTGACTGACTATACGAGAGTATAAGGATCTTTTGGCGTCCATACCCCCTTTTGAAGTTCATTTGCAAACACGTGTCGATAGCGTAGATTTCTGCCTGGAATACGGATGCAAGAGCTTCACCAACGATGCGTGGACATAGCACTGTGGACTCCAGCTCCTGTTCCTATGTCAGTTTATTTGAATTCATGATTACGTTAAATATTTATTTATCACTTACTTTAGAACCTCAGTGTATGTAGATTATTGAGTGAACTGTTTTTTATTTTCGAACGATCATAAATTTTCCATTGAATTTTTCAGTTAACAAACAAAACAATGCGTCAAAAAAACATTTGGAGTTTAAAAATTAACTCAATTTAAAAATTCAAAACCCACCGACTCGATATAAAAAATGATTTTAAAGCCATCATGAAATGACAAAACGTGGACGAATGGCAGTAGTTAACAAAAGGTCGGCTTCGGGTAAATTTTTTTTATTGTTCCAAATTTTTAAATCTGGAGAAATAAAAAAAAAAAGGAAATCAACTGATATAATATTTTCAAGGCTGATTAGTTCTTTACAACTTATTAGCTCTAATCTACTACAACAAAGTTGAGCTAATTTTGAAACTAGCGTGAAATGTAATAGTGGCAATGAGCACACATTTACGGCAATCTCCTTCTCAACTGCGGATCAAAGCCACCTGAACCTATTTGAAATTCAAAGGGAAATTGTGTTATTCATAACTGTTAAGCCTATATTACTCCCTAAATTACACACTTGTTTCACGGTGTTCGTATTTTGTACGTAAATTATTTGGAAAGGTGTATTTAAATCTATATTTACTCAACTAACCTGACTCACTCTAAAAAATGAACTTTTTTTAGCTATTCCGATTGAACAAGAAAGAGATAGGGTTATGCTTGGCACCAAGAAAAGTTTTTTGAAGCTTGCTTCTTATTACACGACATAGGACTTTTGAGAAGGCTAGTGAACTCGTAAAACGTGTAACCGTTACGAAAAAGACCGTCACGCAACAGTGTTACCAGATTTCTGAATAATCCACTAATCCAATGAAATTTAAATTGAAGCTTGCTTCTTATTGCACGACATAGGACTTTTGGGAAGGCTAGTCAAAAATTTGGAAAAATGGTCAATAATTGCCAAACATTTTCAAAAATTGTCAAAAATTTGGAAATATTGTCGATAATTGTCAAAAATTGTTAAAATTTTGAAAAATAGTCAAAAATTGTTAAAATTTTGAAAAGATGGTCAATAATTAGAATAGACTGTCAAAAATGGTCAATAATTGTTTAAAATTGTCGAAATTTTTGAAATATGGTCAAAATTAGTCAATAATTATCAGAAACTGTCAAAAATGGTTAATAATTGTTAGAATTTTGAAAAATGGTTAAAATTTTTGAAAAATTATTGAAAATGGTCAATAATTGTCAAAGACGGTCAATAATTGTCAAAAACTGTCAAAAATTGTTAAAATTTTGAAAAATAGTCAAAAATTGTTAAAATTTTGAAAAATAATTATAATAGACTGTCAAAAATGGTCAATAATAAAATTGTTTAAAATTGTCGAAGTTTTTGAAAAATAGTCAATAATTGTAAGAAACTGTCAAAAATGGTCAGTAATTGTTAGAATTTTGAAAAGTGGTAAAAATTTTCAAAATTTGGAAAAAATGGTCAATAATTATAAAAAACTGTCAAAAACGGTCAATAATTGATAAATATTGTCAACATTTTTGAAAACTGGACAAAATTTTTGAAAAATTGTCTAAAATGGTCAATAATTGTTAAAATTTGAAAAAATGGTCAAAAATTGTTAAAATTTTTGAAAAATGGTCAAAATTTTTAAAAAATAGTCAATAATTGTCAGAAACTGTCAAAAATGGTCAATAATTGTTAGAATTTTGAAAAATGGTAAAAATTTTCAAAATTTGGAAAAAATGGTCAATAATTATAAAAAACTGTCAAAAACGGTCAATAATTGATAAATATTGTCAACATTTTTGAAAACTGGACAAAATTTTTGAAAAATTGTCTAAAATGGTCAATAATTGTTAAAATTTGGAAAAATGGTCTAAAATAGTCATAGATTTTGAAAAATTGTAAAAAATGATTAGTAATTGTCAAAACTGTTAAAATTGGTTAATAATTGTCAAAAATGGTCAATAATTGTTAAAATTTGAAAAAATGGTCAAAAATTGTTAAAATTTTTGAAAAATGGTAAAAATTTTTAAAAAATAGTCAAAAATAGTCAATAATTGTCAGAAACTGTCAAAAATGGTCAATAATTGTTAGAATTTTGAAAAATGGTAAAAATTTTCAAAATTTCGAAAAAATGGTCAATAATTATAAAAAACTGTCAAAAACGGTCAGTAATTGTTAAAAATTGTCAAAATTTTTGAAAACTGGACAAAATTTTTGAAAAATTGTCAAAAATGATTAGTAATTGTCAAAACTGTTAAAATTGGTTAATAATTGTCAAAAATGGTCAATAATTGTTAATATTTGAAAAAATGGTCAAAAATTGTTAAAATTTTTGAAAAATGATCAAAATTTTCAAAAAATAGTCAAAAATAGTCAATAATTGTCAGAAACTGTCAAAAATGGTCAATAATTGTTAGAATTTTGGAAAATGGTCAAAAATTGTCAAAATTTGGGGAAAATGGTCAATAATTATAAAAAACTGTCCAAAACGGTCAGTAATTGTTAAAAATTGTCAAAATTTTTGAAAACTGGACAAAATTTTTGAAAAATTGTCGAAAATGGTCAATAATTGTCAAAATTTGGAAAAATGGTCTAAAATAGTCATAGATTTTGAAAAATTGTAAAAAATGATTAGTAATTGTCAAAACTGTTAAAATTGGTCAATGAATGTCAAAAATGGTCAATAATTGTTAAAATTTGAAAAAATGGTCAAAAATTGTCAAAATTTTTGAAAAATTATCAAAAATGGTCAGAAATTGTCAAATTTTTTGTAAAATGGTCGATAATTATAAAAAACTGTCAAAAATGGTCAATAATTGTTAAAAATAGTCAAAATTTTTGAAAAATTGTCAAAAATGGTCAAAAATTGTCAGAACCTGTCAAAAATTGTCAAAAATGGTCAATAATAGTTAAAATTTGGAAAAATGGTCAACATTTTTGAAAAATTGTCAAAAATTATCAATCATTGTCAAAACTGTTAAAATTGGTCAATGATTGTCAAAAATGGTCAATAATTGTTAAATTTTGAAAAAATGGTCTAATATTGTCAGAAATTTGGAAAAAAAATGGTCAATAATTGTCAAAATTTTGAAAAAATGGTCAAAAATTGTCAGAAATTTTGAAAAATGGTCAATAATTATCAAAAATTATCAAAATTTTGAAAAAATGGTCAATAAAATATAAAATAAAACTTAGTAGAACATACTGGGCATAATGTAGTTCCCAACATCGCATTCTATTGCGCTTATTTTTATTGATGGTTTTCCCAACCTCGCATTCTATCAAGCATAAGAAGCAAGCTTCTGTCGGCGGTCCGACGACCGCTCATCTTTTTGTTTTGTCACACTATGTACCTAAAGAGTGTTTTCTTGTTCTCATTTCTCTAATATAATTGTACCTTATTGTCTCTTGGACAACTTATAAAATAGTTCAAGTCCAGTCAGGAACATCGTGAGCCTTATCTTGCTAGTTGATAAGCTATTCCATCACCCATCCAATTCCCTCATGACCTAACGTCCAGTAAAGGGCAATTACAATTCCTTGTCAGTTTCTTGAAAGATTGTCTACGTTTCCATATGGATGGAAACTTTTATTAATAAAATTAATAATTGGACCAGCCAATGGCATCTGTATACCAGCTGGAGGATTTATAATCCACTGATATTGTCTGACTTTTGCACAATAGATTCTGCTTATCAATGTAATCATTTCAGCACGCCATGGTCAATCAATATTCTTTTAACAAACGCTTTTTTAGGCTATTCTAACAAAGCAGATAAACCTTACTTTTTAAACTCTTCTACTTTTTGAATACCATAGTCATGTAAAGTGTGGTCATAGTTTATTTGATAGGCTGAATACTTGGATGACTTATTCTGGAGGATTGTTTGAATGCACACTTAAGAAATGTGGCCATTCTTCTTACATTCAGAACATTTGAAGTTGGAAGCATAGCATTCCCTTGATAAGTGATCTTTGCCGCATCGAAGGTACAAGCCATCAATACCCAATTCTTTGATATTGATTCTAAGTTTCCTTGATTGTCTGTTACTTGATTGGGATCGATATCGATGTTGGCTATGATGTCTTGATTTGATATGGGTCTGAGAACGGCTGCGAAATTTTGAACGGTTTCTTTGGCTTGATTCAATTTTGTTGATGTCCACCGTAGCTGCTGAGCTTCTGAGCAAGAACTTTTGAATCAATTTCAGATGTTTGCTTTCTGAACAAGGCTGTTGAAGTTTAAGGAACTGGACCGTAGAAGTTGTTCTCGGATGCTGTTGTCGGTCAACCCCCTAATGAATTGAGCCTTAAGGAAGATATCAGTGATGGACGTCTTGCGCTCGCATGGTGAAACGAAGTCACAATCTGTCAACTCACCTCGAAGCACTGCTACAAAGTCAGGAACAGACTGTTGGTCGCCTTGATAAATTAATAGAAATTGATGTTGGGCAACAAGAACATTTTTCTTAGGTGAAAGATGGATATCTAACAACCCAATGAGTTCATCATAACTCAATTCTGCTGCTTTTTGGGGTGCAACAAGAGCAAAGACTATTGTGAAGTTGTTGGCTCCTAATGAATTCAGAAGAAGTCGGGCACGGTAGGGTTTATTGTTCAGGACATGTTTCATCTCAAGATAATTTTCAAATCGTTGTTTGTAATTGCGAAAAGATTCTCTCTTTGAATCATAAGAGTCGAAATTAGGAAGCCGAGCTGTGTTTAGAACTGGTATAAATTCATTTAATCCATCACGTACCCTTCGTAGTGGAGAGGAAGATGATCTAGGCTGCTGAGAGTGAATCTGGAAAACAGGCTGTGTAATCATGCTTTGTTGAAACGTTGGAATTGATCAGTATCCATATTGATGATAGTTGCAAGTAAAAAACTAAAAACAATCAAAGATCGGAGAGAATGTTGTTGACAAGCTAGATAAGTCAATCTATTTGATTATCGATTTAAATATCGATCTGCTATTATAGATTATTTGAGTATTGAATAAGCGTTGATAAGTAATTTTACGAATTTAGTCTCCAATTTGAACAGAGATTGTTGATAAAAACGCCCGGAGTACAATTGAAATGCTTCGAATATTAAAGAATTCATCCTGGTGATGCACCGTCAAGTCGTCAATCGAATATCTCCAAAAATATGGTTTGGAACCACTTACTACACTTCATTAATAATAAAAATATTTATAAATTATAACTTTCTCATGGGATTAATATAATATTTAAAGATTTCACTAGTTTACAGGTTTACAGGTTTCGTTTACCAGTTTCATTTTAATCCTGATACGTTTATGAAAAAAAGAACAATATTTGGAGAAAAACAAAAAGGAAGGAACAAAAAGAAAACTAATATTTGAAATTATGATTGTTAGGTTTGTGTTTAGATGAAATTCAATACATAAGGCATAATCAAATACGTGAAATATTATTTTGTTTTCATCTCCATGTCAAGGTCAACATTTTGGTTTTATCAGATCCAATATTTCAGTAGCTTAGCGTAACTGTCGACAGAATTTTATTAACCAAAAATGACATCGGTTTAAGAAGAAAACCATAAAATACGACATTTTTGATAGAATAAATTGCTTAGATACACAAAACAGATGAATCAATTTATATATTTGTCGTTTTATTTTATGGAAATATTTAGCGTAACGATAAGTTGAAATCAGTTGTTAAAAAAATAAATTTAATGAAAATGTTGTTAGTTAATTAAAAGGAATTCAAGTGGGCCATTATAAGTTCAAGAGCTATTTAATTTTCTAGCTTGCAACAATGAGTTCAAAGGCGATAGGGTTAACTGGTTAAATTTATGAACGCGTAAATTAAACGCATTCACTTTATGTAGCCATCCAAGGACCTTATATAAACAATAGAAGTACAATTTCTCTGACATTCCAAATAGAGGAAAACGTTGAAATAAAATTAATTCTTTAAAAGGGAAATTTAAGCCATTCTACATATTCTTTAAACGACTCGCTTTGGAGAAGGAGATGACAAAAGTATTAATAGAGAAGAGGAAGTTGTTTTGATTTCTCAGTTAATTAAGACATGACTATTACTGGGGAAAATTGTATTAAAACTCGTGCCTTTCTTGTATGAAATGACATTTACTTACATTACTTTCAGCTATCCCAATTTTCTTACAATCTCTTCTATCAACTCTTAGAAGAACTGATTTCAAACAAAAAGTACAAAACACAAGAGAATATTGTTTTTTGATAAGAATATGGCTTTTCTCCATGAATATTTGATGATGTTTACCTACATTTTACGTTTATAATAGGTGAATAATAGGTGTGGATAGTGAGCAAGTCACATGATACGTATAAATGGGACCTAGATTGAAGGTTATTTATATACAAATATCACAATATAATAAATAAAAAATATCACCGCGATCGGGATTCGAACCTTAAGCCTACAATTCTTCATTTCTCGCAGTCAGGCGTCTAAACCATTCCGCTGCGAAGACATAATAATTTGTCAACCAAGCCGTTGCATATAGAGCGTATGATGGTGTCAAAGTTAAAGAAAGTGACGTTTTAAATAATTTATAGCTGATTGCCAGAATTTTAATCATTATACTGAATTTAAATTTAAATTACTAGAAAATAGAATATGGAAAGCGAATCAGACACTGATATGAATGTCACCCCACCCAAAATAAGAGAAGCAGAATAAATGGTATCCTTGAATTTATTAAATAAATATTAAATTGTATATGAAAGCCTATATCCCTTCCTAAATTGGAGAAAAGAAAGAAAAATAGATTAATTTATAAACAGGTGGACAAAATATTCTACTCGCATATAGTGGCTAATATTCACTTAGGTGTTTTTATCACTCGCCTGAGGCTCGCGACATAAATGCACCTTCGTGAATAATAGCCATCGTTATATGCTTGTTGAATAATATACTATTATTAATGTTTAAGTATTATAGTTTTTCTAAAAAATTCTTAAGATTCGAAACAGTTTGTCCTGCTCGATAATTTTCAAAATACGATTTTAATAATTCATTGCATGGGGAATTGATAGTGCTACAAATCGCTCTTAATGTTATAATTTGTTGAAGAGTATTTGGCAGCATATTACAAAACAAGGAAATATAATTGAGCACTTGGAGAAAGAGATCAGAAAGAGAAAGACAAATTTAGTAATAAAAGGTGTGGTTGATGAAGACAAAGAAGATGAGAAAATATCGCAAGAAAAAATAATAACTGTATTGCAAAAAATAGGAATACATATGGATGAGAACACTGATTTTAAAGAGATAAGTAGAATTGGAAGATTCACCGAAAACCGATCCAGACCAATTCTCGTAAAATTGAACAAATTCCCTATGAAGATAAGAATATTGGGAAATACAAATAAATTGAAAGGAACAGTCATCTGGATAGACGAGGATTATCCGAAAGAAATACAAGAAGAACGTAAACAACTAATACCTCAACTGAAAGAAGCTAGATCATATAGCACATATTAAATATAACAAGATAGTAATTAAGGATGAAGAATATCACAAAAATATGATTGACAACCAAATAATAACAGAACCGGATAATGACAGTAGTAAAAACAAAAGAACAGCTAGTACAGAACAGAAGAAGACCGTTCAGAAAACCGAATAAGAAAAATAACAAAAATAACGAAACAAAAAAACTAATAGGAAAAAAACGAGAGAGGGAGCAGCGATAACTATGGAGGCTATGAACAAGGACATAAGATAATATTAAACACAACAAACGAAATAATAAAGGGTGACACAACAAAAACAAGCGAACAGCAAATAAAAAATGAGACGAACATATGGAAATTAGGGATATGGAATGTTAGAAGCTTACAAGGGAAGGAAATCGAATTAATAAAGGAAATTGAAAACACAAAGCTAGAAATTCTAACAATAAGTGAAACAAAAAAGAAAGGACATGAAAAATATACTTAGAACACGACCACATCCTAATATGTAGTGGAGTACCCATAAACCAAAGAGCTGCAGCAGGAGTAGGTTGCATAATACATAGAGGATTGTCGGACCAAATTATATCATGGAGAGCTATCTCTGAAAGAATCCTATTAGTTGAGTTGCGAGATAAAAAGGAAAAAATCAGAAAAATTACATCAGTCTATGGATCGGATGAAAGCGCAAAAGAAGAGGAAAAAGAAGATTTCTGGAAAGAACTAGCAAGAACTGCAGATGAAGCCAAAGGAACTATATATATATTGCAGGAGATTTTAACAGTAAGGTGGGTAAACAAGATAACGAGTATAAAACTACAATAGGAAATCACGGAGAAGAAACACGAAATAATAACGGGAAAAGACTAAACTCCAAAATCTAATAATCAGTAATTATTTTATGAGGTTTTAAAATCATTAAGAACAGAAAAACAAACAAAAGAACCACACATAAAAAACAAAAACGGAGAAAAACTAACAAATGAAACAAAAATCATGGAAAGATGGAAAGAATATTTTAAAGAGTTACTTGAACAACCCGCACAAACAACTGAATACAACACTGAAGAAACAAAAACCGAAAATCAGGATGAAGATAAAGAAATCGAAATAATACAAATCGAAGAGTTACAAAATACAGTTAAAGCCCAAAGGAATGGAAAAGCACCTGGGAATAATAAAATTGCAGCCGAAATGGTTAAGAATCTAGGAATTACAGGATTAGAAATATTAAATAAAGCATGGAAAAGCGAAAAAATTCCAGAAGAATGGGGAATAGCATCAATTACACCTATATACAAGAAGGGAGACCATAAACAATGTAACAACTATATAGGAATAACCCTGATCAATACTATCGTGAAAATATATGAACAAATTATAAATAACAGAATTAGACACTGTTTACACTACCACTACACCAACACTAACACTTTACACTATCCTACGCGCGTTTCGATAACCAAGTTATCTTCTTCAGAGACTGAAGGTAAACTTCAGGGGAATTGAAGGGGAATTGATAAGAAGAAGAACAGAACTGCGGAGATAAACGCAAGAATAATAGACGGAAACAAAGTATATTGGAAGTATCAGCCGCGATACGACCAGTAATAACGTATGCCGGTGAAACTATGACCCTCACTGATAAAATCGAAGAAAAGTCCTAGAGAGGAAGATCATACGGAGAATACTAGGGTCAACACAGATCCCGAATGAAGGGTAGAGAATACTATATAACTACGAAATAAGTCTATACATTAATGATGGTCAGGCATATAAGAGCGCAGCGACTAAGATGGTACGGGCATCTTTTAAGAAGGAATTAGGGCGATCCAATAAGGAAAATCTCTGATTGGAAGCCAGAAAACCCCAGACCCAGGGGACGTCCCAAACTTAGATGGGAAGATCAAGTGATTGATGAGCTAAAGAAAATAGGAATCCGTGACTGGGTAGAAGAATAGAGGATAGGAAGGAAGGAAGAAAGTTGTTAAACACACCAGCTAACATTGGAATGTAGAATGTATTAAAACGATTATAAAATTAGAGAAACTCTACCTTACGATCTTGAAAACTTTTTTTTTAATCCATTCAGTAAACCTTTTTTATATTTTTGTATAAGTTATGAAAAGTTATACGCCTAACCCAATTAGGGGCGCGCCTGGAACAAGCGGCTTAATAACGTCCGTTATCCCGAAATATGCACTTTTGTGAGTATTTAATTTAAAAAGTAAGTGAGCAGTTGGAAAACTAGTCAATTAAAAAGTGGAGCAAAGCTTTTAGCGTAACAAATTACTCAGCGAGAGAGAAAGAAAGATTAAAACACTCACTTGCCTCAAGTTGTTTGACCCAAACGTAAGCAAAATGTCGGTCTCACTTCAAACGAATGTCTTATTCAATCTACGAGTTTTATAGAATATTCTCACAAGTTATTATTTAGCTGCTCTGGGTTTTTGGTAACAATTTTAAAAATAATTCAAAACGAAATTAATTAAATTGAGTAGAACAAAATAAATATCGAATGATGTCTAGTAATCTTACATCATACTGTGTTTATTTTATTTATAGGCTGTTCATCCATGAAGGTATTTATGTTGCTTAACTCATGCATTTTTCAATAAGATAATACTATATGGATATTTTTCGAGACAGGAAAGGAAAAATACCATGATTCTTACGATGCCTGCATTTTTCTTGGCACTGTGGGGTAATAAAGTATACAGGACGATTCAAAGCCATAGTAGCCATGCAAGTGTTTAAAAAATTAAAATTAATGTCTTCGAGACACTCCAACAATAGTTAGGTAAATATAAGATAAAAATAAGTTATGTAATTGTTAATCTTGAATCACATCATAGAGAACACTCAGTTTTCCTCAATTATCAGGTAATGCGCATAAGTACGATTTAGAAAATCTGCAGCAAGAATAGACAGTTTAGTTTAATGGGGATGGTCTCAGCGGTGGCCGGAAGCCGACGGTGCGAATCAGAAATATAATCGGAATGAACTTATCCATATTGGATTCAGATTTCGGTGCGTAAACTGCCTGTTCCCACGTTAAAATGTCTGTATTTACTTGAGAGGTGATAGCTTTTACATCCCTGTTGTAACTTTAGGGTCAGTTGCACAATCAAAGCTTAGGTGCAGGTTCAAATAAGCCACCCTTAACTCTGAACTCAGCTTAATAAACGATGGCAGTTGTAGGTACATGTCAGATTTCAGAAGATCTCAACAACAACAAAAAAGTTGTAAGGTGGGTAAACTGTACACATGCTAAGCTGGAAAATACCTTGAGTCTCTGAAGAAGATAACCTGGTTATCGAAACGCGCGTAAGATAGTGTTAGTGTATTGGTAGTGTGAGCAGTGTTCAGTGTAGGTACTCATGCGCATTACCTGGAATTTGAGGCAAACTGAGAGTTCTGTGATCTGATTTAAAGAGATCAATAATCATATAACCAATTTTTAGCTGACTTTCCAGAAATCTTTCCAGAAAATCATTATCATTCAAAATCTGGAAATAGTTAGTCCTTTCTTTATAAATTCAAGGGCGTGTTCTACCATCTAATCAAATATGAATGATTTCTACAAAGTGTTCGTCATCACTTCAATTTTTCAAAATACTAAAAAGCATCTTTTTTGAGGTTAAGTAAACCTAAACATGCTTTAAGCAACCAAATTCAGCGTCAAACATTATTATTTTGTAAACCAGAATATCACCTTAAGGCTAGGTTAAAATTTAAGCTTAGCTCAAACTCAGATTGTACAACCGGACCTTAGAATCAGATTAAGAAAATCTGCAAGAAATAGACAGTTTAGTTCAATAGGGACATTAGCTTATATTTCTGATACTTGTACATTTTTTTGAAAACAACTGTAGTTTGCGAAAAAACTTCCTCTTCATTGTTAGAATGCAATAGTTTATGATTAGTTCTTAATGAAGAGAGGATATATATGTAAATTACAATTACAGTTCCTAGATGCATTTAAGCAATACATTGGAACACGTTTCAGAATATGGCATAACGTTAGTGAGACAATATATTTAATTTAAGCGTACAGTATCGAATGTTGAGAACAAACAGGTAACCGTGTACCATTAACTGCTACAATGAAGACCAATATTCACCTGATAATTGAGTTATTATTATATTCTCGTATGGTAGCTGCCGCTAATGGAATATATCTTCCAAGAACAAAAGCGGACAACTGAAATTGTGGACAACGCATTTCGAAACAAACAACTTTGGTTTGTTGAGCAACCATAGGCGTAGGCTCTAATTATTTGACAGTTCAAGTGTTAAACAGTACATAAACTGATAATGTTTCCTAATATATAACATATACTCGAAAACGATTTCGCTTCCATTTGCTATTTCCGAATCGTTAGTGATCACATTAAATTATTGGTGAGAGATTTTTCAGTTTGTTCAGCTATATTTCTCTGATGTCTACCTTGTTTCTGTTTGTTCATCGAGCTGATAAACGTGAAGATTTCAGACGTGTCAATAGTTACATCAACGAAATTCTTTCTCTATCAAAACAAAATCAAAAATATACCAGAGAATGTTAAAATAAAACTGAGAATCGAGTCATACAAGGATATAAAATGTTTCAGAAGGTTTAATTTTCATTTCAATTTCATTCATTCAAGTTTTATCACCTGTCACTGATACTTGTTCTTCAAAATTCCGAAAAGTTGAAGGAGCAAGTTTGCGCTATCTAACTACCAGTTTGGGCGTTGATGGGATTGAGATCCAGGCTTTTAGGTGACCACCTTATAACCTGAATACTTACTTCGCGAAATTAGCCCACTACATGTACAGCAACGTGGTTCCAACGTTATCCTGCATAAACAATGAGTTATCGCCAATAAATAAAGCAATGGATTCATTCACCTCACTAGCTTCGTTCAAGCGTCGAAACAAATTGCTCTCTTGAACATTACTAACGACCTATCACCAAATGGGGCTCTTCGAGAGAAATAACTTTTCTTGTGGTCCTTTTAAACCACCTGTGACTTCAGACTTACTTGTGTTTCATCCAAAAATATAACATATTCTCGCACTCATTAACAGTCCAGTTTACATGAGCTCTAGCAAAAAGCAATCTAGGAACTGGTGAGCAGAAGTGCAATTGCTGGTCTTCTACCCACCAATCCTGCTTCATCAAGCCATCTCCTGACTGTTCGTTCAAAACTTCTGTTACAGCTCTGGTTAACTCGGAACCTATAGATCATCTCTAGCATTTGTAAATATTTCACGACCTTGTCTTCTTTGTCTGGAGTATATCCCAAGCTCATTGGGACATTCAACTTATTGTTGACTGTTTAACAAAATAGGTTACGACCATAGTTAACCAGAGCTATTGCTTGTGCTGCTTCATGTTCACTTAAATTGCATTGACGATTCATTTGAACTCTAGATTATACTAGACAGTGTTTTTTTTTAATTTTAAATGACTAGAAATTGGCAGGGAGTATGAGAAAAAGAGTAAAAGAGGAGATAGAAAGGGGACTTGGACATGATGCAGATGAATTGTACAATGTGATAGAGGGCTGTAAAAGAGAGGGGAAGAAGAGCAATACGCGTGAGCGGAGGGCCAATTACTGGTGGAATGAGGAAATAGAGGAGCTGTGGAGGGAGTGTAAGAACGAACGAAGACGGATGCTGAGGGTAAGAGGAAGGATAGAGGGAAGAGGAGGGTGCAAAGAAAATAAGAAGGAACTGGAGCTTAGAATGGAGAGGGAAAAAGTGGGAAGTGGGAAGTGGGAAGAGTTACTGGGGGAATTGGAAACAATCCATGGGGAAAGGCGTATGAGATAGCGGTGAAGAGGATGAGTGGAAATAGGAACGAGGTGGAGGTGGGGGAAGATTGAGGGAAGAGAGAGAAAGAGAGATTAAAGGGACATTGTTCACAGGGGGAGATGCGGGAGTGGGGGCAGAATTCGAGAAATCCAGGATACTAGTTGGGTAAGGAAAGGGGGGAGAAAGGGGGGGAGAAACATTAAAGTAAGGAAACTCACAGGGATAGATGGCCTGGGGCGTGATATGATGAAGAGGCTGCTGCATGACAATGGGGAGTACTTCTGGGAACTATTCAACAGGGTGCTGAGGTAAGAAGAGTTCCCGGAAGGATGGAAGGTGGCCAGGGTGATACTGATGAAGAAGGCGGGTAGAGAGGGGAAGCGAGCGGGGGATTACAGGCCTATCAGCCTGCTGTGTGGTATAGGTAAATTTATGGAGGGGATAATAAAGGATAGAATTGAGGAGGAAGTTGGTAGGAATGGGGGTTTTAGGGTAAATCATCACGGGTTTACGAAGGGGAAATCATGCATCTCGGCACTGGGCAGGGTGATAGGATTGGTGGAAAGAACTGGGGAGGGCAGCTGGAGGAACAAGAAATTGGCCCTACTCGTGTTCTTCGACGTCGGGAACGCGTTCAACAGTGTCAGCAAATGGGCAGTGTTGAGCGCGTTGCTGAGGCTTGGAGTAGGGCAGGGGTTGGTTAAGCTGGTGGAGGACTACCTGACGGGGCGTGTGATAGTAGGCTCTAGAGGGAAGAGGTATGAGACGGAAGCTGGAGAGCCCCAGGTATCGGTTCTTGGACCGACGCTCTGGAAGTGTGTGTTTGTGGGATTGTATGTGAAGAGGGATTTGAGATTACGGAGTATGCGGACGATGTGTGTCTGGTATGTACGGCAAAGGGAGAGGCGGAGATAGAAGGAAATGCGAAGAGAATGTGTAGTAAGATTGTGGAGAAGATAGAGCGGTGCGGATTAGAAGTGGCGGAAGATAAGATGGTGGGGTTGCTAGTGAAGGGACGGAGCAGCACTGGGGAGTGGGGGGTGATGGTAAAGGGAAGGAGAATTCGTATGGAGGAGTCTGTGAAATACCTAGGGGTGAGGTTGGATAGCCAATTATCCTTCAAAACTCATATGTTTAAGGCGGCAGAGAAGGGAACAGTGAGAGCAGCATGGCTGGGAGGATTGATGAGTAATGTGAAAGGGACGGGAGAGTGGAAGAGAAAGGTAATTGGTAGGACGGTAGAGCAGAGTGTGCTGTATGGTGCAGAGGTGAGGGGCCGCCCGTCTCGAAGTATGCTAGGGTAGTGATTCCGAGGCGGGGGTAGCGGCGACTTTGAGGTGGGTTTGGTTGGAAGGGATCCCCTTGTGGATGAGTCCAACACTGTCCTGGACCCATTCGAACATGAGTTTTCCATCTCGACCCGAAAAAAAATTATACTGACCAATTTTTGTCTACCAGCTTTTTATGATATGTTTCTTCATATGAGAAATGAAGCGAGTCATATGCCTTAACTTATGAGATAGAGAAGTCATACTTTTCTAAGTTGACTGCTACATGTAAAATTGGGTTATCATGAACTTGCCAAAAAATTAGGATTCATGTACTGCTGGTATGAGACTGTTGAATCACGAGGATCAAAGAACATTGTTTCGTGTGTTATAAAACATATACAATCCAGGTCATCCGCAGCCAAACATGTCGTCATGTACAACGACACGTGCTCGGGTCAGAATGAGAATATGAATCTTGCTCTGCGATTGATGAGATTGTTTCAAGGCCAACACAACGGTCTGGTTACTGTTATCGACAAAAAAATTTTTGCAAAGTGGCAATTCATACCTCACCAAAGACTGTGATTTTGCAAGCATTTGTAACGTTAATTTCGTTCACTTTACTTCCCTCGATTGAATTAATAAATTATCGTATGGGCGGCGAATAGCCAGTCCTTTCTCATACCCAACACCGAGAAATGTTTCAAGGCTGAATATATTTACTGTCGACGAGAGTCGAAATCAACGTTTCTATGCGCGCTGATCGAGATCCGTCTGTCGGAAAATAGTCACGTCTATATTGAAATTCCCACTTCGATCTCGTGTCTCTTCTTCTACCAATTATAAATCAAATATGAATCAAGAATTCACTACTGAAAGGTAAATTCCTTTCCTGGTCAAAGCGTATGAGCGTGACACGAACATGAGACGTAAGTCGGTTGTCGTTCACATGATTTCGTGTATTTAAACAAGTGGCAAAGGGGTTTCGTTCTTCTTTTCCGGCGAACATGTGCTATTGAAGCCTTTCTGGCTTATCTTATCTATCTTAGAAGTGCATTCATTTGAGTGCACTTTACCTGGGATACTTTATCCGGGATACTCTACCTGGAGCACTTTACCTGGGATACTTTATCCGGGATACTTTACCTGGAGCACTTTACCTGGGATACTTTATCCGGGATACTTTACCTGTAGCACTTTATCCGCGATACTTTACCTGGGATACTTTATCCGGGATACTTTACCTGGAGCACTTTACCTGGGACACTTTACCTGAGACACTTTACCTGAGACACTTTACCTGGAATCCTTTATCCGGGACTCCAAGTTTTCCGACAACTTCTCTACAAGAACAGGAAAGTACAATAGTTCTTGCTCTCCAACACAACATATGTCGTCATCCAATAACTAGTCAATTTTTTTTATTTTTTTTATTTCATATTTTTTTTGAAAATATACAACTTGTAAATTTAATAACGTTGTTCATATAGTTTTTTTCCCTTCCAATCTTCCAGGATTTGTCGCTATAATGCAGATGTGAATAACAAATAGGCTAGTATTATTCAGAGTCGCGCCCACTTACCTTTCCTAATTTTCATAATTTATCTTTATTTCACCTTAAATAAATTTCAAGTAGAATTACCCGAGAACCGGTAAGACTACTCTCTGAATTTGTACTAGTTTGGTCTCAGAATCTACACCTGAGGTGCTCTCTAAACTGAGTAGCCGTAACACATTAAAAATCACAGTATGAATGTGTAGAACTACACTCCCATTTATTGGCACAGAATTGTTTACGAAATAAGGGTTAAAACAATAAAGAACTATTAAAAAATAATATCCAATTATGATTTGACGGAGAAGAATATGAATTTACTCTATCCAGTTGACCATGTGCCAAGAGTACATTTTCCTTGATATACTCGCAACATCAACCGACTACTGCCTAATCCGAGTAGACATCAATGCACTTGCATGGATTATTTTCGCTATAAAGTGTCTTGTTTGTAACAAAAGAGTTATTAAAGTCATAAACATAACGTGTTATATTGTCACACACCAAGCTTTTTCGATTGTGTTCAAAATCTTTCAGTTCATCATATATGAGTTAAATTGGTTTTTTCTTTCGATATTTTATGAAGAACACAGTTTTCTGGTAATTCAAATTTTAATTAAAAAGGCATGGCAGTAAGTGAAGTTTGTCCACAAAATCATGTATATCAGGTTTTCTTTTTTCATCAGTGGCATCGCTGATATTCCTTTTGTACTGCTCTGAAAATATGGTAACGTATAAATATAAATACAACATTTCTGATGAGGAATGTTTCAAGTGGCTTTGTTTATTTGAATTCCTGTATGAATAGGGGCATTAGAAAAAGTTGTTATGCCGACGTTAGAAAAAGTTATTATGCCGGCTTTAAAAAAGAAAAAGTGGTTTACCATCTTCAGGCAGTGCCATCTATTCCTTCATCGAGTAGCGAGCGGATCAATTTTCTGTCTCCACAGATGATTCAGCCAAATTGCGGAATATTTCATGTGCATACAACATAAATTTTATCATCTCCAATTAAATATTATGAATTTCGGACCTTTGCCCACAAAATCATGTATATTAGGTTTTCTTTTTTCATCAGTGGTGTCCTGTTATTCCTTTTCTACTGCTCTGAAAATATAGTAACGTATAAATACAACACGTCTGATGAGAAGTGGCTAAAAAACATCGAATGTTTCAAGTGGCTTTGTTTATTTGAATTCCCGCATGAATAGGGGCATTAGAAAAAGTTGTTATGCCGACGTTATAAAAAGTTATTATGCCGGCTTTGAAAAAGAAAAAGTGGTTTACCATCTTCAGGCAGTGCCATCAATTCCTTTATCAAGTCGCGAGCGGATCAATTTTCTGTCTCCACAGATGATTCAGCCAAAAAGCGGAATATTTCATGTGCATACAACATAAATTTTATCATCTCCAATTAAATATTATGAATTTAGGACGCAAAGTTGTTTATTTTTCGTAAAATCAATCTTTAAGACGATGCTAGTAAAACTACTTTTCCGAATCTCATAATTTTATACCGCCATATATTTTACGATGAGGTATTACTTGTTAAACGTTGTTTGTTCGCTATAACGGCATATTATATACTTTATTTTGATTTATTGTGTCATTAGTTCATTCTAGTTCTATATTTTAAAGTTATTGTCAACATTTTATGACGTTACGTCCATTTCACGAAATAGAACTAATTATCAGTAAACACGGATTTGTACTATGAAGTCAAAGTGATTATATAATAATATTGGAAATGTTTAATTAGTTTTGTCGATTAACATAAATCATATTTTGAAGCACAATTCATTGATTATTATATCAGTTATTTCGTACTTAATAATTCTAATACGAATAAAAGTCAAAGTAGTTTGGAATTTGGAGGGTTATACAGGGTGTTTACATGGGACAGGGTAATACTCACAGATGTTATCGAGACGGTTTTATATATTGGCTCTTACGATCTTTATACCTGAGATACAGGATGATTTGTCGATTTTGCGCATTTTTTTGTAAGAAGAAATATCGTTAGATTAACACGTGTTTGCAAATGAACATCGAAAGAGGGTTTAGAGTCCAGAAGATCACTGTCTAGTAATAAAAATATGTATTTATTTTTAGCTAAGTTTCCTCAGCTAATACTAATTCTTTACATTTTATCCAGTAAGTGATAAAAATTGTTAATTAAATTTCAGATATATCCGGAATAACTAACTTCCTGTAATATTGAATCGATTTATCACTTTTTTCATATTAATTGAGCGTAGGAATTTTTGTTAAAAGACGACTAAAACTCGTCCTGTAATACACTAATTAATATACAGAGTATTTCAATGAAAATTATCCACCCCGCATAATTCTGAAGGCGTCAAAAATCATATAAAGGGGGACGTCTTTTTGCTCATATATAGACGTTATAACTTTAACCCCCCCTATGGTCAACACTCCCAATTTTTTAAATGGAACACCCTATACATTATTGCATTGTTGGATTCTCCTCTACAAGACGTCCCCCTTTATATAATTTTTGACGTGATTTTTTCATAAAAGTGACGCCTTCAGAATTATGTGGAGTGGATAGTTATCATTGAAATGCTCTGTATTTGTTATTATTAAATAATCAATAATTCCCTCGATGTATACAAAGGTTGCTCCGTATAAAGTTAACTAAAATCTCTGTTGGATAGAATATCAATGCTTTACTTGCATCCGGCATATTAAAGGTCCTGCAACCATTTTTAAATAATAGCGAGTTTAAATTGAGTTCACCGAAGTGCTCAGAAAAGTTAAAAATAAAGTCTTGCAATATACTTAGGATGTATTTTATACTCGATATCTTCCTTGCATTCAAAATTATTTTTCTAAGCCGGAGAGCACCGAACAAGGATTTCCAGCAACTCGCATGTAATTTTTAATGGGTATGACATACATGTTACGATTTAGAATAAAATACTGTAAATATATTCAATTGAAATGCATTTCTGCAATCTTGTCGAATGAAGACACTTCTTTGTTTTAACAAATCCCACAAATGAGCACAAATAAAGAATGAGGTGGCAGCTCAAAATACAACTTATAAAGAGCTATAGAACTATATTGGTCCAATGAGACCACTCTAATAAAATTTGAAGAAATTAATTGATACATATAACGATAGATAATCTATAGTTAAAATGATAGAAAAATTGAGAATTTAGGCATTTAATCTCCGACATAATATATGTACTTATTGGCACTTTGTAAATGTGTACCTCTATTAAAACCAATGAACTAATAGGTGTTAGCAAACAGGAAATATTATCAGCACACACATAACCATTTGTCATACACTACGATCAAATCTTCATTATTGTAAAGTCGTAAATCACCGAATTCAATACAGACACTATTTTATTTAACGGGTTTTGCGGTGAAATTCTGTTTGGAACGCTTTATCGCAGCACAATTGTTCCAAACTCTAGGCTCTACTTCAATTGAACAATTAAATGATAATAAAGCCGACAATCTAGAGCTTTCGACGATTTGAGTGGGTATAATACCCAGCCTATATTGGAAGTTCGTTTAATGAGGACCGATACACGTAAACACAGAGGGTCAGTTAAGATTTATCGAGATATGGGAATCTATATAAAGCAATCAGCATTATTTTGACATAAAAGTACTCATTCATGGATGTTAATGAAGAGACGTGGATTTTTGGCAAAGGTAAGATGAGAAAAACATGGCAAGATAATACTTTATTAACTCACTGCAAGAAAACAGACGAGGTATCAAGATATATAATTATTGTCCATGCTGGGAGAGAAGACAGACTACCATGGTAATATGAACTGCGAAAACTTCTAATTATCATGGATAGCGCCAGTTACCATTAACGATTGGTGGAACCGATTCCATGTTCTAGTTGGTCTAAAGATTGGGTCGAGTCTAAAAATATCAATATTCAAGGTAGGCTTATGAAATACCAAATATGGAAAATTATAAAAACCAAGTTGCCAAAAAGAGTATTGTTTGGTCTGTCATGCAGAATCAATGGGTAACTAAGTTTTATGTTCACCGTCATATAATTGCCAATACAGCGGCATTGGAATGGTTTGGTTAGATAGTAAAATAATCTACGATCAAAAACTTATTAAAACTAATGGATCGGGCTTGGAATGAAACACTTAAAAAATTACCAAAACCCATTGGCAACATAACGTGGAACATTGCGACAAACTAATTTTGAAATACTAGGAAATTTGTAGACGCTTCTGGATCCTCTCATAATAACCGATGGTGACAGTTCACCAGAAGAAGATTTTTAAGATAATGAAGACAACCCTTATTATCCTTGTCGAGGCTAGAGATTAGCGAACTATCGCGTTCGTTCTCATTCGGCAACTGAGCATTGGCGAACCATATATCGCACCTCTATACTATATCCATCGAACAAACAGAGCGACCCAAACAACGATAGATGCGTGATCACCATGCGCCTTTGCATCTATTGGCTAAAATAAATATGCCTCCATGCGCTGGCCAATCGGATTTAACTGCAATCGGCCGGCGGAATTCATTGTCCATACAGAGTTGGAGAGATCAAGTGCACTATGCATGATACTGTTTTGGAACACTCCGTTGCTTGGATGGACAGAGTATAGAAGAGCCATGATGCGAGTGTAAAAATTTCGAAAACTCAGTTAAATATGGCAAACGTGTTATTATAATGATTATTTCCAATTCCAATGGTACAAGGACCCAATTGTAGTATGCACTGTGCTAGAGGGAAGGTGCGTCGTTGTTCCATTTTCATAAATAGAGGCACGTTTTTTTTACATCATTGATTCACCATTGGTTGACTGATGTCAGTCTCCGCTGCACCGACATGTTAGAGTCACCAGTGGCACCCACAAAAACGCAGTTGTTTTAGTATACATCATTCATCATTATATCTGACAACTGACAATCGATACCACTTGAAATTTCTTCAATTTCTGAAGCTGTTAATAGTGCAGTCAATACTTTATTATCACATTCTAAATCGATTTCTATTTATTTGTCCATTTCTTTAATAATTCGCTATAACCGCTTCAAATCTCTACTTTTTTGAGGTTAAGCTGTCATTTTGCTGTCAAACAACCAAATTTATCCACCACCCCGAAACAACGGTGGAATGGTTTGCAATTTTGGTTGACGCAACAGTAATAAATAAACGAGTCATTTCTTCAATCTGAAAACCACCAATGAATTGGTGGATCTACCGGTGAATAAAAAAGCATGCCTTAGGGTACCCTCTTTCGGAGCAACATCGAAGTAACCTTCAATTGTGCTTTGAATTCGGACCGGTACGCATTAGTTAGTTTCATAGCTTTCTTGTTTTTTTGAAAAATTACTGTTGCTCTGTTAAAAAATAGTTAGGAATAAAAAAAGTTTAATCGTCATTTCTGAGGAATTGTTTTTTTTTGCACTTGCATCATTGTTGTTCTAGGGGTGCGATATGATAATCGTGTCCAATTGACCTTTTCCAAGTACTTAGTATTCAACGTAACAAATTTCTGTCACCGGACAACCTTCACACTAAATTCTAATATAACCTCAAACCGAATAATACAACAGGATAAAACTCCTAACAATTGCCTTTTTACACTTTTAAATTATTATAGTAATCAACTAATACACACTAGTATACAAATTTACCAAACCCAATTAACTTTTGTTCTCGATTTATGTTTAAATCAGTAAAAAATGCTATTTCCATCCATCTTTCCGAAGGTTGTCCGTGATCAGCTGTTTAAGACAACATGGGGCGGGATGATCTATTTGATCCTTCCAAATTATATATTTGACAACCACTGATAGTTTGAAACCGAAATAATAAAACAAGTACGCTTTGTAACTATATTTACAGTATGATCAGATAAAAGGACTAGTCCCATTTCTCCGACTATACCTCAATATCATTATTTTTTATTGTTCTTATCTCCCAAGATTAACTTCTCCTTTCAGAACCACTCTTTGAGTTCATGTTTTGATCTGATCTGTCGTAGATAAATTAAAACTTTTTTTATTAAAAAAGAAGCCAGGACGATGAAGATTACATCTTTATTTCGTAACACAATCAGTTTTTTGATGTCATTTTAATTAAATTACTTGGAAATTGACAAAAAATGAATAATTTTTTTGTTTTTTTGATGTGATAATTTTATATTTTATAATTCAATAAATCCAATACTCATAACAATCAGAAAAATAATAAATACCCACCAGTCATTGTAAACGTGATAACATTACAAGCGGAAATTGAAAAGAAACAGATATCGATATAATCTACTTTGAAGACCTTCATTAATAACTTCCAGTGAAGTTGTAGCGATTTTCCGTTTCCAGGAAAACTTGGTAACTTATAAAAAGTGGTATATAACAAACAACTTTCAAATAAAACAAGAATCGTTATCATTTTCGTATAAATATGTACAATTCAATGAAAACCTGTGTTGGCGTGTTATCGGCACAGCTGTTTTCACTGGGATTGATTTTATAGACATGTGCTAAAATAGGAGTTTTATCGGTGTTTCGAAGAATCTTCTAAAGTAGAACTACCAATGAATTATTCAAACTATTCGGTGTAGACCAGTCAAAGCGAGTCTTTCCCAATAAACACACACACGTGTAATATACGTTTATATGTGGTAGCTGACGTTGATTAAACGTTACCGGTTGAATTTCGCAACGTTACTTTCGGAACCACTACACAACCAAACGTTGATTCTACCTATAATTAACGTATATGACTCAACTCATTACTATTCACTACCGTTATGAAACGTGTCCACATCGTGCTTTCTCAACGTATATTCAATCAAAAGTGAAAAACATTACATACACGTTGAATATAAAGCTACTCAATAACTTGAAACTTTGAGCAACCTATATTCTACGTTTAAATAACTCTTTTTTTCTACGTTTATTAAACTTATTGGAAATTACGTTATTGATCCGTTGAATGAAGAATTTAATAACAACTACATATTTCACGTTACCTTGAGACAACGTTTCTGATTGCATATTATTCAACGTTGTTAACTACCTCTCTTCACCACCATTATGAAATGTGTCCTCATCGTGCTTTCTCAACGTATATTAAATCAGAAGTGAGAACCATCACATAAACGTTGAATATAACACTACTCAGTAACTCGAAGCTTTGAGCAACCTATATTCTACGTTTAAATAACTCCTTTTTTTTAGTTCATTATACTTTATGAAAATTACGTTTTTGATACGTTGAATGAAGAAGTTAATTACATAATAATTCACGTTCTCTTACGACCACGTCTTTTATTGCTCATTATTCAACGTTGCTTCAACTGATGGAAGAAATGTATTGGATACGTTTAAAACCGATTACCTTCTTCAGCAAGTTGTCGTCTGCAGTGATAGGTAGGTAATATTCATTGGACTTCTTCAACTTTAATTCAATCGAATAAATAGGTACCTACATCGTGCCAAATACATTGAATATGAAATTTTTCATGAGACTCGCGTTCTACGTTTTAGCACACAATGGAAATGAACTACTGAAAATGTGAAAAATCCTTATCAACATTATATTCTTTAAATTTGTGATGGGTTGTATATCTTCAACATATATTCATCCGGATCAAAGCAACGTTGTTCAATGTTTTTACTTCAACGTTTATACGTTAATACATAATTTATAAAATTCATGTTTCTATTGCTTTTTCTCATTGAATGAAAGTAATATGGCATGTACCTAACCTTATTTATCGTTTAAAAAATAGGGCCTATGATTATAACTATACAGAATACCTGTATCAATTATTCATGGAGGGACTTTATGGATATTCTTAATATATTCGATATTTATCACTCCTTGGCAATGCTGTACGGTCAGTATGGTGGAAGGATCTCGTTGAACCGCCACTCGCCATTTTGCATTTGTCGAAGCCAAGCTTCAGTTCATGTGTTTGTTGGACTGATAATAATTTGGTAAGTACCTTCTAATGATTTGCTATATTACTGAATTCCGTATTGCACTAACTGAAAATATTTCCTTGTTAAAAACTTTTATCCATTCTCAATTTACGGGTAATTAAGGTAGGTAAGTGTTAATCTGTAATGTAGGTATAGTACAGTTGAAGACATAAGTGGATAAACGAGTCATGTCGCATTTTTAAAGTTTTGAGTAAATTCACAAAATGCGTTTTGTATTGGAACTTTTTTATTTTGCTTTTGAATTAAATGAGTAATACCTCATTAAATAGTTAATTTTAGGTTATTTTCTTTGGTTTATCATAATATTTTGATAAAATAACAAGGTGTCATGTATCAAAAAAGTAACATAACACATTTATCCGCTAAAAATATTCATTGTATGTTTGACATGGCACCTTTATCAACAATGTAAGGAAGTATATCAATTAATTTTTGCAGTTGCCGTGAAAAAAAAATTTGGTTCAGCAACTGATATCCAGATAGCTGATGCCACAAAAGATTGGCTAAAGTTCGCCAAAAAAAGAATGAATGACGCTCTCAAGTCCAAGCAAAAAAGAAATCCTTGAATGGCATACATTTTTATATAATTAATTTTTATAAGTGATTTATAAGTGTTTTATAAGTGTTTTATAAGTGTTTTATAAGTGTTTTATAAGTGTTTTATAAGTGTTTTATAAGTGTTTTATAAGTGTTTTAAGTTTAAAGAAATTCTGTTAGTTTATTTTATTTTTATAAATTTTTTATATTTTTTTATGTTTACGTTTTGTTATTATATTTCTTTAAAAATATTAACATTCGTTTTCATTTTCATGTTTAGTACAAAATCCAGGAACACCGAAATATCTCGAGAAATTCACATCGGGACGAAAATCGAAAAAAGGCCTTTTCGATTATTTTTCAAAAGCTATCCAATGACACCAAACTCGATTCCCCTTCCACTTCCCCTGGGAGTGGGGCGGGTGCAACTTTTAAATGATCCCTCACTTTTTATTACAGATTAGGATTCTCCAGAAAAAAAATTGCATTGATTTTATGTACCATAATCGATTCCTCTTTTCCTTAGGGAAGGCGGCATCAAATTTTCAAAACTTGATTTCAGACCAATTTTTATGAAGAATCGGTTCCTACGGTACATTTTGTCTCTTTGAAATAATAATAAATTTTGCATCGTTTATTGTACAGTATACTGTTTTTAAAGAATATATTATTGTTTTGTTTTTAACTAGTTTCAGATGCAGAATACAACTGAACCGAACAATAACCGAATTGAAATTTATTATTATATCAAAATTGCAGACAATACCTACGTATTTTGTACCGTAGAAACCGAGTATGCTAAAAAAAATAGATCTAATCAAGTTTTTAAATTTATCCCTCTCTTTTCTAGTGGTAGGGAAAGGCAATTATGGCACATGAAATCAATGTAATTTTTTATGGAGAATCAAAATCTGCAATACAAATGGGGTTCCAATTAATTAATTAATTCAAAAGTTACCCGCTACCCCACCCCCTGGAGATAGGGGAGCTGGGACGAGTTTGGTGTCATTTGAGAGCTTTTTAAAAATAATTATCATTTTTCGATTTTCGTTCCTGTGTTTATTTCTCGTGATATTTCACCGTTTCAAGACTTTGTACTAATCCTGTATGAAACGTTTATAGAACGTTTCAGGATATTAATGATGAAAGTTGAAATATAGTATTATAGAAACATGTAATTATCGTTGATTCAACCGGGAATATTAATATTACTTGGATACTGGAATTCTACGTTAAATTTCGGTGTTATTCCAGTATCGAATATCAACGTTGAAAATTCGTATTTCTGCAACGTTACGTCGAAACCAAAAGATATCGTTATTGTGAAGTAGAATTTCACCGGATAAATAACGTTGAAAACCCGTGAATTGGTAGAGTTACGTTGAAACCAAAATATAACGTTATGTTTCAGTAGAATTTATATTAAAATAAGTATGTTTGCAACGTGAACACAAATCCAACATCAACGTTGAGAATTCGTATATCTGCAACGTTACATCGAACCCAGAATATATCGTTGAACTGAAGTAGAATTTCAATGCATAAATAACGTTGAAAAACCATGAATAGGTAGTGTTACGTTGAAACCAAACTACAACGTTATATTTTAGTAGAGTTCACATTTTAATAAGTATATTTGCAACGAGGAAATAACATTGAATCAACGTAATAAAGTAGCGTTACCGTAAAACCAGAATGAAACGTATTGCCTAACGACATTTTGCCGTTTTTTCAACGATGTTTACTGGTGGCGTTACTTGAAAATTTCAACGTTTTTTTCACGTAACTGTGTTTATTGGGTTGTATGTAATAAATTTTAAATTTTCATTTTGATACGAAATGAAATCTCAATCTTAACAGATGGTTCTGTCACGATGACTGACATAGAAGCACATTTATGAATAGATTTGACACGAGCAGAAATTCTAGCAATAAAAAAGGCACCAAAATAAATATGTATTAGAGGAGCCACATCTGAAGTTGAGATAAACTCGAAAATAAAGTTTTACTAATAACTTTGATATCAATATAGATACGATCAAAGGAAATGAGCCGTGAAATGAAAAGTGGAGCTATTCGTAAGAACCAAGTCACAGTTATGTTGGAAAAAACAATAATGCAGATTTGCTTTCAAACAAAGGAGAGTAATATCTACCTCATGTCCTCGCAATGTCAGAAATATTTTTGTACAAACTGAAAGAGCGATTGCAACAACCCGAATACTTCGGCCCAAGATAGATCAGGGAAGAACAAATAAACTTTTGAAAAGAAGCACTGAAAGAAATCCGTTCCAAAGTTAGATAACGAGCTCCGCAGGATACTTAAAGTGACTCAAAACGAGACGATGAAGAGATGTATTGGTTCTGAGCAAACTCAGGGTCAATGGGACTCAGGCCTTCGAGTGAAAGGATGCAGCTGCTTCCACGTCCTGATAACCTAACCTAACTAATTTGAAGCCTATGTGGGGCAGGTGGTATCTTTGTGGGTTCAAACTAAACATCAGACGTGCTAAAGCAGGAACGCAGCAAACTCCTGGCCAAAAAACCTTCGGAGTCACTGACCAAAATCAACCTAACCTAATGCATCCTTTATCTATGTCACTGACTAACAAAATATTAAACCGCAGCAGGGGCCAGATAAGGAAAGTGACTGGATTACTCACCGGTCACTGTACCCTAAGGAAGCACATGCATACAATTGGCATATATATGGAGGAACTCATCTGTTGAGCCTGATAAGGGCTACTGGTTTTCTTAACATAAACGGTACAACCAAGAGCACAAATAACCCAAAGGCTGAGTTGTCGAGGTCTCGAATAAGCCTCTGACTGGTGGTGCCGAACCAATCAATCAATCAGGGCAGGTGGTGCTTCAAACGGTCCTCATTGCAACCAATAAAGGAGTGAACAACACTGAAGCTGTAACAGCTTTGAACACAAAAAAATTGATCCAGATCATGCCATCATTATGGATTATCCAATATTTGAAGGCAGTATAGGAAGATCTCCGTTAGTCAGAAAATTGAGGAGTTTCAAGGAAAATATAGGATGTCGCGAAGATATTGGATCAAAACATCATCAATCAAAAAAGAAAAGGAAAGAAAATAAAAAAACATAAAATAAATAAAATCTACCTCATGTCGTAGATCCAGATCATGCAAAATTGTCCAATATTTACTATGTTTGAAGGCACTAAAGGAAGAACTATGTTGGTCTACAAATTGAGGAGTAACAAGGAAAATATAGGATGTCGCGAAGATATTGGATCAAAACATCGTTAATTTGTTTTTAAAAATTTATTTTGAATATAACTGATGCACCATTTCGTTTTTTAACGTGAATAACTGGGCTAGAAATATGATATTGAAGCAAGCAGTGCCCGGTTTTTAAGTATAATTCGAAAACTACGACAATTTTTGACCTAAATATGATTGTTTGGTTTCCAAAAAATATCGCGAATGAAGCAAATTTAAATATTAAGTTGTGAGATATCATCTTTTTGGATATAAGTTTTATTGTTTACCAGCCATAAAACTCAGCTTTTTTGTATTATATTACAATTAACTGTTCATTTTACGTGAGTTTTATGGAGAAAGTACAATTTAGATTCTCTTGCTTCTGCTTCTGAATCCTCCAGTCTACACAGTGAGGTTTTGAAGTAAAGGATAAATTGTTTTTATGTCATACTAGTTCATTATTGTGTTTTTATTGCTTAGTTACCAACTATCTAATGTCGTACTTATGCCCGTGCGCGCATAAAGTTCGCTTTATGGCCCGCACGGGCATAAAGAGAAATAATTAAGCATCTTTCGACTTTTTTGGCAACAGATTTTCAGTTGCTTTCTTTACTTTTTCAATAATTTCGTCAGGAATTCCAAAATCTTCTAACTTTGACACATATAAAAATTATTGTGATTTTATGACATTTATGTTTGTCAACATTCACCTAGCAACGATAGTGTCTACTATGATAAAATGGCAATGTTATCAATTCAAACCGGATTTTTTAAAATACTGATTTGTATTGAAATTGGATTGCAATAACGAACTAGTATGACATAAAAGTTTTTATGTCATACTAGTTCATTATTGTGTTTTTATTGCTTAGTTACCAACTATCTAATGTCGTACTTTATGACCGTGCGGGCATAAAGTTTACTTTATGGTCCGTGCGGGCATAAAGAGAAATAATTCTAACTTTGACACATAAAAATTATTGTGATTTTATGACATTTACGTTTGTCAACATTCACCTAGCAACGATAGTGTCTACTATGATAAAATGGCAATGTTATTAATTCAAACCGGATTTGTATTGAGATTGGATTGCAATAACGAACTAGTATGACATAAAAGATTGTATGCACCGCGGGCATAAACAGATGTTTATGCCCTGAGGGCGACGTCTTACGAACCCGAGGGTTTGTTTGTTTGTTTGTTTGTTTGTGAGTACTAGTATGTACCAAGGGTATAAACAGATGTGTATACCCTCGGGTTCGTAAGACGTCGCCCTCAGGGCATAAACATCTATTTATACCCTTGGTACATAAATAACTATTCTACCCAATTATAAATTCAAATAAAAAATCCTGAAACAGGTTAATAGATAAAAAATTCAGTCAATTGGGAACTGTCAAAGATCTTCCCAAGCCTAGAAGATCATAAATGAATGACGAAGAAAATAAATTGAATATATTGTTGAATGTTGTGGAAAACCCACAGAAACCTACAAGAGAAGTACTTAGCTGGTGATAATAATGTAACTGAAACATATTTATGTATTGAGAATTTTGGAAAAAAGAAAAATACCATCCACATAAAATTCATCTAGTTCGGGAACTATATGATGATGATCCTGATTGTTGATTAAAATTTTGTGAAATTGTTACGAATAGATGTCAAGCAAATCCGATGTTTCCCAAAAATATTATTTTCTCCGATGAGCTAGCAAAATCCGCACTGGATGAGGGATGGTCACAATCAGCCCTATATTGCTGATTAGAGAATTGGAAACCCTTTTGAACGCGATATCACAAGCTAGTTGAATAATTTTATTCAAAAAAGTGTAGGTTCATATATGAAAATTGACCTGTTTCAATTCATCCCCTACTTTAGATCCTCACTGTATATAAAAATAATTGATTTATAGGCAATTTTTTTGGAAAGTTAGAAAAATAAAAATACATACTGCACATCCTGCAAAAGACATCTAATCAAAAATTTGATACTCACCAGTTGCCGATATATAGCAAATCCTAATAACGGAAAAGCTTATCTCCAATTTCTTGCTTTTTCCACATTTACCGAATTTTCAACTGGTGAATTGGTGTAATATTAAATTATTGATGTTGAATGGCTTGCTCTTTGCCAATATTGAGTTTTGTGTAAAATTTATGACTTCCAACTATTTCTTATTAGGAGAAGTCACAAGACAGAATTCGAGCTCGTTCTATGAACAATTTTATACGTTGAAACACTATGGTTAGACCGAAAATAATGCTGTAGGAAAAATACTTGCATTTTCGCAATCCCTATGGAAAAATTCCATAATTCGGGATACATTTTTCATCCAGTACTTTCAAGACCGAATAGTTATGAATTCACTTTCTGGTTAAGAAAATATAACAATGATTTACCAAACATACACAAGTGTTTACCAGGAAAACCAAAGCACCCTAATAGGTATTTAAATTTGAAGTCCAATCATTCTACAGAGTGGTCCATAAGTCATGGTCATCATTGGGCATCTCAAATCAAACAATTTTTTGTTGACATTGATTCATTGAATAATTTAATTTATCGCCATCTAACAAGACAGAAAGACAACTGTTTTCTTAATATTATACCTTCCTGCACCAATCCGATAAAATGCTTTCACCACAACACGTGAACCAAGCAATTATTTATTGTTGAAATCACCAATCCAGATCACTCGCACTTTTTCTGAACTCCATATGGTTAATCAATTTAAAATAAAGTTTACTATAAACGGCATAACCTACAGTATAAATTCTACTCTAACATGTCCTGTTGGTAATATGGACGAGAATGAAACTATTTTTCGTATTTTGTTTGAGTGTCCGATATATACAGTCATGAAAAAAAATACATCCTGTTTGCAAAATTTGGAAGCATCAGTAAATGCCTTATGTGAGGGAAAAACTGTATGCTGCTACCTTTGGAATATACCCAAATTAAGGACATTTATGCTAGATGAATAATGTATTTATTTTCTTAATTACACTTTCCTATAAAAATTGGCATATTTTAGTAAAGCGTGTTATCAAAAGATGTCAAAGATAATAATTTAACGCCTTACAAAGTTTTTGAAAACTATTTTTCAAAGAACAACCGTTCACTAAGAAGCAACAACTACTTCTCGGGCTAAACTATTATCTTTGCCATTAAATGTATTTATTTCATTTTATTTCTTTTTTTTATTACTAACTGTCTTGAAAAGTTAAAAATTTTGTAAACATTGTTTCTTACTTTATGATAACACTTCGTCTAAAAAGTAACAGCAAATTTTGAGAGTGGTTAAAATTTTTGGCGAGTGCCGTCACAAAAAATTAAATTAAAAAATTAAAAAAATTAAAAAATTAAAAAATTGCATCTTTCTCATAATTGAAATGATTTTTCATTTCTAAAATATTTTAACAGCAAAATGAAATTTTCTTCGTATTTTGCATAACTAGAAGGTACTATATTGACAAAATAAGAGTGTATTCGAAGTTGCTATATTTAGATAGAGAATTACCTACTGTAAAATTATTCTCAGAAACTTCTTGCTTCATATTATTTATTTTCAGCCTAGACATTCCAACCATGAACTTCTGCTAACTGGAAAACTTTTATTTATTGGAAATTACCCAAATTCAGTTGAACTATTGGTAGAAACTGAGCTCCAAAAGTTTATCATTTTCTTGAAAAACTTTTTACGTTAAAGAAACAGATAAGAGAGTGCAAAAAAACTTTTAGAAATGATGATACTTCGATGTTAGCTAAAGATATATCAGGATATAAATTTGTTAAATTAGAACATATAAAAGTAAAAAACATTTAAACAGTGTTAGACACCAGCCAGTCAAAGAATTTGTTTTTTCCCTTTTTCATTCTATTAAACGATCGTTACGAAGGAAAATGGCCCACTTTAAGAACAAAAAAAGAATTGAAGGAATTCCCGAGGAATTTTTCTGCTGTCATTCTTGTCGTTGCCGCCACATGTAAAAGAATTCGCGGCGGGATTTGTTTAAAGACGCTTTGCACTCGAAAAGATACAAACAAAGCTCTATTTAAATGTATATATGTGAACGTGACTGCCTGGAAATTGCGGGGAAAATTGAGTTATAGCAAAAGAAGGGCTTATTTAGCTAGAAAAAAAAGAATTGTATTCGGTTTAAGAATAACATCTGTACGACACAAAAGAGTAAGCAAAATAAAAAATAATTCTAATTTGGTTTAGAAATGTTCCACTCGATATACAGTAATTCATTTACAAAATGAATCTATTCCTTATTTATACCACTCACTATATAAGTAAAATTAATACCTATTTAGAGGTACCAGCCGTTTTAGTAACTTAACGTATGCGGCTTCTTGAACCATCTGACATTAACATGAAATCAAAATTTGACGTAACTTCAAAAACGTGACATCTAATAAATTAGTTACGACGTTCATTTTTGTTGGTAATTTTTTGTTTCAACCGATTTATTAATAATAAATAAGGATGGTCTTATTCTAAATGGGTATAAAATTTACTATATAACAAACTCTAGTTTTAAAGCAATATTTATATTAAACAAACATATTTAGAGATGACTGTTGATGTAATTCAAAGCCCAGAAACATTAAATATTTTATTTTTTCTTCGTCAAACGTGATACGTGTCCATCCTTCAAGATTATTCAAATATCTCAACAGTTGCTCACCAACTTTCTTGTTGACATTTTTCATGTCAATATAAAAAACTCGGCAATACCGCAAACTTTTGCTGCAAAAAAGTTTTCAGTGTTTATCATTGTTGTAATGCGAAAGAGATCATTGTGGTCACATGTGCGACCTACATAACTTTTCTTATATGCTTTTAACAAATTTTGACTTTGGAAAATAAGAGAAAACTCTGGGTTCAATAAAGTGTTATTAAAAAATTGATAAAAATAACCGTGTACTTGTTCAATTAAGCTGTGCTCACAACTCGACATCATGAAAAAATAATAAAAAACAACCAAAAGATCCAGAAACCTCTGGCAAGATCAAGTCCAATAGCGTCTGAATACTTTTTTTTCATTTTTTAATAATTTGTTTGATAATTTAGTGAAAGTTTTTGATGTTATGTGGTTTTCGATTTAATTTTTTTATATAAGAATACTTGTATTAACGACGTTGGCAATAAAAGAAATAAACCAGAGCCAGACAAACGCAATATTTCCACTCGTCTCTTGTGTGTTGACGAAAAAATAATTACATAAAACGATTTACAACCGTCTATTATCACCCAGCTAGGGTCCGCGCGAAAATAAATACATTAAATTATATAAAAACCTGATTAAATTTCTTCATGACATGCAATATAGACACAAATCCATCTGTACAAAAAACTCCGCCAAAAAACATCATTTATCACTCTAGTTGACAGAAAAGTTCAGTAATTGATATTGTTAGCGTATAATCAATCACGAATTATAAGGGATATGTATACTGAAAAAGTTTGTCGCACTACTCCTATTTTTACCAATTTTCTATCAAGTTTCACTAACTTTTTTCAAAATATTTCAATTTTCATTTTAACCGCGTATAATTGCATCAAAGTAAGGAAATTCCTGTAGAACTTGGATCAAAAAGGAGATACAGCGTGAGTTGAAACGAGAAAATAGAGGAAAAAGGAAATTGATAATGACTAATGAAAGGATGGTAAGAAAGGAAGTTTCATAGTTATGAGATTGGAAAATATTGGTTCTGGATCAGATTGATTTTTGACAGAAGACAATTTTCAAATTACTACTGGAGGTTTTTCAGGTACCCCCAGGATTACCTATCTTACTTTTCACTTAGATCATATCTATTCTCATGCGTGATATGCCAAAAGTAGCTGTTTTTTTTTTGTTTCTCCACAGGATATGTAGTCCCATTTTCAATAATTATTATCCCACAAGGACGACACTCATAACGTTCAAAAAAGTAACATGGTAGTTTGAAGGTTGAGAAAAATGATAGATCAACATGAAATTTTGTCTTGATTGATTGATTAGTTCGGCACAACCAGTCAGAGGCTTAGAGACCTCGACACCTCAGCCTTTGGGCTTTTTGTGATCTTCATTATACCGATCATGGGAAGAGACCAGTAGCCCGTATCAGGCTCAACAGTCTTTTCACTTGGTCCTTCTTGGAGAAATCCTCCTTTGGATACTCCAGTCCTAGGAGTCTATATCCCCAATGATACAGTGCTTCACATTCTAAAATAATGTGGAAGGCTCTTTTCTCCTCTTCATCTGTTGCATTAGCTCCGATATAACGTTAGGGTATTTCCCCAGTACAAGTATTGTCAGATCATCTGCATACCCTTGGGTGTAGATCCCCTTCCTGTTCCCCTTCCTGTTCAATTTCTCCAGGAGTACGTCTATGCCAAGGTCCCGCAGCAAATGTGATAGGACTCCTCCCTGTGGGCATCCCTTCACCTCCATGGAATCTCCAAATAAGGTTGTCGTTGCTGTCCTGTTGAAAAGCATGTTTTTCATCCACCTACATGTGGGGTCGTCTGCTCCACGCCTTGCAACAGCAGCTATCATGGAGTCAAAGGAGGTGTGGTCGAACGCTCCTTCTATATCAAGAAATGCTCCGAGAGCCATTTCTTGATTTCCTAGGGCAACCTCAATTTACGACACCAGTTGGTGTAAGGCTGTTTCACAGGATTTTCCTGATTGATAAGCATGTTGGTTATAATGTAGAGGCCTTTCAATGGCAAAGTTTTCCCTTACATGCCTATTAATAAATTTCTCCATCATCTTCAACGTGAAAGCAGACAGAGTTATTGGCCTGAATGGCTTTGCCTGTGAATACTCCTTACCTGGTTTGGGAATAAAGACGATTCGGGCTCTTTTCCAAGCAATTGGAATGTATCCAGTTGCTAGAGTGATGCTCTGAAGTGTTTACAAAGTACTGGAGATAGATGTATTTGCCCCTGATGCAGATGCGCTGGGATTATTTCATCTGGTCCAGGAACTTTGTATAGCTCAACCGAGTTAATAGCCCAGTTCAATTTGCGCTGGGTTATTACTTTATCTGCCGCACTCGAATCCTTTTTCCTCGCACGACCCAAGGGAGTTGGAGGTCTGACGGATAGCTCCGTTCCTATTTCTACAGAGTGTGGTAGATGTAGAATCTGCAGGGTATCGCTACCAGTTTCCGTGTATGATCCATTAGGTTTTAAAATATTGCCTATGGGATTTATAGGATCTTTGGCAAGGATTTTCTGGAGTCGAGCCGTTTTTGAGGTTATTTCCACCTCACCACAGAATTTCCTCCAGATCTCCCTTTTTGCCTTCCTGATCTGTTCGTTGTAAGCAGTCAGAGTCTCCTGTCCCTTTCGCACTGTTAAACAGTTTGCGAGTTCTCGATTTTAGATTGGTAAGCTCCTTGTTCCACCAGGTTAATATCTTCTTAGGGGAACGGGTTACCTCAGAGCAGTTGTTGTGATAGGAGAGTTCGGTGGCCTCGCGAAGTTGTCTTGATGCATTTAAAATTTTTCCAGAGTAATCTTTTGGATTTGGATCTTGTTTACAGCCTTTTCTTAACCAAAATAACCCATTTTCTGTTCTTTGCAATACATCAGACGCGAAATGCTATTTCCAAAAGCTATCTTGTTCTCACCGAAGCCAAGTGGCTGGTGAGAGAGTGGGGGTAGCGAGTAGATCATTCTAGAAAAATTGCATATTCTTAGAACGTATTTGTTTGGAGAAAATTACCGGAATAATGAGAGGGAGAGGGATGAGGTATGTTTTGACTATTTGGTCCGCGTCGAGAAGTGTTTTTTATTTCACACTTGAGGTATGCGATAGGGTCGTGCGTTATTTTTTGGAGGGTGGGAATAAGTAGTTGGAATGTAAGAGAGTGTAACTGAAGAAAGGGGTGGCAAAAGGGTTGGTAATGAGTTGGAAAGAGAAATAATATTTTTCTGTTTAAATTTGCTATTGGAATTTAAACAATACCTTTTTTCCAGTTCTGCCCATCTGGTATAGTTACTTGGGACTTGGTATAATTAAAGTTATAACGTGATTGTTGCGAAGTGGTAGTTTTAACAAGACCTTTATTGCAATATTATCTACTATGTAAATTTTAGTGTAAAGTGCCAATTGCTCCTGAATGTAACATGTATTGTGTCTAGTACAAATGAGTATTTTGTTGTATTTTTTTCTGGACATTATACAATAAAATTCAGCATCCAAAGACTTTTATTCACCAGCCAAGCAGTCCACATTAACAAAGAGAGCAGCAAATTTCTGCAGGTATATCCAAACAGGCTGAGGGAACCTGGTATACAAACGATTCAAAGACAGAGGGCCGAAATTGTAGGGCAAAAACAAAAGATAATTATTCCAATAAGTATATATTAGGACTTCACAACTTTCCAAGCGAAAATGACTATTCAACATCTTGTGGAAGAAATGAGATCCTTCAGTTGTGCCATATGTCAAGTTGCACCAAGGGCACTCGATTCTATGCTAGTGTAGGATTCCTTACGAGCCCTAAACACTTCCTGGATACTAGGACACGAAGGCTATAAGGGCAAGGAGAAGACGAAATGACAGGGGACAATCAATGCCATTCATTGCACCAGAATCCTTCTTCGGTGGCGTCGTAAAATCGACAATAAACATAACCACAAGAAAGTGGGTGGTGCAAAAATCTTGGAAATCTCACCAGGACAGATATTAAGAAAACAGTTCATCAAAGCACATACGTCAAAATTTACGGAAGTCCTAATAAGCAAAGGTAAGGAAAATATCAATACTGTAGTAGGTCTGCTGACGGGACATTGCAAAGTTGACAGGCACGCAAAGCTAATGTCACCTAGAGAAGGAAACTGCAGATAATATCCTATGACAGTCTAGTTAAAGTGCGCCTCCGGCAATAAACTACTTGAAAGGTTATTTCTCGAGGTTGATTAGCTACCTAAAAAGAGTCGGGCTGAATAATGTAATCTAGACTCAGAGATCTGAAAAGTTCGTGATGCAAAGATCCACCTCATTTGATTTAATCTAATCTAACAGTATAAAGTATATTGTCGAATGAAATAAAATCTCTGGCTTGCTACAACAAATCACAATTTTTAACGATCCTAATAAAAATCGACATTTCTGAATTATGTTTTTTTCCAAAACAACACCATAATTGGAACAAGATCTTTTAAAAAAGATTAACCTCAAAAGGAGCTCTCGTAGCCCAAGTTCCGGTTGTCTACACCGTTACTTCCAGTTTATAGGGTCTATAGCTATATAAAAATTAATGTGTCGGAATGATCCCGGCTGAACGTAGAAGTCCGTTCGAGCGTAACGACGCGTCGAGACGCGTCCATTGGACTGTCCGGTTTGACGGATTCCTGCACCGCGTCGTTATAATAGTAAATCGGATATCCTGTTTGTTTGGAATTGTTTTACATCCGGTTTATTTACGCCTTGCCGATACACGGAAAAAATCGTTTACAAACATCATTTACATATCACGTATTTGGTTCGATGGCAACCATAGTTTGTGATTAGTGGTGTAGAAAAAATTGTTGTCACTAAACGGTTAAATGATTTCAACAAATGAAAACGAATAGCTTTAAATGAAGTCTGTCACATATCGGCAACTGTTCAACAAAGAGTAAAATTGTTGAGAGATTTATTTATAGTTTGAGGGAAACGTAGTAAATTAGTGGAGCATTGAATCGTATAAAAGCCTTACAGGAATACTGCAAATTGTCAAACATATTTACAAAAAGTGGTTGCTGCGTTTACTGAAAATAGGTCACTATCTTTCGACTTTCTTAATATACTTCAAATATATGCATCCGGTGGCGACAAATTTCGCAAATTGGAAATAATTCCAAGCCACAAGAAGCTGTTATCAAAATGTTCCTGAAGTAAGCATAAGAAGCGTTTGGCAGTATGCCTCCTTGTGCACGTTTTCAACAATTGCTTGTGTAAATATTTCGATTTCATGCTCGGAAAATGTATGCTTAAGTTTGCTTAGTTATCTCAGGAAAGGTTTGATAGTTTGGTCTCTGTACAGATCTTGGTTAACAATGACTGCATGTCTGACCTCGTCATAAGCAAAAAATAGACTAATGATTCGATGCCCAGATACAGTTCACTCAATGGTAGCTGGAACAATGACCTCTGGGTGTTCAAACCCGAGGACTCAAGTTGTTTGTTGATTGATGTAACTATCAAGGTGGAGTGATATTCGTACGCTATAGGACAAGAACGCGTTCTGCATTAACATTGGTGACTACTTCATTCATTCGTTTGGGTTTTGCTCTACAGCATTAAATCTTTGTACCATGATTGGTGACTACTGTCGACGGTTGCCTAGGATTCTATGCAAGTGGTGGCGCTGTGGAGGGCCTAATAGCCCCACTCACCACAATCCTTACCTAACTATCGGCGACCTGAAGAGCTATTGCTCGCAAACCCAACACACTACCAGTAGTTGGAAATTTTCGAACTTCCACTATTCCACTATTACTGGGCGCCATTTTTCTGGTACTCGCTTCTAGCTTGGACCATTCTCACATCCTGTTCAGTACTAGCAAAAACAATGCGCTACTATAAATACTCCTTCATTAGTTTTGAGAACCAGGCAATGGTAATGAACCATCAAATGACTAATATCTACATCAAATAAAAGAAATGCATTTCGCATAAGCAATATCACATCTCTTCAAATTTTGGTATTGCTCATTTTGGCGAGTGCCTTATATTATTTATCGACATAACATTCTTTGTATGCCAATTTTGTGAAGCTATACATTTGAAAAATATGCTTTTGTTTCGTCTTTTTATCCTTCAGAGTACAACTCGCTTTCACTTCTACAATCAACAACATATCCAGCCAGCTAGAAGTAAAAAAGCAGTCTGTACGTGAGCAATATACCAATACAGGCATTGATTGGAATTGGTTTGTACTGACATGGTCGCAGTTTATATCATGTTTTTTGTTGTCAATGCTTCCTTTGCATAGAACCAGAGATTCACACTGTATGATAGGAAAGTAATAATCAATGGAGAAGACCATCTTGTTATGAAAACATCGATAAAAATCAGTTCTGTATAATTAGTATGGAAAAGAAGATACAGTACCGACACATCTCATGAGTTAGAGAAGTGTAGTAATCACTATTTGGTCAACTGGAAGGTGATCTAGAGCTATCTACAAACTGGTGGAGAAGTTGAAGGTGCTGGACTGGGAGCTGAGAAAAACACGAGCAAAAATACAATAAGCCATTCGGCTGAGTGTTATCGAGAAAACTTTGTCAGGTGATATCGTGAAAAACAATAAGAAAAAGATTGTAGAGACAGTTCCTCAACTAAGAAAAACTATTTTTGTTAGCGTTGTAATTATCAATTTCAATCTAGGCTGCAGAAAACAACCACCATAAGAGTATCGGCATCCTGACGAGGGAAAATGGCGACAAAGCCGCCAACCTCCAAACTCACTTCCCAGGTTCTGTCTTTCCTGGAACGACGTACTGGGCGGAAGTACCAACAACCTACGACTGGCAGTTTGCTAGTGCAGTAATTGATGAGGACAAGATAAGGTGGGCCATTTCGGGATTCTCCCCTTTCAAGTCACCAGAACCTGACGGTATAAGACCAGCCCTACTTCAGTAGGGAATGGATATCCTTATGCCGACCTGGTTGGAATATTCGGAGCCTCTTTAGCTTTCCCAGAAAGTGGAGAGAAGTACGAGTGGTATTTATACCAAAACCAGGAAGTATGGACTACGCCTTATTACCAAAAGCATTCCGACCTATTAGCCTCATATCGTTCTTTTTAAAACCAATGGAGAGGCTATGTGGGAGACATATACTCCGGGAAGGTCCACTGATTCGGCCCTTTACCAAGTGGTAGGCAGAATCGAAAGATCATTGGACAATAAATTCATAGATATTGAGGGAGCGTTTGATGAAACAACCTTCCCAACAATTACCCAGCAACTTAACTCCAGGAATGTACCCCTGATAGTGGGAGAATGGATACTCAAAATGCTCTCTAGTAGAGCAATAAGTATTAATGTAGAAGACATCATAGTGAAAGGACTGGTCATGAGGGGATATCCGCAGGGAGGGGACTTATCACCCCTTCTTTCGAACATAGTCCTGGATACCCTGATTAATTACCTCAACAATAATAGATTCTACACAATCGCATACGCAGATGACATAATTATCTTGCAGACCGGAAAATTTGTGAACACACTTGGCGATGACCAGGAAAAACCTACGCTTAATAGTAGGATGTCTGACTGGCCACTGTCAACTAAGGAAGCACCTCCATACTATGGGGCTAGTGGACGCACCTCTATGCAGAATGTGTGAACAAGAAGATGAAACTGTCGGGCATGTCTTATGTGAGTGCCCGGAGTTATCGTCAATAAGAGAGTGTGTGTTCGGTGAGTCCTGGCCTACACCTTCCGATATAAAGGAGATGTCTCCTAGTGACCTATCCACCTTCCTGAAAAGGACTGGATGGACGATGACCTAGGAGGAAAACTCCTCGGGAGGATGTACAATGCGTCACATGTGGCCTAAACTCACCCTCCCCACTCTACAGATACATATACAGATATCCATTTCAATCTTTGTTTTACCCTTTTCTGCTTTGTTGTACTTTTCTAACTTCTATTTTTATTGGTGTATATTCGTAATTGTTTTGCCCCGAGCACTAACTTGTTCAACGGTCCACCGATGTAGGGTGATGAGTTTTCATTGATTAGCGGCCACGGTGGCTGGCCACGGGCACACAAGCGATTGTTTTTTACATGTCGATCTCCGATCGTTTCGATGTTGATATGCATACAATCAATAATTAGAATAATGCTATTTTCCTCCTGAATAAAATTAATCTCTAATTCAATCCGTCGGCTGGTTTATCAACATCGAGTGGAAACACACAAACTTCAAATGGGAATATTTAATTTTTCAGTCAAAATAAACGATTATACTATGGTTACTTTTCGCATTGCGAACCTGGGGGGTCTATTCTCGAATGTCGAACAAAATGTGTTGAATTCGACATTTGTCGATGACAATTGTCGCACAACTTGAAATTGTGGTATTCTCAATTGGTTTCGTCTTACAATTCGCATGAGACATATATTTTTTCGAATAGCAAGAGCTGGCAACACCGATTTAACGATTCTCAAATAATATGTTCTATGCCAATGTGACATGTGTTCCAGCGTTGTGGTTTTTGGTTTTTTGATGGTTATATTTGCATTTGCGTGGTAGATTGGAATTGTTATTTGTTTGACGCTTATGTTCAGTTGTATTGTTATTGTTGTTTGTTGTATTGGTTAGATTACGTTGAAAGCTTTAAATTATGGCAGTGGAGGGAAAAAAAGTTATTGCACACAATTGCAAAAAGAAAATCTCATCAATTTGATGAAAGAAAAAGAAAACGAGCCGCTTATATCCGGCAAATTCTCTTCAACAATTTCGTTTAATAATTGATAGGTAATTTTCTTGATTTTCCAAATTTTCAATTGCATTCTAAAATAACGAATCTCTAAGAAACAATACACCACAATCTAACCTTTTAAACCTAAAATAATCCTGTCAATTACTGTCAAATATTTCATGTCGTGTCCGACATAAAATTGTCGACCGCTTCAAACCACTCTACAATTGTCTACAAGTTATCTAACGAAAATTTTCGAAAGCGACATTCGAAAATAAGGAATTACGTTTTTTGTTCGAAAATGTAAAAATCTCGCATGCGACAAAATATGTCATCGTTTAATAATAAACCCCCTGGTCGTCGCAGTCACATGTATCTGTGGTAGACATTTTAATTTTAAAAAGGTATGAATTATCGGTAGGGTGTCCAAAAAGGCATCTGACGTACATAGTATACACTTTCCTGGAAGGAAGGCTTCGTTCAGTTATAGGAGTATAGGGAAGTGAAGAATATATCTTGCAGTAGGAATTGTTACTGTGGTTTGTAAAACCTGCCCATTCAATTTCCCAATTTTGTTTGAGATTTTCTTTTCTAAGTGATATGATATCCCCCTTTGATGATTCGTTACTTACAAGACCAGAAGAAGCGGCATCTTTAGCAAGCCCATCTACTTTTTTATTACCTGGAATTTTAGAATGTCCTTTAACCCATATAAATCCAACATTTTTGTTTAAATTCTTGACTTGTGTTAATTTCTCGAGGAAACTGACTGTAATGCAGTTTGGGAATCAGATAAAATTATATACTGTTCAAATTCTATCTTACTGTTTATGATCCATTCCAAGGCTTTGTTGATGGCTACTAATTCAGCAGTAAAGATTGAACAATTTGGATTTAATTTGTACTGTAAGGATTCTTGTAAGTTTTCGACATAAACAGCACTACCAACTCCAGCACTGGATTTGGAACCATCGGTATATATTTTGCATATTGGTTCTCATTTAGTTAAATATTGGGGTGGATTAAAGGGTCGCAGGAGGTGAATACGACATAGGGTTCGGAGAACAAAATGTTGTTTAGAGTTGAAAAACAGAATTCCCTCACCTTGAAATTGATATTGGGATACACCTTTGAAAATTGAATTGAGAAGTATCAGAGACTATAAAGGAAATTTAAAATTTATTTGTTGATATAAACTTGTGACCGCTCCTCCTATATGTACATAGATAGAAGTAGGTAAATGTGTTAAGCGGTCGAAAAATGAAATAGAATGTTTGGTGACATATATACTGCGTGGAACACTCAATACTTATTTCCATTTAACTCTTGATATTGAGGAAGTATTTCATTTGGCTATTCCACACTGTATGTGAAACCGAAGAAAAATTGACATCAAATACAATAATCTAAAATTGGTATGTGTTCAATTGATGCTTACTTTGGAAAAATATCCTTCGAGAATACTTTCAACACAAATTTACATCCTACTGAACAAGTTAACAGTTTTGAGAGGTCTGCAAACAACCCTAAATTGATGAATTTGTACAGCCAAGTCCTCGGCACCTTATCCTTCGGGCTTTTTCTGCTCTTGGCTCTACATTTCATGTAAAGAAACCAGTTGTCCTTTCCTGAAAAAATTCTTCTTTGGGCGCCCCATCCCCAGAAGTTTATATCCTCAGTGAGTCAGTGTCTATTCAACGACATGTACTTCCACAGGGTGTAGTGACAAGTGAGTAATTCTGTCACTTCCTTCATTTGATCCCTACTTGGTTTAATTCCAATAAAAGCGAAATATTGTTTATAGCTTACAATGCTACTTCTCATCGCACGCGTTATTCTAGACAGGCAAGGCTGAAGTTTCGATAGCTCCAGTTCAGCTTTTCCTTGATCTGTTTTTGGCCACCAGTCTAAGGAACCGTAGGTAACCATGGTTGTGGTTAGAAAAAGTCAGATGCAAACAAAAAAGAGTAATTGCAGTCTGTAACAACTTTAAAGCTCAGAGACGAATCAAACGATTCAGTTGGCCAGTTTCGTACAAAATGAAGTTACCGAATTAATTTTGAACTGCTTTCTAGCAATATTGATCATAAAAACTTTTTTCTACAGGCGCGCGTAAAATGACTAACTACTATATTCAAATGAAATCGTAAAGTCGACAAATGCCGAGGATTGTTACTTTACGCTCTAGCGCAAAGAAGGAATCTTTTTCGCTCGCTTATCTAATCAAACCCACGCCCTCCGAATTAACTCAATTGGTGAATAATTAACAATTTATCATATTAAAATGAAATAAAATTATATGAAAATTGTCAAAAAATTTGAAATATGGTCAAAAATTGTCAATTATTGTCAAAAACTGTTACAAATGGACAATTTTTGCGAAAAACTGTTAAAAATGGACAATTTTTGTCGAAAACTGTCAAAAATGGTCAATAATTGTTAATTATTGTCAAAAACTGTTAAAAATGGACAATTTTTGTCAAAAACTGTCAAAAATGGTCAATAATTGTCAAAAATGATCAATAATTGTCAAAAATGGTCGATAAATTGTCAATTTTTTTTGAAAAATGGTCAAAAATGGTCAAAAATTGTCAAAAACTGTCAAAAATGGACAATTATTGTCGAAATTGGTCAATAATTGTCAAAAAATTTTAAAATTTTGAAAAATGGTCGATAATTGTCAAAAATTTGGAAAAATGGTCCATAATTGTCAACAATCGTCAATAATTATCAAAAATGTTCAGTAATTTTGAAAAATGGTCAATAATTTTGAAAAATGGTCTAAAATTTTGAAAAATTGTCAAAAATGGTCAAAAACTATCAAAAATGGTAAAAATTGTCAATTATTTTTAAAACGTGTTAAAAATGGACAATTATTGTCAAAATTGGTCAATAAATGTCAAAAATTGTTAAAATTTTGGAAAATGGTCGATAATTGTCAAAAACTATCAAAAATGGTCAATAATTTTGAAAAAGTTTCAAAAATTTTGAAATATTGTCGAAAATGGTCAAAAACTATCAAAAATGGTTAAAAATTGTCAATTATTTTTAAAAACTGTCAAAAATGGACAATTATTGTCAAAATTGGTAAATAATTGTTAAAATTTTGAAAAATGGTCAAAAATTGTCAAAAACTGTCAAAAATAGACAATTATTGTTAAAAATTGTCGAAATTTTGAAAAATACTTGATAATTGTCATAAATTGTTGAAGTTTCTGAAAAATTGTCAAACATTTTGAAATATGGTCAAAAATGGTCAATAATACCTAGTCAAAAATGGTCTAAAATTTTGAAAAATTGTCAAGTTGGTCAAAAACTATCAAAAATGGTTAAAAATTGTCAATTATTGTTAAAAACTATTAAAAATGGACAATTATTGCCAAAAACTGTCGAAAGTGATTAAAAATTGTCATCATTTTGAAAAATGGTCAAAAATTTGGAAAAATGGTAACTTATTTGAAAAACAGTCAAAATGGTCTGTAATTGTCAAAAATGGTCAATAATTGTTAAAATTTAGAAAAATAGTCGATAATTGTCAAAAACTATCAAAAATGGTCAATAATTTTGAAAAATTCTCAAAAGTGGCCAATAATTGTCAAAAACTATCAAAAATGGTCAAAAATTGTCAAAAACTTTCAAAAATGGACAATTATTGTTAAAAATTGTCAAAATTTTGAAAAATAATTGATAATTGTCAAAATTGTTGAAGTTTCTAAAAAATTGTCAAAAATTTTGAAATATGGTTAAAAATGGTCAATAATTGTCAAAAATGGTCTAAAATTTTGAAATATTGTCAAAAATGGTCAAAAACTATCAAAAATGGTTAAAAATTGTCAATTATTGTTAAAAACTGTTAAAAATGGACAATTATTGCCAAAAACTGTCGAAAATGGTTAAAAATTGTCATCATTTTGAAAAATGGTCAAAAATTTGGAAAAATAGTAACTTATTTGAAAAACAGTCAAAATGGTCAGTAATTGTCAAAAATGGTCAATAATTGTTAAAATTTTGGAAAATGGTCAATAATTGTTAAAATTTTGGAAAATGGTCAATAAATAATACGAGCCGTTTCCGAAAATCGATTTAAACACGTAATGTATGAAATCGATTTAGTAAAAATCGAATAATATTACTATAAAAATCGATTATTTTTCAACATCCCTAGTCAGTAGATCTTTTTAAGGTTAATCATGATCAATAGCGAAAATGACGATTATTCTAGCACTCCTATTATAACCTAAGATAATATAAAGAACTGTTTTAATTATTAAAAGGGCGACTGTAGAAAAAATTATGTGTGTTTTTCGAGCGTAAATTAAAATTGCAACTTTCGAAAGATCGCCAACATTTTTTCTCAAGCGACAATCTGTTACTTTACGCTCTAAATACACAAATAACTATATTTTAAACTTGCCCTATTTTTAAATGAATTTAAATCCTATAAAGTAACTAACTAAATCTTTGTTAATTTCGCGCAATTATAAAATATCAACGTGAAAAATAGAAACAACTTCAATCATTCACACAACTGTTTTTGTGTCATAAAGTCGACTGAGGTTTTAATTTGCTCGTTGACGTTCTTCGAAAGCAGTAAAATTAAAATTAAACAGTCACTAGTCGAAAAGTTTCGAGTTTTCGCTCTTTTGTCTCATTGAAAAGACGTTCTGTTCATGTCATCTTCCGTCTCTTCATCTAAATGGAGTAAGAGAAGTGATAATAAGCGCTGCAAAAGACAAAACGTGTGTATAAAAGGTGTCAAGGTGAGGGTTTATATAGTGGCGGTACTTATCTGTTTTTAACGAAACGCTTTTTATGAAAATAAACAATTCGAAATTTCATTTGAAGTTTGATTTAAGAGAATTATTGCACTAGAAGGAGGAGCTGGTACAAAATTATTGGATTGGAAGATAGTTTTGTGTTACAATTCTGATCAAAATCACTGCAAATTCTACACTATTCTAGAGCGAGTTTAAAATTATTTTGCCACAATCTGCAAGAAATTTATATCACTTCCAGCTCCATTCGTTTTCCCAACGCCCATTAGCTGCTATAAAAAAAGTCTTCATGTCAATCTCAGCAACAGTGACTCAATTTTTTGTACTATTTTCCACATTTTCTACTTCCATTCCAGAAGCTTCGTGTCTTCCATAAAGGCCACTAGTTTGACTGGAGGGATTTAAATTCGCACAGAAGCAGAGTATGTAAGTAACTGTTTCATTAAAGAGTTAACATTTTTTCACTAACTTTGTCCATATTGTGCAGATGTTTCCTCAAGGTACAGTGTCCAGTCACCAGGTCGGTAACTGTCTTCAAATGAATCTTACCCAGTTTCAATAGCCTGGTTTAGAGTTCCTTGTCTACCTTGTTCAGTAAATTCTTTCTATGGAGGTGTCTTCGCGTCAACCTCCATTTGAGTTGGTGTTCCTTAACAAGCCAGTTCCCAATTTCCAATCCTTTGTGATTCCACAGAACAGTTCCGAACCTATGAAGTCTCGTTAAGAGCTAACTGGACCTCCAATTCATTACCTGCAGTTCCCTCAATTCCCGTCAGCCAAACTAAGCCGCAGTCGCTAACAAAACGGCAATTACCAATCAGGACAAATACAATGCCTGTCCATTCGTCGAAAATTTTCCATTTTGATTCTCCTAGCCTGGTAAGAAATCTCTTAACATTGGAAAATACATAAAAGTGTTCAAAGCTTGCTCACTAGTATTTCTTGGTTTATCTTCATCCCAATGCAGTAATTTTTATCTTCAATCAAAGAAAATTTTCCGAAGTCTCTGTACGACAAGAACTTTTTCGTAAAACTATCAGACAAGCAGCTCGACTAATAAGAACAAAGCAAAGAGTAGGTATTGATTAAAAAAGGAATGATCAAAGTTTTTCAAGAGATTCTACCACCGTGAACGTGAGACCGGTTGTAAGAACTCTTAGTGTCTGGAACAAAAACTCTGCTGAATTTGCTAGCAACGTTTAACCTAATTGTTTGAATGGCGCTTTTTGTTAGTTTTGTGACCTTTAAGGCGATACGTAGTCGGATGTAACTTAAAGGAAACGTTCATTCATTCTTATTAGAAAAAAATTGTCCGTTTGAAAATATTGTACGTGAAAATTATTAGATTATGTTAACACTAAGTTGATGATATTTAACTAAAAACAACTTACTTTTTGCTAATCAAGCTGTCGTGGTGATTTTAGATTCCAAACTTACCTGGAACCAACAGCTGAGAAAAGTAAGGTAGAATGCCGAGGATACAGAGGAGCAAACGACAAAATAAGTACCAATGAGGATATATTAGATTAGACATACAACATTGTAGCGAAATCTATGATCACATTTGTATCTTTGGTATGGTGGTAGAGATCACCCAATAAACAGCCGTGGCTGAGTTGAACAAAGTTCAAAAACTCTCAGAACAAGAAGACCTATAGAAACATTAGCAACATTAACCACTGCTGGACACCCTCGATTTACATAAGAATCATGGGAGAGGCAAATAAAAGAAATAATGGGTAATATTCTTGAAATAGAACCAATGGTCCACATCATTCTTGAACATAAACTTCGAGGTGATGATGCGGGATCGAAAGAGATGGACATAATGATAACATCAAGAGCAAACTTGGAGAGAGGATCTGGTAAGCAGACGGATCCAAGGCCAAGGAAGGTACTGGTACTGGAATATACAGTTAGGGTAGAAAATCACAAATAATGGTTTCTCTGGGTACAAACATTTTAGGTACGCTATTTGGCACTGCCAATATGAAGGAAATTTCAAAAGGTGCCCCTACTGTAGGTTATTCATCTGTGCTGATAGATATGCACTCAGTCCTTTATTCCTAAATAAGCGTCAACGGATCGACGAAAATGTCAAATTTGACCACGAACAACTTTTACCTATAAATGTGGGGTTAGCTTTTTGGTGTTGAGAGAAGTCTGTAAGACTTTCAAAGATTGACTTGAGATTTCTGTGGAAATAGTGGTTTAATTAGTAATAATTATTCTTAAAAACTCATTAAAAAATCGTCAATTATGGTGCTTCATAAAATAATACCGCATTCAGGAGCAACGATTAACTAAATTGAAAAAAAGCTGTGACTGCACTTTAATGAGAGTTGCTTTATCAGATTAGAATATATTCATTGTATAATGGAATTTAAAATTTCTGACCTGGAGTAACTAATCTAATTTTTTAAAAATGCATAAGATGTAGATTACTCTTAGCTGGAAATAAATGGTAACTTTAAAACTGAAATAAGTATTAAAATAAAAGCATGAATGGGGATATTCGTGTTCTTTTCGCTTATACATTTTTGTAGAGCTTTTTGTTGTAACGGATTTATAACTTTTGTTTGAGGTGAATACACTAGTTGAATTGAGTTTAAAGTATTTCTAAAGGAAATTCCTTCAAATCTAGAAAACTCTTAGCTCGATGACTGTATTCCTGAATTTATCCATTCAAAAAGTTATAGACAAAAATATTTAATTTTAGTGGAAATATTAAAATAAACTGTTGAAGAATTAATCACAAAAGTGCACAAATACGTTTGTCTTCCCAGATAAAAGCATTTATCGTGGCTTCCAGACAAACAGGAAGATACGTATTTTTCGCTAATGTTGCAGTTTATCATAATGTCCTGTTAGAACGGATGTAGCAAAAGCATCATCATAACAACAATAAAATTTTCCACCCAATTTTTTTCTCTTTGTTATAAACATAAATATAAATATAACTTACGGAGAGAAGAAGTAGATCTGTCAAAAATGACTTACCTGAAACAAAAAATATAAATAAATACGTTAAGTTTATATAAAAAGTCGAAAATCATTCAAAAATAAAGTCATTTTCCTGTATTGAGGAAATTTCTAACAAATTTACAAAATACCTTTGTTGATTTATCAAAAGTATATCGAAAAACGTATGTCCCATAATTTTAGTGGAAAAATAACAGAGTCGGCACGAAAAAAATGTCTAAAGTGTTTCTGAATCCATAGTTGGTGGAAATTATAAACTTTAGAAATTACTGTCAAAACTATCAAAGGAAATGTGGTACATACATCATAAATCGTAGTCCAACTTCTGCTTTAGATAACAAAACCCCAGCCGAAGCTTTCTTTGGAAAAAAGCCTAATCTGGAAAATGAAAAAATCTTTGGAAGCTTAGCCTATAACCACATTCCAAAAGAAAAACAAAATGAAAAATTTGAAAGGCTGATACCACTATTATGGTAGTGTACACACATAATGGCTATCGTTTGTGGGATCCATTTAGAAGAAAAATAGTTGTTGGTAGGAATGTAATATTTGATGAAAAGAAAAATATTCACAATATTGAAAATTGCTCTTCAGGAACTGAGAAAGATACACTTGTTGAAGTGGAAATACAAAAAGAAAATGATGAATCAAAAGAAAAGGTACAAGAAGTAATTGAAGATATTGAACTGGAAGAGAATATTTCTGGAGGAGATGAAGAAAATTAAGAAACTCACAAGAAAAGTACTTGAAGAAAGCACAAACTTGAATGACCACCTAGATGAACATGAAATAGAACATTTAGCACTAAATGCTGAAGCATGTGTAGATAACGTACCAAGAAGTTTTGAAGAAGTACAGGGCAGGTCAGATTTCAAGTTTTGGAAACAAGCCATAGAAGAAGAAATGGAATCACTAAAAATAAATAAAACATGGATAGAAGTGGACAAACCTGAACATGTGAAAATAATTAATACAAAATGGGTTTTTCGTGTCAAGAAAGATGAAGCAGGAAACATTTCAAAATATAAAGCGAGATTAGTGGCAAAGGGCTTTATGCAAAAAGAAAACTTTGATTATAAAAATACCTATGCACCAGTTGCACTCTATATAACTGTGAGAACATTGCTAGCGGTGGCAAATATTAAAAATTTAGAACTTCAACAAATGGATGTTCTGCCTTCTCACATGTTGTCATTGAAGAAGATATATACATTACAGTACCCGAAGGATACGAAAATGCCAAAAATAAAGTTTATAAACTCAAAAAGGCATTATATGGGCTTTAACCTGGCTCCATATTGTTGTAATAAAAAGTTCAATTAATTTGCTGAAAAACAAGGATTTAGACAGTCAGAAACTGATCAGTGCTCATATATCCAAGAAATTGGAAATGTAACAACTTATTTATTATGATGATGATTTGATTATTGCAAGTGACAATAAGGAAGGAATCAAACTTGTAAAATTGCAATTAACCAATACTTTTAGAATGCATGATCTTGGGCCAATGGAAACCTTTTTAGGCATTGATATTAGAAAAACGGAAAAAGGTATTTATCTGAATCAAAAACGTTATATTGCTGATCTACTGAAGCGTTTTAACATGGACTGAATGTAAAGACAGTAAAACTCCAATGGATTCTAAATTAGAAATAAACTTACTATAAGGAAACATGGATGAAAAGAAACCAGTTTGTGAATTAATAGGAAGCATTATGTATCTAATGTTGGGAACTCGTCCAGATCTCAGCATTTCAATTAATATTTGCAGTAGATTTCAGGAAAAACCTTCTGAACAGCTCTGGACTTGTTTAAAACGTATTCTTAGGTATATCAAAGGAACTGCACATTTTGAACTATTTTATAATAAAGATTGCTCAGAGATAATTTCTCGGTTATGCTGACTCAGATTGGGCTGAAGACCAAATAGACAGGAAGTCAACATCTGGCTACGTATTTAAAGTATTTGGCTGTACTGTATGTTGGAATTGTCTGGACCCTTCCTTATTTCTAGACCTTGAATGTCAAACCTCAGGTCTTCCATATATTGGGAGTATTGGGAGGGATGTGGTTTTTTCCCCGCTATCGCTGAAAACTTTAGCCTGGTCAGGCCTTCGCAGTAACACAGTATGTGTGCTGAGGTTTCCTCATCTTCTTGGCAAAACCTGCATATGGTTGTGTCTGCCAATCCGATGTTATTCTCTTGTCTTTGGCTTTGCTATATATATTCATGCTCCTACAACTTCCTCGGTTTTTAAGTAATCTGTGTAGCAGACTATTTCTATATTAATTGGAGGTCCTTCCTTCCAAGCAACTCTGCCTGTTATGACTGTACCTATTAAAATTTTTCCAGAAGATATACTTGGGAAGTATCTCATCCGATGTCATCCCCATTAAGGAGTCAGTTTCCAAATCTTTGTATAGGTCGGTATATATCTTACCATGTAGTCTGCTTATGGGTGCTTGCGCTCTGGTCAATCTATTGGAGACGACTGATCTGGCTTTCTCCTTGTATGTATACATGAAATGGCGACAAGTTCAGCAATATTTCTAGTGCAGCTGTTGGGGTTGTCCTCGTTGCTTCCGTGGCAACCAGGCAATCTTGCCTTTGGATGCCACTTAGCTTTTGGATCACCCAGGTCTGCCAAGACTTTGGTCACCATACCACCGAACCATATGCTATCATGGGTATGATGACTCTGGTATATAGCCATATGATAATTTTTGGTTGTATCCCCCAGTTCTTTCCGCACATTCTTTTACACAGATTGAGGGCTATCGTACCTTTTTGTATTATTTTCTGTAGGTGTTGATTCCATGTCAACTTGACTCCCAAGTATTTTGCCTCTTGTACAATTGGAATTTCCACCCTATTAAGAACTGGTGACTTGAGTACTCTCAGTACTTTTTTCTTGGTGAAAACAAATATCGTGGATGAAAGAGAGAAGAAAGGGAGCACAAATAGATCTCTTAGATCTCCGTGAATGTCATCACAGTATACATACATACATACCACTATACAGAAAGGCAAATAAGATGACTTAATGACCTGTCAAAACCGCGAACTGATATTTTTTGTTATTTCAAAGACCTTGTCATTTTTTGATGATTGTTGGCTCATCCTGTAAGCTGTAAAAGAAATTTTACTGCTAAAATAACCAAGAAAAACGCATCACGAAATATTGAAATAAAGCTAAGGTAACGGCTCATAAAAGAAATTTTCAATACATAAAATAAATTAATTAGATTTTATAAACGAAAAATTGTGCCACATAGCTTTAGAGCTGATTTAATTTGAAAAAAGAATTTCTTCAAATTATAGACCATACGGCTGGTGGCCACCCTTACTGAGTCATATTTTGGAAACTTAATCAAGCATCATGTTACCAGTCAGAAATTCCAGCTTGAAGTATTTGACAATTTTCTGCAACAAGAACGTCCGACAAATAACGCTATTAAATTTTTTTGGTGAAAACCTTTACAACGTATTAATTTTTTTTCCACTGTACCATCTATTATTCTTTTGTTTTATGTAACCGCAGCGGCATCAACGGCTAATTGCGACATAAAATACTTGGAAAAACGTTAATTAAAATTAGGATTATCGTTCGCCGCGTTCTCCCATGAAAATCAAATTAATAGCTTTTGAAGACATTCTAAATATGTTGGCCCATCGTTTTTGTTTCGACTACCGCGAAATCTTTGAATCATTCTCGTACAGGATCGGCGTTAGCATTATATCAAAATTTTCCAAGGATGTACACTGGTAGAAATTCTGTGTATACATTTATTATTTGCTCGGTTTTTAGCATATTTTCATATACCTGTATATTGACCGTCAATTTATGGACCCACTGTATATAAATTGAAGTAATATATCATGTATTATTTATAATTAATAATTTTTGTTAAATATACTTGTATTATATCAATTTCTAAGTAGATTCGAATAGAAACTCAAAGTTACCTTCCCCACTTGCATGATTTGCGGTACTCGCCTAAATGGCCCTTGTCAGAAACTTATGTGCTTATGGGAAAAGTATGACTTCGTGCACTTGCTGTATAAACTTCTATTGTAGGAACAAAATGTCCTTCAAAATATTAAATTCCTGTCGACGCTAACATCGCCTTTCTTCTTTATTGGTTTTCCAGATATTCGACTCATTTTATCTTTTACGTAAAAATAATTTTTCAATCACAGACCACTTTTTACATTATAAAACAATTAATGTTACACCTCTTCAATATAATTTTGTTTCAATTTCTTCAACTACTTTTTCTGCATGAACAAATTTCTAATCTGTTTTCTTCGATTATTATTGAACCCAAATGGTCAGAACTAGAAAATCGTTGGAAATTTTTGAAAATGTTTTTGGAACCGTCTCTGTAGGAAGGTCGATTAACGACTTCATAAAAGGTCGCTTCAAGGGAGCAACCCTTCTCTTGGGATAAGAAGTATAGGAAAAAACGTGTATCTGGGGAACAGAAATTAACGATGGATATTTGTTTGTGCTGAAACCTGTAAATCTGTTTGAAGCAAGAAAGCGGAAATTAATTTCGTGAAAATAGTTTTCTTATCAAAAATAAAAATATAACTGTTTTAAAAAATAAAAGTAAAAAGTTTATTTATCACTTCGTTAAAATTTTGAATAAAACACCCTAGTCTGGACCCAGGATTCTACAGTTATCAAAGTCTTAATTATCACTGTCACGTCATTCCTCCTTATATTTGCCACTTAACCCGTCTCTTTAAATTTTGCGATTAAATGCACTTTCAAAGCGAAGTATCGTTCCACAATTAATTGTTATTTTTGTTGTCAAATAAATTTTTCTGTTTAATTGTTACACCCTGTATAATTATGACTTAGAACGTTGGAAAGCATTTTCTACGGGCTTTCTGACGACGTATCACAAGTAGGGAGTTGCCCTTTAAATTTTTGTAGGTGGGGTTGGTGGGACATCATGTCATTTTAGTTCTCCCTCTCTACCCTTGAAATTTTTTTGAAATCTATTTTCGTTCACGAGGTACAGCACTTTGTAAGTTTTAAAATTGACACCCTGTATAAATGGATTAATTAAAATGAATAATTGTCATTTTTTTCACTCTGTAAAATGTTAATTTTCATGAATTTCAATTTTGAATTCCGCTTCATACCTACTCGTAATATTGACATAAAATCGGATATAAAATGGATGTGTAGAAAAGATATTAATGAGGGATATTTGCCAGATCGGCTACTCTGGAAAAATCTGTTAACGTAGATTTAGATAAAATGCTCAATCATCCTAAAACGATGGTTGGTCTATAGGGACAAATTGGGAAAAATGTTGAATAAACTTTTCTGCTAGACAAGGTATAATTATCTACTTTGTTGAATATATCGCTATTTTTATGCTTTGAACAAATGAACTGGTTTGATTTTTGAATTTGGGGAAACATTATTGAATAAATTTATTTTTGTTTTCAAGTAATTTCGATAAATTTTCTTTACCGATCGCAAAATTTACCCAAAAGAGTGCTTTAGAGATAGTGGTCGTTCTACGAACATTTCAGTGATTTCTCGTGATCACATCCATTACGTTACAATCCACCGCATTCTATATATTCTATCAATGCACACTTTCCTAAATTTTCCCTTGAAAAGTGGTAACTGGAAAGTTTATTTAAAAATTATTCAAAGCGTATTATTTTTCGGTTGAACAGTTTTATCAAGTAAACTCTGTTCAAATAAAAATCTGCTATAAAATAATGTTGTTTTTTTTTAGTTAAATGTAGATTAAACACTCCGAAATTCCTTTTTCTCTTCTTTTTTGTCCATGTTTAATTCCCAAAATATCCTTCAGCGTATTATTAGGAAAATAAATGGCTTTTTAAAGTAAAACCAAAAAAATTAGGAAAAAAGTTTTCAGGTTTTCCGCTTAGCTAAGAGAAATTAAAAACTTTGAATAGAATAGCGGTTGAGAAAAAGTGATTGGCCTTCGGGAAACTTTCTGTTGATATTGTCGTTAGCATGAAAAATGTTTTGTAGTATTTTTTTTCGTTTTGTTAAAGTAGCGATAGAGGGTGTACAAAGAAATTTTTGGTTCATATTTTTTCGATATCAATACTGGTGGTTATTTTATTTAAAATAATTACAGGAAAAAACTTATTATTTTATGAAAACTCATTGACATATTTAAAATTCAATACCTGTCATTTTTTACGAGCATATTTTCAAACAAAACCATACATTTTAGACCTTTAAAATAAAGCCCGTACCCTAATTAGACAAAAATTTTAAATATTATTTCCAACAGTATACTCATATCTGTATGTATGTGTATTGGGGTGACATTCACCGAGGTTCCCCCTTACTTCTAATTAGTTCCTGAGAAAAGTCTCAGAGACTAGTAGCTACTTTAGACCTATTTCCCGGATTTTCTTCTGTTCCAGTGTCTCCTGGATTCCACAGTAAGGTGACTTATAATGTTCTCGCCTAGTTCATTGAGTTTTCCTAGACATTCCCATAACATTTTGGAACTGATTACACAAGAGCTCAATGCCCTAATGGCTGATTGACTATCCGACATGATGATAATCACTCTTTCCTATGGCGATAATTTCTGCTTGACAGATACTTAAGGTTTTTCTTACATTCTCATATCTACACTGATTCCTTTTCAACGGCAACTGGAGTTGGAACTGCAGCTGTAACTTCAAATGTGACAATCCAAATCAGACGATGCAATATTTTAAGCTCTAGTTTATACCTATAGAAAACATGTCCAGACAGATCCATTAAACCCAATACTGATAGTTATTAACCAGGAATTGTCCCACACTACACTTGGGAAAACACAAGAACGAACAAACTGATGTAGCAGCCAAAGCAGCAATTCAGGATCCTGGTGACACCAAAATCGCGAGAGTTACGATGTCAGACATCAAAATACTTATTAAGGAATTGGTTAGCGATTCTTAACAACCAGTCTCGCGGTAAACTTCGTGATGTCAAAAGAACACTTGAAACGTAAAGTGCTGTTCTAGAATCGAAATTTCGAAATCTGAACAATCGAGCTTTACAAAGTGTCAATGCCCTTTAATAGTTAGACATGTGTTGATAGACTTTCAAAACTTTTCGAAGCATGGAGTCATTTAATTTCCCACCTAGTCACACATGTTTATGGGAACTTTAAATCCTAAAATTTAATGAGGAATCGCCCATAACAATATTCCAGCGATTACTTTGAAAGCACCCTGTATACGCCGTAGTTATCAGTAGTGAGAAGGCACTAGAGAAGACTGAGATGGATTTGATTTATCGAAGACAGATTCCACCGAATTTTTTACTTTCGTAAATTTTATTCTACGTGCTTAATAAATTTTCGCGGATTTTTAAAAATAGATTTCTTTCGCTGTCCAGACAGCTACTCTCAATTATGTTGTCATTTCCAAAAAAAAACCCTTTATTTAACAGTTTAAAATCCAATCTATTCGCTGTGGATGACGTGATGATTGGTTGATTAGAAGTTGAGACTTTATGGGAAATAGGGTTGGAAAATTAAATTAAGCCATCGACGATCTGTTTTGTTCTTTAATTTCTGTTTGTGACCCTGTAAAACTAGCGAACCGAAAAATCATGAAACCTGCCACAAGGGTGAAATATATAAATGTGATTTTCGAGTGAATAAAAGGTCCTAAAATATGAGACAAGTTTTTATCCCGATGTGATGTTATATTTGTCAGACGTTGAAAAAAATATGCTTACATAAGTTCATTTCTGCAGTAAACTATGCAATTTTTATATGCCAAATACATAAATACAGAGTAGATCGTGAAAAAATGCACACATTTTAAAATGATAAGATTTACTTTGGCATGTGTCATGTGTGCTGCATATTAAAAGAGTGTGGTGGAGTTTGGGGTGGCCATTTAGGCGGCTGAGTCCTGTTAGGACGCCTGTCAAAACTCTCAGTGCAGTCTTACTCTGGCTTTTGTTTCCAGGAGTATATTTCATGTCTTAACCCCACTAGATCTTCTCAAACGTCCATCTTATCTTCTTCCAATATTATATTATTGCAGATTACAGCACAAGGGTTCCGGTTCTCAAAAGGATGTTTCAGCCCTTCTCTCAGCTAGTTCAGTTGCTATTTTGTTTTCTTTTATTCCAGTGTATGCTGGAACCCAGAGTAAGGTACGAATGCTGTTCTTGCCCAGTTCATCAAGCTTTTCCAGACGTTTCCATACCTTTTTAAAAATAATTACAAAAGAACTGTAATGGCTGCTCGAGTATTCGACATGATTCTCCCTTCTCTTGTATCTGTGTGTATCTTATTAATATTGAACTGGGCACCTTTTTTAATAAAGTGAATTTTCGCTAGAAAGATGCTTGGTGCTCTTTTTTTATTTTTGTACACAATACCAAATGAATAGATGAGCATAAGCTAACCTTCCCTGCAGGCAAAACTACCTGATATTCTCTAAATTATATTCCACTCGTGCCCTGGTACCCAGGCTACCATGACCTTGCAATGGTCTCCAAGTGCGTTTAAGGCACCTATGCAATCCCATACTAGCTTAGAATTGACCTCTATGGAATCGAGTGCCTTCAGTGCAACTTGGTTGTCGGTGAACGGTATGTCCTTTCCTGCCTTTTAATTTCTTCAACGCAGTGGTGAATTGCCGTCACTTCCGCTTGGAAAGTTGTGACGTTCTTAGATAGGCTCACTGGAATAGCTATCCTTTGTTTTAGCCCTACAATTCCGGCTCCTACACCTACTTTTGTCTTGGAGCCTCAGCCTATATGGGTACACCTTACTTCCAGTCTTCCCTACCTGGTATAGTTATTTGTAATTTATTATTAAAGCTATATCTCGTGGCCGTTGCGTCCATGGGTTGTCCCATTAAGACATCCGCTTTTACCAAGCCAAGTACCTAGCGAAAAATGCAGAAGACTTTCCAAACCCTCAGAAGATACACATACAGAAATTGGTTTAATACAGCCAAATTACAAGACAGTTTAAGGACCATTTACAACAAGGAAATAATTTTTTACGGGATTGAAATTTGCGGTTATGAACTAAGCAGAGTTATTATAAACAGGGCGTTGCAGTCAGTGCAAGCAGTATACCTTTGAACGACATTGGGTGCAAACAAAACAGTGCCGAATGAGAGTTTATGTATTTTAGCTCAAATACCACCGATGATTTATTTACATTAAAAACAAATTAAGTTTGCTTGGGACTTGAAGAAAAGTGGAAGAGACTTCTTCCCCGATATTGATGTTAGGTACTGGATTGCAGTCATGCTCGATCTTAAGCGAATTCTACTGGTAAACTGGCAACAGGTGTGGCAACTCATCGATAAAGAGAGATAATTATACAATATAATACCCAATATGAGCTGATTGAGCAGTTGGTTCCAATAGAGAAGCAATCCTCCTACTCGGTGGCCACGGTAATCTGGGAGTGCATCTTCATCGGATAGAAAAAGGAGAACAGGGATTGATTTGTGCAATGTTTCATATCTAGTAATAAAATTATGTGCTGTAAAAAATTTGGAATTCAAATACAAAGTTCAGTGCGGTCAGTACAGCCTCGACCTCCAGAGTGGTAGTGTAGTTAATTATATGATTTTATCCAAGATGAACCGCGAGTATAAGTGTCATTCTAATATATTTACAGGTAACTTTCTTTTTTTACGTCATATTATAAAATTGTGTCATTCGTGGTAGAGTTCTTGAATTGTGAATGAAGTCTTGGGATTCACTTGTACCTTGAAATTCCCCTGGCTAATTGGTCTATGCCAAAGCCATAGAACTAATTAAAAAAAAGAGCTCATTCCCAAATGAAATTATGTCGAAACTTAATTCCAATACTACGCATGTCGGTAATGCCAGATGCCACTTTTCCGTTCGACTTCGTCAACAAAAACGTTCACGTTTTGAATTTCATCTTTAATTGGGTTTATTAAGAGTTGCTTGTTGGTGAATCATTAGAATTATATTATTGACCGATAATTATTATAGCTTCAATTGCGATTGAATGTCAACCATTCATGCAAATTTGACGTTTATTTAATAAATGAGTATACCACAATTTAGCATTTCGATTCCGTTGATATTAAATTGCATCGGAAGCATCTGGTTGAAATATCGATAGATATAAAGTCTTCACGGTATAATTTAAACAAATTTAAATAATTATAAACAGTTTCACACATTCATTATTTAAACAAAGCATACATTTAATATTTCTCTCAATCACAGGTCAAATATTTTAAAAAGCATTTTGTCAGGGAAGTACCGGAATCTGATCATTTTAAAAGCAGCAAAAGTTGGCACCACTGTCCTCTATACTAAAGCATACCTAAACTGAAGCCTGCGAATATCCTGAAATTCTTCCGGAAAATAGGTCTAAGGGAACTACTAGTTTATGAGACTTTCCTCAGGAACTAAGTAGAAAAAAGAAGGCACAATAGATCTTTTAGGTATCGGTGAATGTCACCTCAGTATACATACATCGTCCTAAAATTTTATTTTATTCATCAGTTCCAAAGATAAAGCCTTGGCGCGATAATATTTCGCAGCCCAGTATATTTAATGTACTGTACAGAGGGAAAAAATAGGGAGGTGGGAAGAGTTACTTGGGGAATTGGAAACAATCCATGGGGAAAGGCGTTTGAGATGAAAATAATGGGTGGAAATAGGAATGAGGTGCTAGAGGAAGATTGGGAGGAGGAGATTATAGAGAAATTGTTCACAGGAGGAGAGGGAGGTGTTGGAGGCAGGATTCGGGGTAAGGGATAGGGAAAATGAGGGGGATGAGGACGGTTGAGAAGTGGGAAGTAGAGGAGGGGGGAGAGAAACATTAAATTAAGGAAAGCCTCAGGGATAGATGGCCTGAGAGGTGATATGCTGAAGAGGCTGTTGGATGACAATGGGGAGTACTTCTGGGAACTATTCAACAGGAAGATGAGGGAGGAAGAGTTCACAGAAGGATGGAAGGTGGCCTGGGTGATACTGATGAAGAAGGCGGGTAGAGGGGGGAAGTGGACGGAAGACTACAGGCCCATCAGCCTGCTGAGTTGTATGAGGTGTGGTTGGATAGTCAATTATCCTTCAGAACGCACATGTTAAAGGCAGCACAGAAGGAGAAAGTAAGGGCAGCATGGATGTGGATAGTGATGATTAATGTAAAAGGGTCGGGAGAGTGAAGAGGGAGGTAAATGTTAGGATGGTAGAGCAGAGTATGCTGTATGATGCGGAGATGCGCGGGTGGATGAGCGGATGGATGAGCGGGGGTGAATGCGAGGGTTAGGCCACTCCTGCGGGTGCAGAGAGGCGGAGCAGTCAAGGTCCTACCCATTGGACGCGATGGCTAGAGCCAAGAACAAAGGCTGGAGAGGATGCGACCAGAGAGGAAGTACTGAATTGAAAGGAGGAGGAAATGGAGAGAAGGTGGAAGGAGTATGACGGCGCGCTAAAAGGAGCGATTGGGAGTAGGAGAGATTGGATGGACCGGAAATTCGAGGAGGTCAACTACTTCTTGACAGGTGCTCACTGGACATGGGCTGAGGGTAGGGCACCTCCACAAGATTGGGATAAGGGAGGTTTGAAGTGGAGGATGATGAGGGGCATATGTTTAGATGCTGGAAGAACGGGGAAGTGCTGAGGAAGTTGGAGAGGAAACTAGGGGAGGCGGTGTATTGGGAGAACATGGTGGAGATAATGTTTATGGGGGAGGAGGAATGAATGGAGGTAAGTTGCGTAGTGGAGAGCATGATTTGGGGGGATAAGAACTTGGTATGGCATGAGAGGTACGAGTGATAGGTAGGGAGAAGACGACGGTGTGAGCGGAGAGGGTGCGAGGGACCGCCGCCCATCTCGATAGGGTAGTGATTCCGAGGCGGTGGTATCGGCGAGTTTGAGATGGGTTAGGTTGGTAGGCATCCCCTTGGGATGAGTCCAACACTGTTTGGGTCATGGATAGGACCCATTCGAACATGAGTTTCCCATCTTGACCCAGTATATTTAATGTACAGAATTCTATATATTTAACATTTCTCAAGGATTGTATTACACATTATAAAATTCCACAAAACGACAATGAAGTCGGTTATAGTAATTTAGTGCTAGTTCGTGTTGGGAAAATTAGCAGGAATTCATTATTCTTTATGGCCCCGTCTGACGTAGCGTATTGCAGCAAAATTGAATTCTCGAGGTGAACTTTAACAAAACAAAATTAATTCTACTATCACACGGTCAGTTCTTGCGGTAGAAGTTGGGTAACTCTTTTCGGTTTCTCCATTAACATAATAAAATTAAAAATAATGAACACTTTTACAAGCAGGATATAGGATATATTAAAAAAGTCTGTATGCGATATTAGTTGCTACAAATCTTTCATTTTATGTCAGTTCATACCAATTCGGCCTGTTGACTGACTATCTTCTTTGTCTTGATGAACCATATTTCCGTTTTACCACATTTTTGACACAAAAAACAATCTATTAGGCTGTTTGCTTCCTAACTATAGTTTATATTAGATTTTATGTGGTGGCTAATCGGACTATTCCACTGCGATCATTTCAGATCTATTGTGTTCCTCAGAATTCAGATTTCATTCTCCAGTCAGACTACTTTTATGTTAATTATTATCACAATGTTATTACTTCTATTAAAATATTAAAAACATTGAATATCCCGTATCTCATTAACGATCATCATGTTTATAGGAATTTTTTTCGTCTTAAAATTGAATGACGAATCACCCACAACAATATTTCAGATACCTTTTTGAAAATTAGTTCAGCATATGAGATTTACTCAAGTTATACTTCAATTTATTTACGATGCAAACATACTGGAAAACGCTATGTTTTAAATAATTATTTCAGTGGAAAATATAAGAAAAAATATTGTCAAAACAATCTCCAGGTTTAATTAAAAACCTCGTGGTGAATTTTATTGATTAATTCCAGGCATTTTTCAATTCTCTTGTTTTGTAAATTAATTAAATTTCTTACCTCTAGATATTATTCTAAATAAGCGATGTTTGAACTGATTATTATAAATTGTAGGTAATTTGATTTAAAAAGTTGTTTTGCACAATAAAATTCAATATTTTGTTTGATATTTGTACAGGGTGAATCACGAAAAACTGAACGGGGGTTTATAACGAAATGGAGACAGTTTTAGAACTGTTTGAATGGTGTGAGAGTGTACTACAGTGAAACCTCTATATTTGGACACCTCTATGTAACGGACAAAAACATGTCCGGAATGCTGCAAAGACCATTTGTGTATATACGACCCTCTATATAACGGACGCGGACATTCAAATTAGTTACCAAAAGATTATTTCTTTAAAAATTACCTCCATGTACGGACACCTTTCCAAATTTCGACGAAAGTTAAGAATTTGTAATCTACCTACGTGTACGGATACCCTCATATATTTTTGTGAACGGTCAGGTATAAAAATGTTAACGGTTGACTGCTTTCTTGTTCCGAGCTCAAGATAGGGTGGGTTTAGTTTTCCCCCTAATCCTCTTTATGATAGGTAAGATGTTTATGGAAATATGTACTTGTTACTGGATATTATTTACAAATTTTATTGCTTTTCAAATAATTTGGTCAGTCTGTTTAGATGAAGTTTAGTTATTGTTAACACAACGTGCCAAACGAAAAAATAAAATGTTTATCTTTAGAGTATAAGATATAAATTATCCATTCTAGTGAGAAATATAAATTAAGTATTAGGAAACTAGCCGAATAATATGGTGTTGGAAAAAAACTGACTAGCGAAATTTTCAAAAACAAAAATTAAGTTTTAAAGTCTTTTGTTGATGGATCTAGTATTGACGAGGTTAAACGGAAATTCCCTAAAGCTGTGGGCCTTGCTGTGGATCAGATTCATTAATTGAAGAAAATGCACTAGAAGCTGCAAAAGAATGAAAGTGTGACACTTTCAAAGCATCAAATGGATGGTTGGATAAATTTTACAACAGGCACAATATTATGTTTAAGTCTGTTTGTGGTGAGTCTGCACACATCAATTTACAAGAGGCTGGAAACTGGAAAATCAAATTAAATAAAGTTTTGGAAGACTATTCTGTAGAAGTTGTTCACAATACTGACGAAACGAGATTATTTTATAGAGTACAAAAACATTTGCTCTAAAAAATGACAACTGTGGAAAAGGAAAGAAAGAAAGGAAAAGCTGCTAAAGAGCGATTAACAATTTTATTTCTTACTAATATGGCTGGTGAAAGAACCTTTAGTAATAGGCAAAGCTAAAAATCCGAGATGTTTCAAAGGAGAACATATCAATAAGTTTGAACGAAAGCATAATGAGTTCATGTTTACATAAGATGGACAAGAAAATGGAAAAAGAAATATATTGTTGTTTTTAGATAATGCAATATAATCCTTAAAAATAATAAACTGATTTTTTTACCGCCGAATACTACATGCTCTTGTCAGCCTCTAGATCAGGGAATAATACAAAATTTTAAAATTATATATCGAAGATTTTTATTCGAAAGATTACTTATGCTTATGGAATCCGAGCCATCTCTAGAGAAAAAAGAAAAAAGCATAAGTGGCAGCTTGCAGAAAAGTTGACAAAAACAATAGTAAACTGTTCTTCAAAGGATGGATTTAAAAAAGCTGGAGAACAAAGATGCCCAAGAATAATTTGAAACTAACTTTAACGACCACTTTAATACCAACTGAAATGGGTTTGGATTTCAAGGGATATTCTTCTATAGATGATGCACTATCCACTGCAGATTCCGATTTTTTCATTTCTAAATGTGCTGAAGACTTCGTGGCGAACAGTAATAAACAATTTTATATTGAAGAAATAAGTGACGAACAACAAACTCCTAAAATTTCCGACCATAGAGAAGCATGTGATAATTTAAGGGATCTAGAAAAATTATTTTTTGTAATTAACAATGTGTACGCTTACACAAATGTATCAGAAATTTTGATAGATTTTGATTGTGAACACGAATTTTTCGAAAACAAACTAAGGAATATGAAGCAGACGACAATATTAGATTTTTTTAAAAGATAATTCACATCGCGTAATTATGTACAGTACATAATTGTATTTTATAATTTTTTCAAATAAATGTTCCAGTAAGTGGCAGTTTTTTATTGTTATCTATGTGTGGAAATGCTTAATGCTAAAAATTTGTACAGAAAGGATAAATAAAACTTGTGTTTTTATTAATTTTACATTTTTGAATTTATTGTCAGAAATATTTTCATTTTTCAATTTTAACACTGAGTTAAAAATCTCAAAAATCAAAGACTTTAACCCTGGAGTACTGGCGCCCTTCTATAGAACACAAATGATAGCGCCAAGTCTGTGAGACCGAAATTTTAAAAAAAAAACTAGTTCAAATAATTGGAGAACTCTTAAACTATCGCCACCAATGGTTTCCTGTTGTTTTTAAGGTCTATTATGTACCTATTGAATAAAAATGGATCTTATTGTACATACTAGAATGATAGGTATACAAGGTTGACAGTTCTGATGAGGGGTTCCAAAATTTTGAAAAAAAAATAAAACTAATTTTTAGGGTATGTTATTATATTTCTAACATTTAAGTAAAAAGAACAAATATTCAATCGTCATCAATTTCAAGTCTATTAATGCAATCACGGCACGAAAATATAGCATGGGAGAGACATAATTTTTTTTTGCAGACTTTACGGAAATACCGAGTTTTTGAAACCTTGTCACAGAAGAAGCAGCGCTTTCTTTTGTTGGGCATATCCGGGTCTCCCAAGGGCACGTCCGAAGAAGTTCCGGCCAATTCATATCTTCTCCTCTTCAGGTGGTCTTCAGTCAAGTTTGTTGCCCAATTCCGCTAATATACGCGTCCTGAGATGTTACTTTCTGGGTTATTTACCGTATGTATTACTTGGGAATTGATGACTGCAATGTTCATGAGCGCATAGAAAACAACTACAGGGCGCACAACTGGTCCACTGTGTCGACTCCACCTTTGGTTCTATCGTAAAACGTGATAATTTCAGGTTTGCGATCGTCATTCGTTGCTGGATCGATTGCATCGTCATGATGCATGCTTGATGCCAAAATGACGTTCTTACCTTTCTTAGGAATATACGACACAATTGTGAGGTCTGAGGCTATGATTTTTGGATAAGCTCGAGATCAAGTTAAAAGAAGTAAACCAATTATCGCACGTCAAATTTCTACTAGTTTCGGAAATAGGCTCCACCAACCTCTCAACAATACTTGCTGGGTCATTTTTGTGGCAATATGGTCCTTCAGGATGTAAACCGGCATAAATTTCACGGTTGCTTGTATAGTGAGTTATAGCATCCACTAGGGCAAAGATCTTCACACCGAATTTATTTGGTTTATATGGAATATATTGCTTGAATCCGCACCTGCCCCGAAATGCTTCCAGCCTATTGTCTTTAGTCGCATATTCACTAATAGTATAGGGTCGTTTGCAATTGGCTATGAATATTTCAAAAACTTGACGAATCGGAGCTAATTTGTCAGTTTTTCTTCTATCCTCTCTGATGTCGACATCGTCAAAACGTAGACATTTCAACAAAAATAAAAATCGGTCTTGTGACATCGTCAGCCAGAATCTTTCAACACCAGTGGCATGGTACTTTCGACGATAATGGCCAACAAATCGTTAGGAAAAAGAAGTTTCCAACATTCGAGCTCAGTTTTTGCAGACTTGCCATATTCTCGTACACCAGGCAGACGACATACTGTATTAGACTGCCGTGTTCTTACATTTCTGGGACCCATATGCTTTTTCCATTTTGTTTTCCCATCTTTCCCAATCAATGACGGGATTCTAGTTTTTTTCATCGTAACTACCGGTATAGGAGCTGATGCATCGTCTTCGATCATAATCATTTCTTCTACATCACTATCCCTTTCAGGTTTTTCAACTTCACCACGTGTGTTCGTAACATCACCAAGTGCATGCGTGCGTCGTTCCAACATCGCTATCTCCTTCTTGTTCCGATTGTACATCAATTAGAGGAGCTGCTTCAAAATTTTCCTCGTTTTCAGACTCGTCATCGTCAAAAGGTTCCTCATCGGACCCAACTTCTAATAATAATCGATTAAGGCGTGCGTTTTTCTCTTCGTATGACATTATCTAAATAAATTGATAAGTGCAACATTTTAACAACAGAATTAATTAGGAAATTTGTTTTATCTATCCTTATTTCCAAAAAAGGACCAAAATTGCTGAGAAATGTAACCGCACAAATTTGAAATAGAAGTTACGTCAACGGTGGCGCCAAGTCTCACAGACTTCGGGGTTGATTTCTCAGAGATTATAGAAAGCACATTCGAATGGTTTTGACAGGTTCAAGAGAACAACGTAACTGAACAGTACATGGCAGGACGGCTCCATATCCCCCTTCCTAATCAAACAGCATAGAGAGGGAAGAGCGCTGGGTCTGTGAGACTTGGCGCCAGTACTCCAGGGTTAAAGGTTTATATTACTAAACCGATTCAAGGAATTTTGGATAACTTAAATTTGCAAGGCATTAATCCCTTATATTAAAATTGTTAAACCTCTTAATAACGGACACCTCCCAATAACGAACAAAAAAAAATTCCCCTTAGCTGTACGCTATTAAGAGGTTTCACTGTATACCTAAATGTAGTTTTTGTGCAATTTACAGTTTTCTCAAATTCAATGGTAAATGTCATGTCGTTTTATGGCATTGCGGTCTGTTAATTATTGTCTAAGCAATCAAGTGGTAGCTTTAAATTTAATTGTTCCAAAAAATGAAGCAGTGTTTATTTGTTTCAACTTAATATTTCAGCTCAACTCTTGTCACGAGCATCCAGATTCAACAATATAAACTACTTAAACATGCTGGTTTCAAATTTTAATTTCATTGAAAAACTTTCAGCTTATATCGTATAATCTCGTATAAAAATCTTATTTACTAAATTCTTAGTGCTTTCATGGTTTTTTCATCATTTTTATTTTGATACTGTGTAAAATGAAAATTTTTCTGATTATAGTGTTGGCAATTTTTTTCCTCCTCCCGGAATTTCAGTTCTATATTTCGATTTTTGTGACTTGTGCAGTGTTTTTAATCAATAGACGTTTTTTTTAAATTATCTTAATATCCCGTTCCCAGCTTAAGTATCGCTATATCTGTATTAAGTTAATTATTTAAGCCACAATGACCAATAGAAAAATGGAAATTATTTCACCATATCTAAATATTTTGAAAAAGTTAGGCAAAAGTAGATACACAACTTCCTCTTTATCCAAACTTTTAACTCCGACAGCACTGGTGGATCCTGAAGAACTTAATCGTTGATTATTTAGAGAGGAAACAAACACTACTTAACTACAGAATAGTGAAATAAAAAATGCATAGCTTGAACCAATTTGAAGGAGTAAACAGTTAGTTGATTCCAAGTCTTATTTCTCAGCAAACCTGTAAATACCACAAAGAAAAACAGCGTAAGTTTTAAATAGTTCGCTTGAAAGTACAAAAAAAGTACAAAAGTATACACGAATTACTTATTACAAAGCAGTAACTACTTGAAAGCATGCAAAGAGTTTTATGATCAAGAAATATACAGTAATATAAACTTTTAGAGTAATAAGTTGGGTTCCTTTATGTAGAAGTCTAGAAGTTTCGAGTATTTCTGTGTTTCAGAATTTAATAAAGGATTCGTTACAAAGATTAAAGTTTTCGTTGAAAGTACACGATACACTTTTTAAGCTAAAACGTTATTTTAAACCCTTTGTATTAACTTAATTCCAATAGACTACATTCATTTAAAAGGCGTCGAATACAACTTTTAATATATATTTATATTTCTTCGATTTTGGTATATATTTCCTTTTGGTATCAAATTTTAATTGAACTGAAAAACTTTCAGCCTAAGTCGATTTCTCACATAAAAACATCATTTATGAAAATATTTTATAGTCATCATATATCTTTATTTTGATGCATTGTAAATTCCAACACGCAACGTGGCAGACACGGCTCAGAACAAGCTTTCACATCAAACGTACTTGTTAGGCAAATCTGAAAACTTTTGGGTTGACGAATTAGCTGCGGTAGCAATTTTACTTGAAGAAGTAGACACAGAAGGAGAGCAATTTGTTTGTGTGGAAGTAGAGCAAACAAGGAAAAAAAAGTTTTGCTGTGCATCCAATATTCATTGATATTCTTGATATTCTTGATATTTCCTTACACGCTTCATCTTTGTGTGATCACTTAAGTCCTATAAGAAAGGATATCCTGAAACCAATTCGATTAATTGTTCGTTGTCTATCACTATTCAATTTCAAAAAGAAGAAGAACACCACAGACACACTTCTAGTTCCTCTTCCATGATAGCAAAAAAATCAAAATACCTTTTTTATGCAAAAAAATTTCTTTTTTTCCATAAAAATCGAAAAAATACTTCATTTATTTTTTTACATCTCTGGGAGATGAGAAAAAAACTTTGGATGCTTCATAGTAATTTATATAATAAATTTGCATTTAAAGATGTATTTTCTTGGACTATAAATTCTTTGTGCATTTGTTACAAATCAACCCTTTTTGAAATATATCTCAACCATTGCTGCTCTCAGCATTTTTTGAATTCTTTGGTGTAATTTATCGTACACTGATTGAACCATCCATCGGAACATCAAAATTCATCTTACATATTTCGCTGACGCAGTAGACTATTATATTTCCAGAAACGACTGTTACAGTACGATGGCTTTTTCCAACTATATCGTCATTTCGCTTCGTTTTAAGTCAATCTACGAAATTATATTACAATCACGAAACTTTACTGAACTAACCAAAAAAAAAATGTAGCAGGATCGTTACAGTTTGGAAGCAGTATCCCAATGAAAAATTAAAATTAATATCATGGAAGCGTATTTTGATGTATCAAAAATATAGAACTTACAGCCCAACACACTTTTTTAACCAACTTTCAAAAAAGATGTATGGTTAGACGCTTGAGTGAGATAGGAAATTATTCTAGAAGACTGGAGCAAGGGAGAAAACGATGCACTAACGACCAAGAAGAAAATTTTTCGATCAGGAATTCGAAGCCTTCTGCAATGTCACAATTTTTTCCAGAATAGCAGCTAAATGAAGCTGGATTCAACTGTAGGGGAGTTGGTCTCCTACACGCAGCCTTGCAACTAGGTAGAACATAGTTGCCATTTTATCTTCTGGTCTAAATCATCGAGACTGGTCGGTAAAAAAAGTTTTATTGTCAATTGCAGATGGAGTTAGGTTAAAACATCCAGATGGTCGTGAACGAGTCTGGAGAACCTCTTGCAATATATCCGCAAGGATTCGTTAGGGCGGGGGCAAACCGTTCTGCTCCCGTTGATAAGTTATGAAAATAATCTTCCCAATTACTTGTAGAAACTAATAGAGAACAAAAACGGCATATTCAATCAACTCATAAAACTAAATATTTGGGAATCATAATTGATGGTCATTTGCGATGGAATCATCATATAAAAACATCAAGAACTTTATTATATAAATTTAAGTATATGGCCAAAGTAATGGAATTACAACATCTAAAGATGTTATACTTTGCATTAATACACTCAAGACTCACATACGGATTATTTGGATGGAAGGGAGCAGCAAATATGTGGTTAGATAAAGTAGAGATCATACAAAAACATTTTTTTGAAATAATCGTGTTTCTTCATCTGATCTTGTATATAAAGATTCCAAAATTCATTTCTCAAATAGCTAAATATTTCTACAATAATACTTTTGAAAATATATCCCATAACTACTTAAGCAGATCTAAAACTCAAAATAGAGTAGAAGAATCCACAGCACGTAAAGCTACATGTTCCTAGGGTCTAGAATCTATAATTTAGGTACTTCCGTTCAAAGTAAAGGATTTTCGACAAAAAAAAACATAAAAAATGCTAATAATTCGTAAACAGGGGTTTTTTGGTCCGAAAAATCGACTGGCTCAATCAGTTTTTTGATAAAATCAATCTTTCGCCTTCAAATAGAGTCATGAAATTTTCGAAAATCCACTTTTCAAAACAAAAAATACTCATAACTCGACTAATAGGAGAGATAGAACGTTCTAGTCTTCACCAATCGATAGAGGGGACAATTTTACATATTCGAGTGAATTTTGAGTCGATATTTTCAGGGATTAAGGGAGTTAGAAAAAAGCAATTTGTATCGCAAAATATTTCCATACCTACCCCTTTGTTATAAATTTTCGACAAAAAAAAAATGCTAATAATTCGTAAACAGGGTTTTTTTGGGCCGAAAAATCGACTGGCACAATCAGTTTTTTGATAAAATCAATATTTCGCCTTCAAATAGAGTCATGAAATTTTCGAAAATCCACTTTTCAAAACAAAAAATACTCATAACTCGACTAATAGGAAAGATAGAACGTTCTAGTCTTCACCAATCGATAGAGGGGACAATTTTACATATTTTAGTGAATTTGAGTCGATAATGCCAAGGATTAAGGGAGTTAGAAAAAAGCAATTTGTTTCGCAAAATATTTCCATACCTACCCCTTTGTTCTAAATTTTCGACAAAAAAAAAATAAAAAATGCTAAAAATTCGTAAAGAGGGGTTTTTTGGGCCGGAAAATCGACTGGCATAATCAGTTTTTTGATAAAATCATTATTTCGCCTTCAAATACAGTCATTAAATTTTCGAAAATCCACTTTTCAAAACAAAAAATACTCATAACTCGACTAATAGGAAAGATAGAACGTTCTAGTCTTCACCAATCGATAGAGGGTACAATTTTACATATTTTAGTGAATTTTGAGTCTATATTGCCAGGGATTAAGGGAGTTAGAAAAAAGCAATTTGTTTCGCAAAATATTTCCATACCCCTTTGTTCTAAATTTTCGACAAAAAAAAATTAAAAATGCTAAAAATTCGTAAAGAGGGGTTTCTTGGACCGGAAAATCGACTGGCACAATCAGTTTTTTGATAAAATCAATCTTTCGCCTTCAAATAGAGTCATTAAATTTTCAAAAATCCACTTTTCAAAAGAAAAAATACTCATAACTCGACTAATGGGGAAGATAGAACGTTCTAGTCTTCACCAATCGATAGAGGGGACAATTTTACATATTTTAGTGAATTTTGGGTCGATATTGCCAAGGATTAAGGGAGTTAGAAAAAAGCAATTTGTTTCGCAAAATATTTCCATACCTACCCCTTTGTTCTAAATTTTCGACAAAAAAAAATAAAAAATGCTAAAAATTCGTAAAGAGGGGTTTTTTTGGGCCGATAAATCGACTGGCACAATCAGTTTTTTGATAAAATCAATCTTTCGCCTTCAAATAGAGTCATGAAATTTTCGAAAATCCACTTTTCAAAAGAAAAAATACTCATAACTCGACTAATAGGGAAGATAGAACGTTCTAGTCTTAACCAATCGATAGAGGGGACAATTTTACATATTTTAGTGAATATTGAGTCGATATTGCCTAGAATTAAGGGAGTTAGAAAAAAGCAATTTGATTCGCAAAATATTTCCATACCTACCCCTTTGTCTAAATTTTCGACAAAAAAAAATAAAAAATGCTTAAAATTCGTAAAGAGGGGTTTTTTGGACCGGAAAATCGACTGGCACAATCAGTTTTTTGATAAAATCAATCTTTCGCCTTCAAATAGATTAATGAAATTTTCGAAAATCCACTTTTCAAAACAAAAAATACTCATAACTCGACTAATAGGGAAGATAGAACGTTCTAGTCTTCACCAATCGATAGAGGGGACAATTTTACATATTTTAGTTAATTTTGAGTCTATATTGCCAGAGATTAAGGGAGTTAGAAAAAGCAATTTGATTCGCAAAATATTTCCATACCTACCCCTTTGTTCTAAATTTTCGACAAAAAAAAATTAAAAATGCTAAAAATTCGTAAATGGGGGTTTCTTGGACCGGAAAATCGACTGGCACAATCACATATTTTAGTGAATTTTGAGTCGATATTGCCAAGGATTAAGGGAGTTAGAAAAAAGCAATTTGATTCGCAAAATATTTCCATACCTACCCCTTTGTTCTAAACTTTCGACAAAAAAAAATAAAAAATGCTAAAAATTTGTAAAGAGGGGTTTTTTGGACCGGAAAATCGACTGGCACAATCAGTTTTTTGATAAAATCAATCTTTCGCCTTCAAATAGAGTCATGAAATTTTCGAAAATCCACTTTTCAAAACAAAAAATACTCATAACTCGACTAATAGGAAAGATAGAACGTTCTAGTCTTCACCAATCGATAGAGGGGACAATTTTACATATCCCTGTGAATTTTTAGTCGATATTTTCAGGGATTAAGGGAGTTAGAAAAAAGCAATTTGTATCGCAAAATATTTCCATACCTACCCCTTTGCTCTAAATTTTCGACAAAAAAAACATAAAAAATGCTAATCATTCGTAAACAGGGGTTTTTTGGTCCGAAAAATCGACTGGCACAATCAGTTTTTTGATAAAATCAATCTTTCGCCTTCAAATAGAGTCATGAAATTTTCGAAAATCCACTTTTCAAAACAAAAAATACTCATAACTCGACTAATAGGAAAGATAGAACGTTCTAGTCTCCACCAATCGATAGAGGGGACAATTTTACATATTTTAGTGAATTTTGAGTCGATATTGCCAAGGATTAAGGGAGTTAGAAAAAAGCAATTTGATTCGCAAAATATTTCCATACCTACCCCTTTGTTCTAAACTTTCGACAAAAAAAAATAAAAAATGCTAAAAATTTGTAAAGAGGGGTTTTTTGGACCGGAAAATCGACTGGCACAATCAGTTTTTTGATAAAATCAATCTTTCGCCTTCAAATAGAGTTTAGAAATTTTCGAAAATCCACTTTTCAAAACAAAAAATACTCATAACTCGACTAATAGGAAAGATAGAACGTTCTAGTCTTCACCAATCGATAGAGGGGACAATTTTACATATCCCTGTGAATTTTTAGTCGATATTTTCAGGGATTAAGGGAGTTAGAAAAAAGCAATTTGTATCGCAAAATATTTCCATACCTACCCCTTTGCTCTAAATTTTCGACAAAAAAAACATAAAAAATGCTAATCATTCGTAAACAGGGGTTTTTTGGTCCGAAAAATCGACTGGCACAATCAGTTTTTTGATAAAATCAATCTTTCGCCTTCAAATAGAGTCATGAAATTTTCGAAAATCCACTTTTCAAAACAAAAAATACTCATAACTCGACTAATAGGAAAGATAGAACGTTCTAGTGTCCACCAATCGATAGAGGGGACAATTTTACATATTTTAGTGAATTTTGAGTCGATATTGCCAAGGATTAAGGGAGTTAGAAAAAAGCAATTTGATTCGCAAAATATTTCCATACCTACCCCTTTGTTCTAAACTTTCGACAAAAAAAAATAAAAAATGCTAAAAATTTGTAAAGAGGGGTTTTTTGGACTGGAAAATCGACTGGCACAATCAGTTTTTTGATAAAATCAATCTTTCGCCTTCAAATAGAGTTTAGAAATTTTCGAAAATCCACTTTTCAAAACAAAAAATACTCATAACTCGACTAATAGGGAAGATAGAACGTTCTAGTTTTCGCCAATCGATAGAGGGGACAATTTTACATATTTTAGTGAATTTTGGGTCGATATTGCCAAGGATTAAGGGAGTTAGAAAAAAGCAATTTGTTTCGCAAAATATTTCCATACCTACCCCTTTGTTCTAAATTTTCGACAAAAAAAACATAAAAAATGCTATCGAAATCACCTAATCAATTTAAAAGCAGGGTTATTAAGTATCTTTTAGAATCTGGAAGAGAAAGGTGTACATTCTATTTACTTATTTTATTAATTTAAATTTCAATATCAACACCAGTTCTTGTGATGAGATATTTTCAGAATAAAAAAAATAATAGTTCAATTTTGAATTAGAAATACATATTATTATTGGGCATAATAGGCTGTTTCTAAAATATTACAAGGTACATAATATATCCTCTGTATATGTACCTACTATTTGTATTTGATTATTTTGTTGGTACGCTACTGTTGCAGCGAGCAAACGCGTTAATGTTCTATCTTTCATTTCTTCATCTTTCAGTCTATTTCTCCGCGCACATCGAACACTCTAGCTGTTCTGGTCGTATTATAGCACATGCTACTGATGTCCTACTTGCAGCGTTCATTTCGCTACTAGTGTCTTAATTAGCAGTTAATTATTCATCCAACATACGTATGCTACTATGGAGAATCTAATTTCGTTCATTGCGCACATGAAGTCACGTTCGTTAAAGATGGGCGCGTTTACCTTTCAATTGCGAGGTACCTTATTTATAACTTACTTTTTCGGTCTAATGGAATATTTTCAATAAAGATTGGTTCTAAATTGAGTAAACCAGTATAAATTCTGCAGTGTTGTAAAAATTTAACCCCTTAATGATTAACTGGTATAAAAAAGGCAATCAATCTCTTAATCTCATAAATTTAGTTTGAGGCGCTTCACAAGAATCTTGAAAAAATGATGCCAATCAAAAAATAAATTTCGCATACCGAAATCTTTTCGTTTCTTTTTTCGAGAACATTATTCAATACGCCTTAAAGTCATTAACTCGGATCTGAAGAGATCTTCTAAATTTATAGCGGCGTTTATTGACGAAATATCCATTCTATGCATAGTAAATGTAAAGTAAAATCACTCGAGAAAGCAGCTATTGTCAAGAAATTCCAGACTTTATCATGACTATGAAACATGTTCTCTTTTGTCCCATAATCCTCGACTCGATGCGTAGTTGCATACTAAAATTATCTAAATTGGTGAGTTCTTAACGCCAGACATTATTTAACTTTCAACTTAACTTCGTCGATGATGAAATTTCTACCCAAGATTTGATAATTCTTAAATCTGTTAGACTCCCCTTTCTACAATATACAGAGAGAGCACAAAAATTACGATAGATTAGAATGAGGCCTGTTGGGATCTCTTTCAACTCACTGTTAAGGTATATTCTTTGGATTTCACTTCTCAAATTTTGTATCCTCAAGCAATTGTACCATTCCCGTACCATTTTGGCCTCAGCTTATCTGGTCTACTGTCTAAATAATGGACTCTTCCTGTATGTTTGAGAACTCTGTGTTGAGAATTCTTCGTTAAAAATTACGAATTCTCTTGTTTTCTAAACAAATTTTGTATCCTCAAGCAATTGTACCATTCCCGTACCATTTTAGTCTTCAGCTTATCTGGTCTTCTGTCTAAATAATGGACTCTTCCTGTACGTTTGAGAACTCTGTTCTATTCTTCATTAAATATTACGAATTCTCTTGTTTTCTAAATAAATTTTGTATCCTCAAGCAATTGTACCATTCCCATACCATTTTGGCCTCAGCTTATCTGGTCTTCTGTCTAAATAATCGACTCTTCTTGTATGTTTAAGAACTCTGTGTTGAGAATTATTCGTTAAATATTACGAATTCTCTTGTTTCCTAAATAAATTTTGTATCCTCAAGCAATTGTACCATTCTCATACCATTTTGGCTTCAGCTCATCTGGCCCTCTGACTAAATAATCGACTCTTCCTGTATGTTTGAGAATTCTGTGTCGAGAATTCTTAATTAAATATTAAATTCTTTTGTTTTCTAAACAAATTTTGTATCCTCAAGCAATTGTACCATTCCTGTACCATTTTAGTTTTCAGCTTATCTGGTCTTCTGTCTAAATGATGGACTCGTCCTGTACGTTTGAGAACTCTGTGTTGAGAATTCTTCGTTAAAAATTACGAATTCTCTTGTTTTCTAAACAAATTTTGTATCCTCAAGCAATTGTACCAATCCTGTACCATTTTAGTCTTCAGCTTATCTGGTCTTCTGTCTAAATAATGGACTCTTCCTGTACGTTTGAGAGCTCAGTTCTGTTCTTCGTTAAATATTACGAATTCTCTTGTTTCCTAAATAAATTTTGTATCCTCAAGCAATTGTACCATTCCCATACCATTTTGGCTTCAGCTCATCTGGCCCCCTGACTAAATAATCGTCTCTTCCTGTATGTTTGAGAACTATGTGTTGAGAATTCTTCATTAAATATTACGAATTCTCTTGTTTTCTAAACAAATTTTGTATCCTCAAGCAATTGTACCATTCCCGTACCATTTTAGTCTTCAGCTTATCTGGTCTTCTGTCTAAATAATGGACTCTTCCTGTACGTTTGAGAGCTCAGTTCTGTTCTTCGTTAAATATTACGAATACTCTTGTTTCCTAAATAAATTTTGTATCCTCAAGCAATTATACCATTCCCATACCATTTTGGCTTCAGCTCATCTGGTCCTCTGACTAACTAATCGACCCTTCCTGTATGTTTGAGAACTCTGTGTTGAGAATTCATCGTTAAATATTTAATTTTATTCTGTTTCAACGAAATAACAAAAAATTTTGATCGGTCTTAAAAGATTAAAAAAGACATTTCGTTGTTCTTACGTCTTTTATATTTCTTAATATTTTCTGTAAACAGGACAGAAGAATATAATCCTGGAATTACATACTTCGACCCGGAGTAGAAAGAGGGGTAATTCCAAGGTATAATATCCCGATGGTGCTGGCATCGTTCTTTTGTCATTTCTGAGGAAATTTCCAGTGGTATGGCTCTTTGCAAAGTGCATTTATAACAACTTAAGTAGCCTTTTATTTGAAATTATCATGCTCGGGAGTCCTCGAGTATTTACAGTGTGTGAAAGGTGCATATTATGAAGTACAGTTTCATGCAATTCTAATGTTGGTTGGTTTTCAACTATTCCACTTACAGGATAATTAAAACCATCAAAATAAAATATGGTTTGAGCATTTTAGTGGATCGTGCTCCTTAGATTACTGTAGTTTACTCATGGTAGTTAAATCGGTGTTTATAATACTATAATCATCAATTCTATGATGTCACGGCGGGGATTCCACAGGGGTCAGTATTGGGGCCGACAGTGTGGAATCTCTTCTATGGCACTTTATTTAAAATAAACACGTCGGAAGGTGTGAAGCTTATCGGATATGCGGACAATGTGGCTATAGTGGTTACTGCAGCTAAGGCATATAGCCTTGACCTTGACGAGGCAATGCTGGAAGTAAACCTATGGCTTATAAGCAGGGGCATGAAGCTAGCACCAGAGAAGACTGAGGTGACGGTATTGGTAGGACATAGGAGGAGAGAAGTTAGGTTTCATTTAGAGGAAACGATGGTATTAACAAGGAGGGAGCTGGGGATATGGCTAGGGGCAGGGTTGCATTTCAGAAGGCACCTGAGCGAGGTCACTAAAAAAGCCAGAGAGAAGGCCACAGCACTCGGAAGAGTACTGCCAAATGTATGAGGGCCACCGGAGAATAAAAGGAGACTACTATGGGAAGTGGTGAAGTCAATTCTTCTGTAAGGGGCACCGATTCGAGAGGAGATGGCTGGGGTCGACAAATATAGAAAGGAACTATACTCTGTTCATCCAAGCAACGGAGTGTTCCAAAACAGTATCATGCATAGTGCACGTGATATCTCCGACTCTGTATGGATGTACCAAAGACAAGAATTCTGCCGGCCGATTGCAGTTAAATCCGATTAGCCAGCGCATGGAGGCATGTTTATTTTAGCCAATAGATGCAAAGGCACACTTTGATCACGCATCTATCGTTGTTTGGGTCGCTCTGTTTGTTCGATGAATATACTTTAGTCAGGGTTCAAAGAAGGATGTTGCTGCGGGTGGTGTTGCAGGAGTACCACCCATAGATTTGCTGATTAAGGCAAGGGTGAACGAACACAGGAGGGGAAAACAACAAGAAAACAAATAGAAAAGAGGACGCTGCAAAAATGTGAAGAAATATGGGAAGAGAAGAGAGTGAAAGGAGAGTGGAAAAGGGTTCTGCTCAAAGACCTGAATAGTTGGTTAGAATGCAAGCATAGAAAAATGGACTAATTTTTAATACAAGCCCTGTCTTTTCGATCGTACACGAAAAAAATAGGGAAAACGGTAGACGATGAGTGCATATACTGTGAAGAGAGGGATGATGAAGAGCACACACTTTTTAGATGTGCATTGGGGGATTTACAAAGAAAAGAAACCGAGAGGAAAGTAGGATGGAAGTTGCTAAAAAAAAATTATCAGGACAATGGTGGAAATGGAGGAAAACTGGCACATAGTGTCCAAATATGTAAGGGAAGTGATGGGGAAGAAGAAAAAAGAAGAGATAGAACACTAAGAAGGGATAGAATGAGAATATTAAGAGATAATACTTCCGTTTTTGATTATATACCTCTAGTGGTGGTTCCGAACACGAAAAGTGGAAATGAGAACCTGGGGTGGTTTTAGTGCGGTCGGGGACAATGCAACTGGATAGCTCCATTTTGTGGGGTTCCCGAGTAGGATTAGCACTCAACTGGGGAGAATCCCACACTCCCGAGGAAAGGTAGACCCACCAACAAAAAAGGTATTAATAATCAACTGATTATTTCCATGTATTTTTTTATCGTGTTACACAATTTTATGCGATAGTAATAAATAAAATCAATTTACAAAAAATATATATAAGCGTGAGAGTAACCTTGCAATAGCCGTTGGCTAGTCTTGATTACGAACTCTGAATACGTGTATATCTATGTATTTTTAGTAATGTACTCACTAAACAGCTCTGTAATAGTTAATTGATGTTATTACATTACCATTATACATCGAAAATGTATGCCACTTAGTTTTTTCTTACTATAAAATTAATGAAAAAATTAATGGCATCCATTAGTTTATTGTTCTAAAAATCAATAAATTTTAACCTTTTAGAGGTGGCAGCCATTAATATAAACCCAAAAAAAACATTCGCCATTGAATATTTGAAGAGTCTTCGATAATGTTTACTTATATATCATCCATGAAATAATTGCTATTAATTATAACTTTTTTCATCATGCTTGAGAAATTATTAACAAGAGGAAGTTGATTGTTTTTTTGCCATTTTATAAATTTTTAACCCCTGCAATGCATCCAAGTTCACGGCGTCCATAAGTTAATCGTTCTGGTTTCGTAAAAACTCTAAAATTTTCAATTTTCACTATGGCGTCAATTATCCAGCTTGGGTTTTGGGGAATAGCCTTAAGGTCGAAACACACCTCATAGGAATAGCGACTGATCATCACCAGCAGATTTTATTTCTTATGTGTATTTAAATGTAAGCGCGCATACCTAACAACATCAGCACAGCACTGACAAGGCACGTCAACGCCTCAACCACAACACATTTCTCAGAGAGAATATTTTGAGGACGGCGTGCTTGTGGTAAGCTGGTACAATATCTCTGACAATATAAAGTGAAGCCTATAGTCGGGTATCGCGGCGGTGCTGATCCCGTGTCGATGCGTTAAGTGAGCCCTTACACAACCGTCGAGTTGACCACTCGGCGGTGCTGTGACGATGCTTGTCAGGTGCTGTGCTGATAAGTGTGTTTTGACCTTTATTCTATTTTTTTTCACATGAAACTCGATTCGAAATAATGAAGCCTACATGTGTCATGGGCTACCGGTCTACAACTGTTTCAACTATTGCTGGGCATCAGCATTTTTTCGTAGGCTATAAGACGGATAGTTTCTGATACAGAACCAAGATATCGGCTTATTGGTTCACCCGATACTTTTTTTACTAGGACCAAGGGAAAGTGAAGAAATCAAATCAAAGTTACTGTAGTTTTTGGTGAAAAATGTCCGAATACCCGTGAATTTTTTCTTGCTTCCAAATGTTTTAGGACTTTCAGACCTGGTGTAAGTGACAAGTGAAAGTGTTGAAAGCAGAGCACAGTGATAAGTGAAAGCTCACAGTTAAGAACTGAGTGACATCAATTGATTGTAACTTAGTTTTAAGGATTGTATATATAATTTAGGATAAGACAAAATTGCTGGTTGGTCGTTGTTCTCGATCAGGTGTAATACTACTTTCCATAATAGGAAACTTCGGAAAAAAATCCTTCGGAATTAATTCAAGTTCCGGGAGATTAAAAGTGACAGTTTTCAACAACTGAAACATTATCAGGGGATGATAAATACTCGAGTAGAATATATACAAATTTTTGTATTACCAGTATCATCAGTGGGTACATTTTAAGTGGAGCTTTTTATTTATTAAAACGCTGCAGGTACGTTATAACCTGGATACAAAGTACCTAATTATTTCCACCGTGATTATCTCATATATCTCAAGAGACTAAAATGAACCATCCGTTTACAAAATGGGTTGTTACGTATAAAAAGGAAACTCAAGGGCATGAAAAAAAATATATATCGTCCCTTATTTTTCTCTATTAAGGTGATAAAAATCACGAACGTATGGTCCATCCATCAACAAAGCAAAATCCCCTACTGTATAGAACGTCGACACCATCGGCGCGACCGTACCGTTTAAAAATCCCGACGGTTTTTCCCTCCAAGCAATTATTTACATCAAGGGGATCGGTTACAATTGTTGGGAGCCGTCAAAGCAAGTAATCCAAATTACCGAAGAGGATTAGTCGTTTTACATGATATTTGTATTTTTTTTTTGCTTGATAATCTTACCGGTTCTCGAGTAATCCTACTTGAAATTTATTTTAATTAAGGTACTGAAGGAAGTTAATAATTAATCAAGTTACTGAAATTAATAAAAGAAAAATTATGAAAGTTAAGAAAATTAAGTGGGCCCCACCCTGAATAATACTAGTCTATTTGTCTATTTGTTACTCACATCAGCATTATAGCGACAAATCTTGAAATATTGGGAGGGAAAAGAAACTTTATGAACAACGTTATTAAATTTAAAAAATATTGACTTTTAGATAAACAATTAAACAAAAAAATTGAATGACTAGCTTTTTTTATTGAGTTGTTCTATGTTGAAGAAGCGATCGGTGAAATATATATATGTTACTTCCCATGGTTCCAGATAAAGTCCTGGTAATATTCCAGATATAGGTAGTGATATTCTGGATACGGTCCTGGTTCAGATGGAGTCCTTGCTAAAGTTCCTAATCAAGGTACAGATGAGTTTCTGGTTTCAGATGGAGTCCTGGTTAAAGTTCCAGGTAGAGTCCCAGATAAAGTTCCAGGTAAAGTGTCCCAAGTAGAGTTTCAGGTAAAGTTCTTGTCCCAGGTAAAGTTCCAGGTGAAGTGTCCCAAGTAAAGTGCATTCACATGAATGCACTTTTTACGTTTGCTTCAATAGCACATGTTCACAGGAAAGCAGCATGAAACCTCTTTGCCACTGTTTAAATACAGGAAATCATATGAAAGATAACAGACTTACGTCTCATGTTCATGTCAAATTCAGACGCTTTGACCAGGAAAGGAATTTACATTTCAATAGTGAATTCTTAATTCACATTTAATTACTAATTGGTAGAAGAAGAGTTAAGAACGAGGTCGAAGTGGGAATAACAAATAGCAGTGGATATTTTCACGACAGACGGAACTCGTTCGGCCCGTATGGGAACGTTGATTTCGACTCTCGTCGACAGTAAATATATTCAGCCTCGAAACATTTCTCGGCGTTGGCATTAGAAAGGACTGGCTATTCGCCGCCCATACGATAATTTATTATTAATTTACTGGAGGAAAGTAAAGTGAACGAAATTAACGTTACTGGTTGCAATTGTAGTATTCTCCTTTTATACACAGAAGGCTGAATAACACCCAGGTGCAGGTGTATTAGGTCGCAAACCTATGACAGAAATATTAATCTCCTTAGGATCCCATGCAACTCTATTTTAGGTGGATCCGTAGAGAGATTGGAGGAAACCAATTTCACATGTAGAGCAATAAAATGTTTTTCGAACAACCAAGTTACTCAGCTCTTACCATGTAACGTCGAAATTGTTTTCAAACTGCCAAAAAGACTTGCCTTAATAGAAAGACTCTGGTCTGGATTCCTGGTTATTCTGGCATGAATGGCAATGGAAAGCCGTAGACTCTTCTACAAGGAAAGGTGTCACAAGTGATTTTATTGGACCAGGACCTGCAATTGGCATCTCATTAAGTTCTGCCAAGAAAGCACGGAATACCTGGACAGCTAGGAGAGTTTTATACTTCTGGCATAATTTACCGAGATTGGTTCCTTCAAAGATGTCCCCAAACAAGTGTTTGACTATAGTAGGCATGACTTACGTTGGTGAAATATGAAAAGAGTCACTCACCATAAACCTAATAAACCCCTCTTTTGTTCAATCGTTTTAGAACTCAAATGTACTGTCCTAAACTGGATATATATTGAGAAAAACAATGCAATTTAGCGCAAGCTGTAACAAGCTTTTCAATCGTATAGATTTGGAATTATTTGGATGAAGCAAGTTAAGTTTAAAATGATAATAATTCAGAATCTATTTGTGCATCTGGAACACACAAGTATAATTGAATGTTTACCGGAGCATATAGCCAGGGAAGTGGTTGTTTCTTCTTAGTTAAACAGACATTGGTTCGAAAAATCTTTATCAAACTATGTAACGTGTTAAAATAGAATTTAAACTTAAGCTGTCTTTTTGATAATTTTATTCACTTTGATTTGCCTACTGACATGTGTTTTATTTTTTTTATCATGCTTGCTGTCACCTCCAACTTTATATAGAATATTGTGTCACGAGGGCAGGAAATGAGCTTTAGCAGCCTGAGATTATTAGATGCACTAGCGAGTATGGCGAAGCGAGGTCAGCAGGTAGTTAAGGGCTGCTAAAGCGTTTCCTTCATGTGTGACACACAATTGTTTTTCGCCTACCAAATAAACCAAAAAATAGGAAAATATAACAAAAAACATTAATTTACTCAGACGTTTAATGAAAATTTACATGAAACGTCAAAATGCTCAAGTGACAGATGGTGGAAAACTATAACATAGTAGCGTTAAGAATTTTCGGTCAATAGAGAGCTATTACTACTAAAACTTACTTACTTACTTACTTACTTACTTACTTACTTACTTACTTACTTACTTACTTACTTACTTACTTACTTACTTACTTACTTACTTACTTACTTACTTACTTACTTACTTACTTACTTACTTACTTACTTACTTACTTACTTACTTACTTACTTACTTACTTACTTACTTACTTACTTACTTACTTACTTACTTACTTACTTACTTACTTACTTACTTACTTACTTACTTACTTACTTACTTACTTACTTACTTACTTACTTACTTACTTACTTACTTACTTACTTACTTACTTACTTACTTACTTACTTACTTACTTACTTACTTACTTACTTACTTACTTACTTACTTACTTACTTACTTACTTACTTACTTACTTACTTACTTACTTACTTACTTACTTACTTACTTACTTACTTACTTACTTACTTACTTACTTACTTACTTACTTACTTACTTACTTACTTACTTACTTACTTACTTACTTACTTACTTACTTACTTACTTACTTACTTACTTACTTACTTTACATTAACTACATAGTCAGGCATGTTGAAAGGTGTAAAATTAAATTATTTGCAGATGGCACAATGCTATACTTTGCTGGTAGTGCAGACGAAGTCGAGAAATGTTCAAATGAAATGAGGATCTAACTAACATTTTTAACCACTTATGTGATAACGGTTTGAGAATTAATATTCAGAAAACTAAATTTATGCTACTAGGGAAAAAAGGCAATCGTAAGTCATTTAACATTACAATAAATGGTGTGTTACAGACGCTCTCTGTGTATATAATATGTTTAATGGCTTTTCATTTCTAATGATTTAGCTCTTAAGAATGAAAAGAAATTAATAGAAGTACACCAGACACACTCGGTATTTAGAGTCTCGGCGGGCGTTCCAGAAAATGGTTACACTCAACCCAGGCGAGATCATTGAAGCGTTCATTTGGTGGTTGGAAGCTTTCAGTTAAGGTAGGATTTAAGAGAAAAGTTACAAAGGGCCGGGAAAACTTTGCCAACTTTCCTTGTTTTTGCAGTTCATACCAATTGCCAACTATAATCTATATTGAGTACACGAAACACCGCACCAGTCCGCACATCCTCTTTGAGTGGAAGAAATTTTATTAGAGACGAACTCAAAAGCGGCAGAAAGACAAAGTTTTAAGTGATTGTTGTTACTGTAACCGCATCTAAGACGCTTAAGCTTTGATTGTATTAACGGCACGTTTTGTTGAAAAGGGGAGAATGGATCTTTTCTCGACTCTATTAATTTGTTTTGTCTTCGTTATGAAATAATATTTTAGTCGAATTTTATCGCTAATATATGAATATATTCCACGACGCGTAAAACAACTCAAATTAAATTGCTACCGAGCCGTTTTAGTCCAGCAAACAGGTACTAAAGAAAATCCGAAAATAATATTTTGACACTAATTAAAAACCGTATGCCCAAATGTTTTGCTATCTAAAAACGTCTGATTGTGCTATAAATTGTTGCATTTTACAATTTGCTTTGTTGTCAGTTCGATTCTTCCAATGAGCCCGAGAAACTTTTTTTTAAGCTTGCTTCTTATCGCACGACATAGGAATCTTGAGAAGGCTAGTGAACTCGTAAGACGTGTAACCGTTACGAAAAAGGTCCGTCACGCAACAGTATTGCCATATTTCTGAAAAGGCTAGTGAAAAATTTGGAAAAATGATCAAAAATTGTCAAAAATTGTCAAAATTTTGAAAAAATGGTTAATAATTGCCAAATATTTTCAAAAATTGTCAAAAACGGTCAATATTTGTGAAAAATTCTGAAAAATGCTCAAAAATTTTGAAAAATTGGCAAAAATGGTCAATAATTGTTAAAGACGGTCAATAACTATCAAAACCAATCAAGATTCGTCAAAAATTGTGAAAAATTGTCAAAAATGATCAATAATTGTAAACATTTTGAAAAATGGTCAAATATTGTCAAAATTTTGGAAAAATGGTCAATAATTGCCAAATATGTTAAAATTTTTGAAAAATTGTCAAAAATGGTCAATAATAATTGTCAAAGACGGTCAATAATTGTGAAAAACAATCAAAATTCGTCAAAAACTGTCAAAAATGGTAAATAATTGTTAAAATTTTTTAAAAATTGTCAGAAATATTTAAATATGGTCAAAAATTGTCAAGAATTTCAAAAAATCGTCAAAAACTCTCAAAATTTTGAAAAAATGGTTAATAATTGCCAAATATTTTCAAAAATTGTCAAAAATTTGGAAAAATGGTTAATAATTGTCAAAATTTTTGAAAAATGGTCAAATTTTCCGAAAAATTGTCAAAAATTTGGAAAAATGGTCAATAATTATAAAAAACTGTCAAAAATGGTCAATAATTATTAAAAATTGTCAAAATTTTTGAAAAATGGTCGAAATTTTTGAAAAATTGTCAAAAATGGTCAATAAATGTCAGAACCTGTCAAAAATGCTCAAAAATTGTCAAAAATGGTCAATAATTGTTAAAATTTGGAAAAATGGTCTAAAGTGGTCAAAATTTTTGAAAAATTGTCAAAAATGATCAATAATTGTCAAAATTGTCAAAATTGGTCAATAATTGTCAAAAATGGTGAATAATTGTCAAAAATGGTCAATAATTGTTAAAAATTGTCAAAATTTTGAAGAAATGGTCCATAATTGCCAAATATGTTAAAATTTTTGAAAAATTGTCAAAAATGCTCAATAATTGTCAGAGACGGTTAATAATTGTTAAAAACTGTCAAAAATGGTGAAAAATTCACGAAAAATGGTCATTCTATTGTGCATAAGAAGCAAGCTCCTGTCGGCGGTCCGACGACCGCTCACCTTTTTTTTTTTATAGGAGGACGATATGACCAACTAGATTCAACTAACTCTCTTAGTTTGTAATTAGAAGAGATCAGATCATTTGCAAATTCATATCTCATTGGTCCCTTCCAGTCCACCTCTCACTGTAAGGAGATTGTTAACTGTCAATGGTCTTCTCGTTCCTTACACCTTTCGAACACCGAAAGCTCTTTTTCCTTTTAAAAACAACAGCTTTATCGACCATTATCTTTATATTCATGATTATTGTTAACTAATTACTGCGGTAAGTTCAAAAATATACTCTTAGATCAACTAGATTCATTTGAAGTAACCCTATAGATAATGGTCGATGTAGCTTAAAAATATACGAAAACAAGTAGTTAGTGTATTAAGAAAAAAAGAAGGGAAATATTATGAACGTTCTATTGATGACTGTCGTAGAGATAGATTGTACACATACATTATGATTCAATAGAAATAACTAATAATAATGTTTCTTTTAATGAGTATTTGAATAAGTTTTATTTAGATAGTATAAATGATATTGTTAATAGCATTCCTACCCCTACAAAACTTACAGAAATTCCTATATTGGCCTATAATGTTGAAATTGACACATTTAAAACTGTTTCTTTGAATAAAAGACGAGGAATAATTTTTAATCCGAAGAGTACATGTTAATCGTAAAATTACTAAAAGATATTTTTTGTGTTGTTGTTGCAAACTAGTGTCATGTCTAGTAAATTAAAGTATAGCACTATTGTTCCAGTTCCAAAAGTTAATAATCCCAGGAAGCCAGAGGACTTAAGACCAATTAACCTTCTCCCAATTATTGAAAAGATAATTGAAATAATAGTTCATGAACAACTGAGTGAGAATCTAAACACAAACAATTTATTATTCATCAACCAGTCTGGTTTTAGAAGACATCATTCCTGTGAAATGGCTTGTCAGCTAGTTTCTAACAACTGGAAAAAAGAAATTAATGAAGGAAAAATTGTAATTATAGTATATTTGTTGACTTAAAAAGAGCCTTTGAAACTGTGGGTAGAGATAAATTAGTAGTAAAATGCGAAAAATACGGTATAAAGGTCAATTTCTTTGCAGATGATAATTTGATTTCTGTAACTGGTAAAAATTATTTAGAACTGGTAAATATTATGAGTAATGAATTAGATATCCGGAATGAATGGTTGATGGAAAATAAATTAAAGTTAAATGAACAAAAAACTAAATGTATGATACTAGGTAGTAAGCAAAATTGTTCTAACTTCAGGCAAGGTCAATGGGTCATTAAAATTCATAATAGTATAGTAGAATAGGTAGATGAAATAAAATATTTAGGAGTTATATTAGATCCTCAGCTCAGATTTCATAAACATATTGATTTTTTGTGTACAAAAATAGGAAAAAAAGTTGGATTTTTATTTAGAGTTAGTAAAAGTCTTTCACTTTGGTGCAGAAATACAATCATCTATCCACATTTTAACTTTTGTATGTCTCTATTAATATCTTGTTCTAATGAAAATAACAATAGACTGCAAGTCCTTCAAAATAAGGAAATGCGCATCTTACTTCGCACAAACAGATATACTTCAATTAATTGAATTTACTAAATTTTAATTTATAAAATCGTAAATAATCAAGCTCCATCGTATTTTAATACATATTTGAATAAAAGATCTTCGAATATGAATTACAACTTAAGAACAAAAGATGATTACCAAATTGAAAGATTTAACTCTTGAATAATGGAGAAAACATTATTTATAGAGGGCTTAAGGTTATATAATAGCTTACCATTAAGTATCAAAACTTCCCCAACTGTAAAACACTTCAAGTCACGAGAAAAATGTATTTTGTAAATTGATACTTGTATCTTTTTCTGAGAAAATTTGTAATATGAAATCTGTTTGTTATGTGATAGCTTATTTTTAGCTAAATAAAGTTTTATTCTATTCTATTCTAGCTGTTGCCTCAAAGAAGATTGCTTGCGAAGAAGGCAGCGACTGACAGTTGCAAATTTGAGGAGACTATAGAAAGCTAATAATTGTTGGTAGATGTCGAAGAATAAAAATATATTATTCTAACGCTTTGACAAAGTTTTGAAAAATAATTTTTCCAAAAACAGTGACCGTTCAACGAAGAAGAAACAACTACTTCCCGGGCTACATGCCCCGACAGACATTGAATTACACTTCTAAGTCAAACGGGGTTGGTAAATCTACAAGATTTAAACCAACCATTCTGGTTTGCAACTAGAAGGGATAACATAACTTGTAGACCGGTTTCGGCGTATTGCGCCTCATCAGTACAAGGTATATGTTATCGTCCGAGAGTTAATCCCGGACTGAAATGTGACTATAATCAACAACGGTACATATTGTCCAGTTAATAATTGTTTCATGGTGAGAGGACTGGAAGTGACTTATGAATCGTCGAGAAGTAATTGAAAATGAATTTATGATTTTAAAAAAGTGTTTCTTGATATTAATATTTAGTGGTAAGAAATAATTGTTAATCATTAATGCGTTTTAAGCAATGCATTTTTTTCGAGAACGATTTGACAGGCCAAAATGCCGAATAATTTGTCCTCCACACGATTCTTGTTTCAAACCATTTTTTTCCTTATACAAGGGTTGTCTTTTATATTTTGCATATAGAGTTAGAAAGAAACCTTTTGCATTTTTGTATCCTGGATGCAGTTATTACACTCGCTTGTTGATATATTCAAATTAGAGTTTTTGAAGGCATTGACTACATTTTCTGGGAACTGGAACCTTTGAGCACGCAGTTCATTCTTAATTTTTGGAAAAGTAAAAAAGTCTCTAGGACTTAGGTCGGGAACACCCAAACAGCCGACTGACGTTTATTTTCGGGCACATAAGAGTGAATCCACTTACAATATTGCACACAAAAAAATATCGTGCCTGATATCAACGTCTTGCGATCATCAATTTCAAAATCATTACAATAATGCCCTTTTCAAAGTAATAACGTAATGAAATTATTAGTTAATATTTTTTTAATATAACGCTAGGACATTAATCCATGTCGATGGTCATTAATATCAATATTTTTATATGAAACGTTGCTGATTGAAATCAATGTCCATTAAGGATTAATAGGTATTACGTCCTCGTACATTGAGTGATAATTTAAAAGCATTGAGGTAATGATTTCGAGCATCGGAGTAAAATTAATGTAAAAAATCATTGGGTAAATTTTTTTAAATTATTATTACGTCCTTTTTTCGTTGGGTGATATTTTTTTGAGTTTGAGTTTGAGTTTGTCAAAGCAGCTTAGAGTTTTTTGGCACCAATTCACTCTAAATGCTCTAAATCTGTTCTTACGTCACAGATGCGGAATGTAACGAGAAACTAATATTTTTACAGATAATTCTTCATGTAAATTTTTTTTTAATTGTGGTCTTTGAAATGCCCAATGATGCTAAAATACCAACGAGAAATTGTGGCCCTTCATTGCTGACAACAGAAACCAACTCGGCAATATTGTAAAAAATTATTGCGCGAAAATTTTTTCGACTTATTTCCATTTTTAATGATAATAATAAAGTTCTTTATTAACAAATTTTTCTATAGTTACAACAAAAAACAATAAAATTAACAGTCTGGCGGGGTTCAAACCACCCACTTGTGAAACCGGGCGACTGTTCTACCACCTAACCCTTTAATAATAGGTCGACGCTCGCATCTTATATACAATAAAAAGTGTAAACTATTCGAAATAATCAATAAAGGTAATGATGAAGGGTAAATTAATAAACTGTGTGAACAGTTCGAAAAAAGATTGATTAGGCTTAGTAGTTAAAAGTGAACGTAGTTTCAACCAATGATTTGGAAGCTCTAACTGTAACTGGCAAATTAAACATTAAAAATCCAGTTTAGGTACAGCTTTAAACGGAGCCTTTTTGAAAAATAAAATCTAATTAAATTGAATTGTTCAGATAATTTTTCACTTCAGTGAACACCTCCTCAAAATAAATTTGAATATAAACGACATCGAATAAAACATAATCCACCCTGTTCCATCAAAATACTCGAATTATAAAAGTATCTCCAAAACAAATTTCTTAATGAGATAAACCTTTCAACTTTACCGAATATTCCCCGAAAACATGAACCCATAGAAATTATCTTTTAATTAAGTGAAATCAGAATCAAAATATTACAATAAAGGTTTAGAAACCGAAGTCCTTTAGGGTATATTTTTTTAAGGTGAACTTAAAGCCTGCCACAGACGTCCCCTTTTTATTTGTCTGCTACCTGATTTTAAATCACTTCATTTTCACTTGAAAAACTTAATGTGAAAATCATTTTTTCAGTTACGGTGATGTTTCCAAAAAATGTATTTATCTTAAAAATTATTTTTTGGTACCGCCACTGATAAATATTATGTAAACTTTATGTACAGCTTTTGTAGTTTATCTCGATAAAGTACTAATTACTCCAACAAAGGCATCGGAGGTGTATAAGACTTCCATTTTGTATTTAAAATTAGCTGAGCAGAATAACTGTATATAGGAAGAATACTTAATTTTATTCATTAAAATTCTTCTCTCACACAATAAGGATTCGTGAAAATGTTTAAAATTAACCTATAAATAATATTTAATCATCATAAACCATCAAATGAAAATTGTGGATTCTGTTGAAATTTCCATAGCATTAATTATTTTACAGGGCGAAAGTTTTCATTTATTTTCCATAAAGTGATAAAATGTAGATGGTTTTTTGTAAAACTCAATAGACCAATGATAAATCGAGCCTACCGTGATATTACTAGCAACATTTTCCAAATTTCGATATCATTTCCTTGTAGACAAGCATTTATTCTTTTAAGAATATAAGCATGTGCTACTTTTCTAATTATCGAGTTTTAATGCGGCTATAACTCTGATTTTTATATTATCTTCCAAATGTTGCAAAAATATATTTCTCTTCGTGGAGAATACGTTGAAAAACAAAAGTGATTAAAATCAAAATATGAAAGACAATCCTCGTATTGGTCGCAGGCGATTTATTTTTTGGTTTTGACACTCAAAATATTAACTTTGAACCTCTTTATAATTCTTTTGTTTCGCAATTATTACCACTTTTTGAATTAATTTATTTTAATATTAACCCCGTGTTGCTTTCGGCGATGCCACGTTTTGAAATTTCAGTAGAATTACGTATTTTAAACAGATTTGATATGTTGTAAAAGAATTTCCATCTAAAATTTAATAATTAAAATGCAAAAGAGCAGCTATAACGAACAGCAAAAATAAAGAACGAAGATTTATTTGAACATTCTGAAAAGCAGTGACATGTAATAACCATCAGCACAGGAGATCAAAGGGCGTCTCCAGGATAAATTACAGAACACTTTGCATCCCGTTACAAAATTCACCAGTTTAATGAAAATATTTTTATATTTAAATTTAATCCAGAAACGACCTGCAATAAATATTTATCTTGTAATTTTAAAAACCTTCATTGCTTCTATGTTTTTAACCAATTTTCAACAGTAGCACACACAATAATTCTTTTTCAAACGCCAATAAATCTTGAAGACAGTCTATCTTTTTTTCCTCTCAGCCCATCATTAATCCCCCATAAACAGAAAGTCCATTTTTTCGTCGATTATCCATAAAAATAAATCTTTTAATTAGGATTGCAACGGAATTCAACATAGCACGTGTCAGCAACAAAAAGGTTGCCCTTTAACAATTTGTTGTAAGTGGAAGTCCACTAATAGCCCTATAAAATCCGATAGTAGCGGAAGTTAAGAGAATTAGAGAAGAAGAAATGAGGGGCCGGTCACTGTGGGACTTTCAGCCAGAGATCTAATTCGTTTATAAAGGATGTTTTAACTTCCGATCATGTTTCAACCGAGAGTTTCATAATTGTTCTTTGTTTCTAACTTAAATGTTTCAAGATACGTGAATGTGTTTACTGATATGTTAATGAACCAAGACAATTGTTTAATTTTATTATTAACTGTTTGCCTTCTTTTTAACGAACTCACTTGCTGGTTTTGGTACAAATTAAATTAAGTTATGTTGACGATGGGTGACAAATTATATACTTACAGGGCTTTTCACGTCCATCGGCCATTAGACGTTTCTCAAAAGTTACATAAGATAGAAAGTGTTGCAAATATAAAATAATGTCTAAATCAACTGTCATGTTTAATTAACTCAACGCCTTAAGCCAAGAACATTTTCGGGGAATAATTTTTTACAATTTTCGAAGACAGTTGTTTCAACAAGGATGCCTTGCCGACATGGTTTCTGTTTTCGGCAATGAAACACCACATCAGTTGATAAATTACCGTTGGTATGGAGAATTTAAACGTGGACGCAATATTCTTAAGGACGATCCAGGAGCAGGTCTACCTACAACGGTAGTTATCCAGGAAAACGTCGATGCTTTACGTAAGCTGATCCAAGAAGATCGACATGTCACATATCGTGAAATTGGAGTATCATTGGGCATTTCAAAGACCACAATTCCAAAAATTTTACATGAACAATTATCTGTAAAAAATTTAAACAATTAAACAGGTAAGTGAATAGTAGTATCGTTTGCAAAATTCAATAGGAAGAAAGATATTCATTTTTTATAGGCTTTCGCCATGTTAAAATATAAATAACTATGTCGTTCCATTTAAATCCAAGCACATCGACAGTTTAGTTAATCTCTATGTCTTTAATTGATGTAACAAAACTTACCAGAGATAAGAATTATCGTTTAAACCATTTATTTAACACCATTTATTGTTTACAAATTATAATTCTTCATTATCTCTGCGGCTTCAAAGGAATTTTATTTCGTCTCTTTCTTAGCGAAAGATTCAGAGAGACCAGACAGCAGACAGTCTTTACAGTTTCGTCTCGCAGGCTTAGCGCAGACCCGCTCGTGTGCACTATTTATCATTTTTCACCCTTTCTGACTTATTTCATCCCTTATACAACATCCCTGTTGATATAAAATTGGAAAATAAAAAACGAAATGAGTCAATACATAATATAGAATTTAATCATCGTCATCGTCATCGTCAATATCAGTATTTTCGTTTTCTTCCTCATCTATATCCATTATTGGAGCACAAATCTGGCAATTTTGACCAGCACATTTACCGAGAGTAGAATTGCAAAAAAGTCCAACTCTACGGCAGCCAACACATCCTTTTTTGCAATTGGAAAATATCATTTGCAAAAGTTCTTCGGGTGCAGGATTGCTCCGGAGCCTGAAGGGTTGCAAAGATCCCTCTACTATAGTCCACTCCCAATCAGATGGATCAATTTTTTTATTTCCAAGCCAAACTTGAACTTGATGGTAGCATATATTGAGGTATTCCTTTCCTACTGTTAAAATTTCAAGAAAATGCGTCTTCATGGAATTTGGAGGTAAAAACCTTGTAGCCTGGACTATACGTTCTCGAAGTGTTTCCAAAAAGATGGAAGCGCGTTATGTAGCAACAATTCCTCTGCAATATCAAAGAACTGTTACTGCTGAATGGTACATATCGATTTTTTTGTCGGAATAAATTGATGAGTATCGAAAAACCAACTCCCAATTACGGAAGATTATCCACCAAGAGAAAGCAAATTCCCACACAGCTCGAAAAACATTTGAGTTTTTGAAGCAAGAACACATTGTTGGACCATCCTCGATACGGTCCTAACGACTTTTTTACTTTTTTTACTGAAAATTAAGAATGGACTGTTTGGTCTAGGGTTCCAGACCCCAGAAGATGCAGTCAACGCCTTCAAAAACTCTATTTTGAATGTACTAACAAGCGTGTGGAATAACTGCTTCCAGAATTTGTTCCAATAATGTTTAAAAGTTATCTACTGTTTTTTTCTACTTCTATATGCAAAACATAAAAGACAAAAATGATAAAAACTATGATTCAGTCCATTCTCAATAACTTTTTCATCCCACGTATACCCTGTCTTTATATTTCTTTTATATATGCTACACATTAAAACAAAATAAGGTTAACCATGCGCGAAAAAAAAATCCAAAGCTAAAGGAAAAAAAAACGAGAAATATGTTTTCATAAAAGATCCTAATACATTCAGATCATAAACCAAGATTACTTTAGATAAGGGATTACATTAGGAAGAAGAAACTTCATACTTGTTTACGAGCGTATATTATTTAAGCGTCTATTTTGTGCGTTCTCCACCAGCATCCCTAGGGAATAAATTTATTTACGAGTTGACAGTAATATACATAAGACTTCAAGGCAGGACATAGGATAAGTTATGAATAAAAATTCCGCATAATATTCGTGATTCCAGCATCAAAAACATTTATTAGCCCAATTCCCAGTCTCAATATTGAAATAAGTAAAATATGTATACTTCTCCTGTTCATTAAAGCTTTCTTTATAGCCACTTTTAAGCGATAAAACACCGTTCAAGTATCTTAAATAATAATATACTGCACGGAAATCCATCATCATAAAGTTTGGAACTCGGTTTCGGCATACTTTCTACTGAATTCCTTATCTGGAAAAGTTTCAGTCGATTCAGTTCGTCTCAATTTATCAACAATACTTTCACTCATCTTATGATAAAATTCCATAATATTAACATAATTATACAGGAAATCAAGAAATTATCAATACTATAATGTTTTTTCCTTTCGGCAGGTTAATTCTTATTGATTTAAACGTTTTCCCTGGATCGGTATTGCTTTAAATAAAAAAATCCCGTCAAACTTAATATTTCTTTGACCAACCTGTTCTTTACAGCTCCATAAATTCCCGCCCAACAAAAGACAGAAATTTGTTCACTATGAACGATATATATATATATATATTTTTTTTCCTCCTCTCTTTATGTCTACCTAAACATTTCCTTCGTCGCATTCCCCAGTTTGCACTTTCCGTTCCAGTTTTGTGAAACGAATTTCATGCATGATAAAAGGAAGTCACATATATCATTACGAAAGGCTTTTGAAGATTTCAGGGTAACAGTAAAGATATAAGCTTGAACACACGTTTTTTTTTTCGCCAAAAGACTTTAAGTTTCGTTCCGTCAGCGGCGGAAATGTTTTTCATTTGGTTGAGATTTTTTTTCAGGAGGCGGTTTAATGTTTGGATTTGTTTCCTCGACTTTAACTTAAGTATGATTTGTCGTTTTTCCAGTCGAAATTAAACAAATTAATATGGATAAATAAAAACAAACATGAGAAGGATCTGGAAAACATTCAAACTATCTAGTTTGATCAGAGAAAATAAAATAAAACGGGTGGAATTCTAGAAAAGCGGATTTTAAACAGTGGATCAATGAAATCTTATTTAAAACAGTTAACAGGGATGAAAGGGAAGTTACTACCCATGAAAAGCAAAACAATGAAAATTAGAAAAGCTTTCTTAAGATGCCCAATCGTACGGATTAAACTTTCTTCATTTTAAATTTTCTCTTAATGATGAAATAGCAAACGTAGGAAAACACAAATCTGTTCAGTTCTCTTCCAATGCTTAATGTGAGTATTTAACAATTTAAAAAAGGCAAGACCGTAAATGGACAATCTATTGTGACAGTTGGAAATAAATATTTCAACTACAACTATATTTTATAGTTCAAACAGAACTGGCTGGTATCTCAATTGCCACAAAAGAACTAACCAGAAAAGGAATTTCTGGCAAAAACATAACAATCTGCACTGACAGCAGACAAGCCCTATTAGCCTTGAACAGACAACGTGTTACATCAGGGCTAGTATTAGAGTGCCACCAAGATTTAGCTAACGCCTCGGTAGATAACAATATTATCCTGAGTTGGGTTAAAGAGCACGACAGGAGTAAAGGTAATCGCATTGCCGATTCTTTAGCCAGGGAAGCGGCTGGACTGAAAATTTTAGGACCCAGTAACACCTACGGCCTGACGATTTCGACAATTGCGGAACTAGCCAAGCGTTACACCCATGCTCAATCCCTAAAAAGATGGGATGGAATCAAAGGATGCAGTCTTGCCAGGATCACCTTGGGCGACCCTGGGAAGCTGGCGCCGAAGAAATATTTGGCGATGACCAGGAAAAACCTACGCTTAACGGTAGGATTTCTGACTGGCCACTGTCAACTGAGGAAACACCTCAATACTATGGGGCTAGTGAACACACCTCTATGCAGAATGTGTGAACAAGAAGATGAAACTGTCAGACATGTCTTATGTGAGTGCCCGGAGTTATCGTCAATAAGAGAGTGTGTGTTCGGTGAGTCTTGGCCTACACCTGCCGATATAAAGGAGATGTCTCCTAGTGACCTGTCTACCTTCCTGAAAAGGACAGGATGGACGATGACCTAGGAGGACAATTCCTCGGGAGGATGTACAATGGGTCACATGTGGCCTAAGTGAGATTATAAATTATATGTATTATCTTCTTCTCTCTTCTTCCTCTTTCTCTCCCTCTTCCTTTTCCTTTCCCTTTTCTTCCCTTTCCTCCTCTTCCTTTCCATTTTCTTCCCTTTCCTCCTCTTTCTGTTTTTTTGCCTCCTTATACAAATAAGGGTCTTCTTTCTCCGCTAATTTTTCCAACCCCGTTCCCTTGGCAGTGATTTCGCTAGATAGTGAGTAGGGACAGTGGGAATCTCGTTAATCCATTCATGCGCGCCAGTAACTCTCTTCTTCCTCTTTCTCTTCCTCTCCCCCTTCCTCTCCTTTTTCCTTTTCCTCTTCCTTTCCCTTTTCTTCCCTTTCCTTCTCTTCCTCTTTTTTGGTGGCAAGGCAAGTGCAAGGACTAAATCTACGGAACGTACACTGGCTGTACACAAACGTAGTGAGACCCATGGTCACATATGGGGCCTGAGTCTGGTGGCACAGGAGAGCTGAACTGGAGCTATCAAAACTCCTGTGGCTTGCCTGTATGTGCATAACGAGTGCGATAAGTAGCAGCCACACCACGACAATAGAAGCCATACTCAATCTTCTACCTCTTGCTCCTCACGTCACTTTTGAAGCGAGAAAGGTTGCATAGAGGCTGGCGTAACAACATTTTGGTCATAATTGTTGACAAACCACCATTCAACTTCGAGATAAATTGGAATGGACTGGAAACATGTCAGGATAGAACCTTGGTGTGGTACACTGACGGATCTAAAACTGATTGAGTAACAGGAGCTGGTTCCATGCTGTTCAGGTGCAATCAACGCTATCGATATGTATTTGCATATGAACATGTCCGATAGTCAAGCAGTGGATATCTGAGAGCCGCATGAAAAAAAACTGAGGAGTGCAAATAGAAAATTCAAAATCAATAAATCCCTCAGCAATAGAATGAGAACTTAACATATTGAAGAAGAACTTGGAGGGATAATATCAGGAAAGAGATGGGCGCACTGGACTAGTGCTCATGTCGAATCAGGGAAGACCAGTAAATAGACCACCGGAGAAATGTTGAGGAAGCTGGAGTTCTGCATGAAAAGAAGGCTTGTCATAGTGTCACAATAAATGAAGTAGGTAAATAGGAGGATTGGGTGTTAGTGAGTACCACAAAACATCTAATTAATACAGGATGCTCATTAATAACAAAAATGTGTTATTCGCTGGTACTTTAGATTTCTAACGCCTTTTTGAGCCAATACTAGACTTCGAGCAGGAGAAACAGTTAAATAACCGATAGAATAGGGTCGCTCCTTCTACTTTTACTTACGTAATTTTTTTTTAATATGAAATCTTCGGTATTTTTTTTATGTATAAAAGAAGACTGTTCGTAATATTGAATAGATATTTTATTTTCTCGAAAATCATTAAGTATTTTTTCCGAAAACAGCCTGGAGCTTGCATTGTTTTGTAGATTTGAATGCTTGATAATAAATATTAAAATTCTTTTTTTCTGAAAGAATTCGGTGAAGGTTGAATGAAAAATAATTTGAAATTGAAAAAAAGATTATGGTTAAATAAAAATAATACGAGTTCGCATTTGTTTTTTATCTATAACATCTTCCCTGCAATTTGTGGCGGTGATTTCGTGAAATGGGACGGAAGTGTGTAACAGGAACCCAGTGAAGCGCGCGCTATTTGATTTTATCAATGAGCGCGAGCGATGTTAAATTTCGCCGTCATTATTTAGCTTTAATAAATTTTGAGGTTAATTTCTGTCACTGTTTATTGGAGAAGATTCCGTATTTTTTTAAATGATTAATTCAAGCTCGAAATGAACACGGATCGAAATGTTTCAAAAACTAACATTGGTACTATTATTGACGGAGTTTTTCAACGTTATTTAATTACTTTGAAATCACAAGTATACGTCTCATATTTTAGTTATTATGTCTATTCAAACTTTCGCTTTCGATACATATACCTTCGCTTTCGACACACTTTTTCATTATTACTACATTCTCTGGCTTTCAATACCTACATATACCCTCTGCTCTCCCCCCAAATTGAAAAATTGTATTACACCTAGTTTTATTTAAATAAAATACAATTTTAATTAAAAAAAATAATTCTTCGTTGCCAAAAATTATTTCAAATAACACCTGAATCATTTTTTTCAAGATTTTGTTTTAATGTTGCTTATCATCAAGGTGATATGTCAGATGTTACACCTCATATGCGACTACTGTAAGGATAGCTCGCTCTTTTTAAATATTAAAATATATAAAAAGCACTCAGTATAATTATTTTTGAAAGGGGGAGATCTCAAAAAGGAAACGTTTCCATTTCTGTCCCAACAGTCAATCATCGTGTCGGTAGTGAAGCGAATTCAACTAAGAACAAACATTCGCAGGTTAGGGAGTGACCTGACCGCCACTAAATCACGACACTCGCCAAGTAATATACATATTAAAGCTGATTGTGAACCCGACAAACAGTAATTTACTCGTGATGGATGTCATGCAATCTACGACAGTCCACCTTACGGGATGAAAAGCCGAGCTGTGAACAGCTGCAGGACTTTGACTAAAATCGCTCATTCGTAAATGTTACCGTTTATGCCGTATTCACGCGTCGGTATTTTCCGGACATTATGGAGAAAATGCAGTGATTACTTTTAGAAATTGCCAGAGGAGATGGTGTAAAATGTTCACTAGGTTATTTTCCTTCGTGGTTTCTGAGCCGAATTACATTCTCCTAATGGTTGATTTATGAAATATGTAACTAGATAGTATTTTGTGAAATTCTTTTATCCAGTTTTATATTAAAGCGAGCGTAAAGATGTGTGGAAATACTATTAGGGAAATATATAATATCGGCATACACGGTGAGGAAAAAAAGAGAAGGTTTCTTCTTTCATTTAACATTATCTACATTCTTTCTTCATCACTAATTTGACATTCTTTCGGTTCCATTCATGCGGCAGTATCCTGTCAGAATACCTGTCTACAGTTTTAATACAGTATAGATTGATTGATTTGATTGATTGGTTCGGCACCACCAGTCAGAGCCTTAGAGACCACGGCACCTCAGCCTTTGGGCTTTTTGTGCTCTTGGTTATACCGTTTATGCGAAGAAACCAGTAGCCCTTATCAGGCTCAAAAGTCTTTTCACTATGTCCTTCTTGGAGAAATCCTCCCTTGGATACTCTAGTCCTAGGAGTGTATATCTTCAATGAGACAGTGCTTCACATTCGAAGATAATGTGAGAGGCTGTTTCCTCCTCTTCCATGCACAACCGACAGATAGATTCCGAAGGTTTTTTGACCAGGAGTTTTCTGTGTTTCCGAATTGGCAGGTTTCTCCAGTACGTCTGGTGCTTAGTTTGAATCCACCGAGATGTACAGCCACGTGCACCAGATCTCACTCTATATATAAAAAGAGTCAATCGAAAAGTGTTAAATTGGTGCTGGTACTGTAGCATCTGGTCTAATTTTGAAGAAAGTGCCAAATGTTGTTAGATTTGGATAGACAGCGAGGTACTTTATTTCAGGTTATGTAAGATTTGTACAATATTATGTGCATTTTCTTTGATTAGGTCATCTTTTGTGTTCGGTTTTAGGAAAAAACATATATTTCGCGTAGATGGAGTTATGTTTGGTTAGAGATGGTTTTTTCAACATAATTATATGGGGAGTTCAAAAACTCTCCTACCAAACGTGAACTACATACTAGATGTGATTCTACGAGGCTTGTCTTTTAAGTGTTACATATTACAACATTCGAAGACAGTTATTTCAACAAGAATGCCTTGCCGAGTTGGTTTCTGTTTTCGGCAATGAAGCACTACATCAGTCGACAATTTCTCGTTGGTAAAAGGAATTTAAACGTGGACGAATTAATCTTAGCGACGATCCAAGAACAAGTCCTCCAACAACGTCAGTCACCCAGAAAAACATTGATGATGTACGTAAGCTGATCCAAGAAGATCGACATATATGTCACATATTGTGAAATTGGAGAATCATTGGGGACTTCAAAGACCACAATTCCAAAAATTTTACATTCAGAATTATCTATAAAAAAATTAGTTTCTCGTTGGATACCTCATCTTTTGACGACAGAACAGAAAGCAATATTAGAGTCAATTGGTGTCAAAATTTCTGAACCGATTTAACGCAGGAAACTCAAAAAAAAATATACAGTATTGTCAGTGGTAATGAATCCTAGATTTACTCTTTTGAACCCGAAAATAAATGGCAGTTTGCTGTTTGGATGTTCCGAGATGAACCAAAACCGACGAAAGTTATCCGTTCTCGGAGTGTTTCCAAAAAGATGGTGGCAACATTTGTCTCAAAAACGGGTCATTTAGCAATAATTCTTCTGCAAGATCGAAGAACTGCTACTGCTGATTGGTACATATCGATTTGTTTGCCGGGTTATTGCCAAGTTTCGAAAAACCAACCCCCAACGACGAATGATCCTCCACCAAGACAATGCAAGTTCTCACACAGCTAGAGAAACAGTTGGGTTTTTAAAGCAAGAGAACATCGAATTGTTGGACCATCTCGACCTAAATCCTAACGACTTTCTTTACTTTTGAATAAATTAAGAATGAACTGCATGGTCAAAGGTTCCAGTCTCCATAAAATTCAGTCAACGCCTTCAAAAACTCTTTCTTGAATGTACCAACAAGCTTCCAGAATTGGATCCAAAGGATGCAAAAATGCATTTCTCTTCGCGGAGAATACTTTGGAAAATAATAGTGTTTAAAAATTGTCTACTGTTTTTTTCTATCTCTATATGCAAAATATAAAAGACAACCCTTGTATTTAGTGTGAGACATGGGTAACGGGGCGGTATTTTATGATAAGGATAATTCAGATCCTGGCTGTATATAAAACAGCTTCTTTAGTTGGAAAAAGTAAAACTGTAATTTAAATAGTCGTCCTCTCTTCCTATTGGTGCCGACTATGCAGAAATAAGTTTCTCATTTCACGGTGTAACGTTGAGTGATCCAGTTTCATTTTAGGACACATCCAGGTTGTGACCGAATCATTAATCTGAAAGGTGCCTGGAATAAACCATTCTCTAATGGATTGTAACTGCTGTATTAAGATGGTAATATACGAAGTACATACACTGAATATTCAATCTCGAATTAGTGAGACTATAAACTTGTAAGAAATAATAAAGTATATGAAAGGATTAATATTTAATAAAGCTAGAGAGATCTTAGTCGTAAATGTGAGAAAACGTTCAAGTTCCATTGGAGTAGAAGTTTAAATATTATATTCTACTTCAAAGGTATTTTTGAAGGTTAGGATGGAAAATAGTGAATCTCAGTAGAATTTTTTATTGTCTTTTTATAGGTCTTGATTAAATTTTTACCGAGAAGATTTTTAAGTTTTACGTTCGATATCTCAAGAAAACCATAAATTACGGATATAACCTGTATGGTAAATTTTATCTCGGTACTTAAATTGGAGCTATAAAGCAGGCTGTTGATGGAGGAATATTTCGACTCGTGTACGAGTTGGTAATAGCTTCTTAAGTGATATTTTTTATGATTTTTGATGTGTGAAGAAACTTGAATATTTTCAAAAATTTTCTTTTCATTAAACTGTTATTTTACAATAGAGAGACAATATTTTTGGTTTTCATTTATATGTGTTTCTTTTGATCAATTGTGATCTATGAACAATTTCAATCTAACTCAAATTACTAGATGGTATCTCACACTAAAGCCTTTACTCATAAGCATTTCCAATTATGTAGGAATCAAGGTCATTTTGGAATCAAGACCTTCATGCTCCACTTTATCAAAATCTTGTGGTACGTATGTATGTATATTGGGGTGACATTCAGTGAGACCTAAAATATCTAGTGTCCCATTCCTTCTACTTAGTTCCTGAGGAAAAACTCGGAGACTAGTAGTTCCTTTAGACCTATTTCCCGAAGGAATTTTAGGATTTCCACTGGCTTTAGTTCAGGTAAGTGTTCTTCTATCCAGTAGTTTCCTCCATTTTTCTCAATAAGCTGAAACTGACAGGAAAATCCGAGTAGAGGAATCAGAATGACCAGGGACGAAGTAATAACTGGAGCCCAGTCCTATGAAACTTTTTTTAAACTAACTTAAAATAGCAATAAAATGGCATAGCATTATTCAACTATAGGTTATGGTAAAAAGCTTATGGTAATAGGAAAATGGTAATAATATAGGAAAATTACAATTGATAAACGCGTTATTTGAATAAAAAATATTTATTACTCCCGCTACCCCATGAAAACTTGTTCCTTTTATATTTTAGAATGTTTCATGGAAAATTTAGACGATTCCAGTGTTTCATTCATGACTTTGATGGATAAATAACAAGTTTTCTTGGATTAAAAAATATTAAGTGCTCAGGTTCCTTTTTAAATGGCTGTTGGCTTTCATGTAGGCATATTCTAGACTCAAGGATTCGACTGTTGCAATCAGATCTCACGTATGTAAATAACTATTTTTTTGTGGTTTTCTTGAGTTAAAAATATAAATTGATCTTGCTTTTCCATCAATGAGTACTCACATTATTCTAGCCAGCCCCAAAAAAACTAGACGATTTACGTGAGTCATTCAGAACCTACGTTCTCTCTTAAATGAATGTTATCTTTAAATATTCTAGAATGTACCCAAAAAGATCCAGATAAATCAAGTGCTGCTTTCAAAATTTACCTCTAAATATCATTATTTAGAGGTTTTCTTGAGTTTAAGAATATTCTATCTCCTCGCTCCCACTTTGACTTTCTTCTAGAAGTATACTAGAATGTGTCTAGAGAAATCTAGACAAATGTTCCAATCAGAATATACCTGTGAAAATGTCGTTTGTTGAGTTTTCTTGAGTTTAAATATATTATATCTCCTACTCCTACTTTCTTCTAGAATGCCTCATTCAGAATGTTATTTTTTGAGGATTTGTTTTCGTTGTTCCTGTAAGCATAAACAAGCTAGTCTTTGAGTTCTGGAGAGGTTGTCTTTCTTTGTCAATAGGCTAGTCCTTCTGCCACCCGTAATAAGTAGTGTGGCACCTTTTTATCTTGAATGATTCGTTTGTAAAATGTGTTTCAGATATAAGACATATATCTATTTTTTGAAGTTATACTTCTAATACGACTTGCAACAAGGTTGCGTTAAACGTTTATCGCAAGAAAGAAAAATACACAAAGGTAGAAAGTAGGAGAGAGAAAGAGAGTGAGTCCTTCGGTATTCGATAACAGATGGCAGTGTAAGTACTCTTTTTATTATTTAAAAAGTAATTTATTAAGAGATCGTAATTTTGAAGTTTCCTTCACATGACCAAAATCTTCGGCATTTATCAACAAATGATAGTGTAAGTATACTTTTTTCCTTAAATAAACTAACTATTAAAATGTAATTCAGAAAAACATCCTTTTTTTGGAATTTTCATTTGGCCAAAACCTTCGGCATTCAATGACAGATGGCAGTGTAAGTAAGAAAGAAAGATACACAAAGGTAGAAAGTAGGAGAGAGAAAGAGAGTGAGTCGGTAGATCCCAAGAACATGCGCGTGGTATTCTTGCTGTGCAGCGACGATCAATTGTGAATTGTAAGCAATGTTAATAAAGTTTGTCTTAAAGAAACAATATGATTTCACTAAAAATCAATTTCTACCCGTTCCTATTTTCATTTCCACATAACGAAGTATAACCGCGCGGAGGGACTGCACGCACTAATTGTTTTCTATTTCTAATATAACCTAAGGAAAATCATGGAAAAAATGTTAAAGGAGATTTAAGAAGAAGGGATAAAATTGGGACTAAATAATAATGTGATTAAAACTGAAATAATGAGATTTGGGACAAACAGGACAGGATGGAGAAATAAGAAAAGCAAATAAAAAATTCAAAGAAGTACAAAAATGTAAATACATGGTTGTTATGATAAACAATAAAGAGGAGAGAAGAACGGATATGGAAGAAAAAATGATGGCAAACGGGGCAAACAAAAATCGGTTAAGAAGTAAAATTCTAACTAAACAAACCAAGATGAACAAATACAAAACAATATTAAGGCCCGTAATAACATATGCAGTAGAAACTATCACTATGACGAAAATAAAAAAAGATAAGTTAAGAATAAAGGAAAGAAATTCTGGGTCCAGTGAAGATCGGAGAGGCGTAAAATTGAAGGGTAACGAATCAATAAATATTAGAAAAACTGAATGGAGATAAAATAATAAAAAAATTGAAGCTCAACGAATGAAGTGACTCATGGAAACAATGACCAGAAGTAGTAACAAAGACGATGCTACAATGGCAGCCAGAGGGAAAGAGAAGACGTGGAAGACTTAGATCAAAATGGCTAGCAGAGGTAGAAGAGGACTTAAGCAGGGCAGGAATTGTAAGATAAAAGGAAAAAACAAGAGACTGGAATAAATAGCGGCAAATCAGTTAAAGTGTACAATGTTGAGATTCACCCCGAGAAATGAATGTAGGAAGGGATAGCGCTGTAATTTTTACTGATGCTGGAAAAGGCCCTTTGTATTCAATTGCATTATTTTAAACCTAGTTGCCATATCTCTTGGAGACTAGATCTATTACAAAAATTATCTGGCTCACGGGAATTTGTGAAATATTTTTTTAAAATTGTGGTTGTGATATATATAGAAAATATATTTGGACTGAATGTGGCAGAAGCACACTTTATCATTGAAAATCCCAAACAGAGAAAGAGGGATTACCATAACTGTTAAAATAATAGATTTACTAATAAATTTTTGATTATTTTTATGAAACAATTCCAATTAGTAAATTTTACAACAAAACAGGAATAACAAATCGTTCAATTTGTGTGTTGATAATTAATCGACCCGAAATTGAAACAGTTATATGTATATGTATATTTTGTATCGAGATTAGTAATTTCGCAGAAACATGTTGATGTGATATATTGTTACAGCAAGTTATATGAAAATTTCGAAATAGAACATTATTGTCAACTGCAGTCTAAAAAAAAATCTCATCAACGACTGTTACATGCCATTCACTTATTATGTTTTTCGTCTCAAAAATTATTTTTCAACATGCCGTATTCATATCGCAGTAGTCACTCCAAAATTAGACGCTTTGCATTCGCCTCCAATTTTGTTGATCCTTGCCTCAGCGGCAAGTTTTTAGGCAAATTTCCCGCCAGTTGTACGATAATGGGTACGATTGGAGCCACCGCTATTCTCCGCTTAGAACTGCAAAAATCCCAGTCCTTCAAGGTAAGTTCCTTCCCAAGGAAGTGGGTGGAACAGAAATCTCTAGAACGTACACCAGGGCATACACAGGCGAAATAATTCATTAGAAGACATTCGCCAGCTTTTACGGTAGACCCAATAAGCAAAGATAGGAAACTGTCAAAGCCGTAATAGGTCTGCTAGCAGGGAACTGTGAGTTTAATGAGCACGCAAAGCTAATGGGGTTGACAGACGAAGCCATGTTCAGATTCTGTCACCTATAAGAGGAAATTGCAGAGCACATGCTATGCCAGGGCGACCGCTTGGCGATACAAATAATGGGACTGGATAATGTTATCTAGATTCAGAGGACCATGATAGATCTGAAAAGGCCGATTAGCTTCCTCATCAACTCTAATCTAAGGTAGGTTCTTTCGTCTTATCTTTAGCGTGTAAGTTATTTGGATTAACGCTTTCGGAGATAGTTGAGTACTCATTTAGCAATTAGACGTGAATGTGTTTCCAGCTCTCCATCTTTTCCACTTCGCTTTATTGCTTCCATTTCGTTTAAGAGCTGGTGGCGTCCAGTTCAATATTAACTGCCCAGCCCATCCAAGTGACGGCATACGAAATTATGTATAGATCTAAAGGAGAAACTAGTCTCTAAGACTTTCCTCAGAGATTAAGTAGAAAACTAAATGAATAAGCAAAATTTCAGCTCAATCGGAAACCGTGAAAATAGACCGAAGCTTGTAATAAAGGACTTGGTTTGTTTTTAATAGATTGCAAGTTGAACACACTATTTGTACGTCTCTTGTACATATTTCTCAGTTGAAAATATATTAAGTAAAATAAATCTATATCTGGAGCTTTCAGTTTCTCATAACACAGATTTTGTAAGGGGTTTAAATGTTGATAGTTCCGATAGCACTTTTAAATCTTCTCTTTGTCGATCGTTAAAACCGTATTGTAAGGAAAACGTTTCGAAAGATCACGTTCGGATTATAAAACAAGAATAACGTTTTTATTGCATTCTTGAACGTTCATGCCAATTACTTTTTCAAGATCTAAACCATCTTAGAAAAATTGTTACAACAAGATTGTATTACAATGATATGTAGCTGTAATTGTTAATGTATTGAAAGTGGATTAGTAGTAGTTTTGCTAAAATCCAGGATCGTACTGATAGACTTTTCCGATAAAAAGGTTTCTATTAACAGAACGTTTTAAACAGATACTGTGTTACGAGGGTTGTCTTTTCAAGTGTTGCATATAACAACATAGTTGGTGCCTGTCAACAAACATCAAAAGTCGATTTGTTTGCCGGAAGTTATTGCTGAGTTTCGAAAAACCAACTCTCAACGACGAATGATCCCCCACCAAGACAATGCAATTGAGTTTTTGAAGAAGAAAATCCTTGAAACATGCTCCATACAGTCCCAACCTAAGTCCTAACGACTTTTTAACTCTTCAAAAAGTCCCCAGAAGATGCAGTCAACGCATTCAAAAATTCTAATTTGAATGTACCAAGAAGCGAGTGGAAAAACTGCTTCCATAATTGGTTCCAAAGGATGGAAAAATGCATTTCTCTTTGTAGAGAATACATTGAAAAACAATAGTGTTTAAAAGTTATCAATTGTTTCTTTCTAGCTTCATATGCAAAATATAAAAGACAACCCTCGTACATACAGCTCAATTATACCCTGTATATTATTATAGTAATACTAAATAAGCTAGAGAAGATAAAAACAGTTCCTCAAATTCCACCTCAACTTAAATACGATATAATTTAATAAGTCTGGATCCACAGAACGATATATATCGAGTAGTAGGTGCTGAATTTTCCGGGTCCGATTTCCATTAATTAGTCAGTTTCCGGTTGATCGTAGACGCCGACGAAAATTTTCCGGAAATTAAGACCCGACGTTGCGTTACTCTATACCAATCTCGACACTTATTAATGTATTTGTTGGCTGTTTCCTTGAAAATGTTACAAATTTTTCAATCATTTAGCTAGAATCGATACTTTCTCATTATTTTCTTGCGAAACAAATAAATCATGTACAGTTTTCCGAATTAAAATGATTGAGATTTTTCGTTCTTTATAACATTTTGCTTCCTTGAAGTAACAGAGGCTCGGCTGGCTGGGGCGATCCAAAGGCAAGCTTGCCTGGCTGCCACGACACCCATGAGAACAACCCCAACAGCTGCATTAGAAGTCTTGCTGAACCTGCCGCCACTTCATGTCTACATACAAGGCGAAGCCAGATCACTAATAGATTGACCAGAGGACAAGCGCCCATTAGTATACTACTTGCTAAGGTGTATAACGAGCTATACAAAGAGTTGGAAATCGTCCCCATAATGGCAATGCCATCGGACGAGATGATTCCCAAGTAAAGCTTCGGGAAAAACTTCAAAACAGTAATAACAGGCAGAGAGGCATGGAAGGAAGGACCTCCAATTAATGCAGAAATGGTCTGCTACAGCAAAAACCGATGAAGGTGTAGGAGCAGGAGTATATATAACCAAGCCAAAGACAAGAGACTCACTGTGACGATATTCCTGGCAGAAGTTGCACCAATGCAACACTGAGCAGGAAAGCTATTAAGTAAAAGACCATTCCCATAGACTCTTACAACCAAGCGGCTATAAAAGCAATCAATTCCATGCAGATAAATTCCAAACTCGTTTAGGATTGCTTGGAGACGCTACAAGAGCTGGGGAGTCATAATAGATTGTCCTTAGCCTGGGTACCAGGCCACTCAGATCACAAGGGCAATGAAGAGGCAGACTCACTAGCCCGAGAAGGGGCACGATGTGCTCCCATTGATCCAGAACTTTTCTGTGGCATACAAAAAACAAAACAAAACAAAACTTGGATAAAAAAGCAGTCTCGAGAATGGTGGAACAAGGCGCCAATAATGAGGCGGGCCAAATAGTTCATCAAAGAGCCCCCGCCAAAACTCCCCTACTGAGCCAGAATAGGAGAACCATCAGGATCCTGGTTGGGCATTGTAGACTTAACAAATACATGAATAACATCGGATTGGCAAACAGAAACATGAAGGTTTTTCCAAGAGGATGAGGAAACCTCAGTACACATACTGTGCTACTGCGAAGGCCTGACAAGGCTGAGGTTTTCGACAATAGGGGAGGGAAAACCACAACCCTCCCAATATATGGAGGAGCTGAGGTTTGGCATTCGAAGTCTAGTAATAAGGTCGGGTCTAGGCAAGGAACTCTAATATAACAGGAGGGCACACACAATAGATCTGCAAAGGTCGTAGTGGAGAGACTTTTAGAAGCACGTAAGCCCCATATTTATCTCACCTTATCTTAACTGCAGAGGCGTTGGGGCTATCACCAAAAACTATATGGAGAACAAAATAAATGAAGACTCTTAATGATGCCGAATGCAAAGGAACTCTTTTTGAGAAAGTTACTGAAATAAAAACAATAAAAGATGTACTTCTTGGAGCTTCCTGCGGTACTATCTCAGAACAGTTTCTTAGAAAATATTTCGAAAAAAAAGTGCTTTTTGAGTTGCTTATTCAAGTGAGAGTATCCTATAAAGACAAAACTCGTCAAAACTCTTGAAGCAGTTGCTTCCTCTATGCTTAATAATATTGTATAGTGTGAGTAGCTGCCAAAGAAGACTCATTTTTTCCGCTTTTTTCTGAACAACATCGTTTTCTCCGCTCATAAAACAAAAAAAATCTCGAAAGTAACATATCGTATATATTTCACATGTATCAAGAGTAATTTTATTTGTTGTTTACTCCCATATCCGAAAGAGAAACGTAGCAGTTTACATCGAACTTTGTATTTATGTCGCTTGTTGTAATTTAACTAGCGATAAAGTTGTTATGACGTGCGGTAGGTGTCCTTTTCCTGTTGTTAACGTCGAGGTCTCTTTGCATACAAAATAGCCTCGGGCTAAGGGGTTTACTTTGCTAACGGACAAAATTTATCTAAAGTATTTAAAGCTCGAAGTGAACGTAACCCACCGACGAAATCGATTATACATAAAGTGTGCATGCATTATTTAGAATTGACATTAAGGGTAGTTTGATGGTTATGCTCTGTGATTTTCAATGAATTATGAATTTCATTAGGGCGATAGTTTGATAATATTACCACATTACGCGGTCCTATTATAATAAATGTTAATAAAGATACATCTAACCATGCTTTTAACTTCAGGCTCGAGAAATATCTAGCTTCTATTTATATTTAGCATTAGTTCATTTAAAAGCGGTCGAGATGTGGAGGAAGGCTTACCACGTATTGGCCGACAATCAACGTCAATTTTTTTATCCAGTTTATTTTTTCCCAGGTTCCTTGTTTTATTACAAGTCCAAACTTCTGGTGAAATGGCGCGCCACTGAAAAAAATCAGGGGTAGTACTCACGGCAACTATACCCCCCAGTTACCATTACAGGGGGGAAGTCTCAAGCACAGACAAGTCGCCGATTCAAAATCTGTGGTAGAATCATTCATAATACGTTGTTTGGAGGGCACACTGTAACGAGTGAATTTGTCACTACGTCTATTATATATTCTGAACATCTACTCATAATATATTAGCTGTTTGTCGCCATGTGTTTTGTCTGTTAAATCCGAGTGTTTGATCTTGCTTTGTTTCCGTTGGCAGGGGGGTGTTGTGGTACTATTATTGCTCAAATTTATTTGAATAATTCTTAATACACACTTTATTATTTCTGTTAATTGTTTACAAAGTCGAATTATTTGTTGGATGACATTGACAATTGGCAGTGACAGTCGTGTCTTGGATAAAAGCGTTCATTTATCATGCCGTGAGGTAGTAACGCTGAGAGTAGTCGTAATTGATGTTTAGCAATGCTCTGTGGCTTAAAGAGTCCACAGACAACTTACTTTATCGCGCCGGTGTTGTCGGCAGAGATAGAGCGTTTGCTCTGTGACTTTACGAGTCCATAGACGAATGTTGTCGCTCCGTTTTTTGGAATTGTTAGAGCGTTTGATCGATGCTACTCAGAAATGTAGGCTGTTTTACTCGCCAATGCGTATTGACTTACATAGAGGGAAGTGTAGCACTTTATAACTTGATCTGTGCGGAACACGCTCGGTGTAGTGAGCCGTATAGTTCGGATGTATGTTTCGGGTAGGTGTCTTTATGGTAGTATTCTGTTCTGAGGTTGAGGAAGTGTCAGAAGTGTGCTTCTACTAGATGGTTTGGTTTCCAAAAGTGCATCGAACGAGAATCTGAATTTTGTTAATGACTGGGTAGTCATCTCCTGCTGGGTTTTATAGGTTCTCGTTCTGAATTAACTGTGGAATATACGGTTTAGTATTTTGTTCCACGAGAGTTCGTATTGTTGGATAATTCCGTCCTGTTCTGGAAGCCGTTTTCACAAACCCTTATAAGGGATATATTGCAGTCAAACGATTGTAAGTATTTTCTCTACTTACTGATTTCGCATCACTATGTATTTATCATTATTTAAAGGAAACCGCCAACGTTGAAGTTTTGGCATTGGAGGTGTGCCACATGTTGTTGTTGGTTCATTATTTGTTGGTTGCCATCCAGTAAGAGGAAAATTTTGAGTATTGGACCCTTTTTGGAAAAGGTATGTCTCATAGATTTGTAGTATTTTGTAGTTAGAACAGTTGGTGGTAAAATACTACCTGTTGATTTCAACTTTTTGATTAAGAAGGCTGTGAGACTATTCTGTTACCCTGTGTATATTTTGTTTTTCTTTGCCCGCTTTAGTCTAACGAATACTATAGTTCGTGGGTGGTTCTTCAAATCTACCCTGGCTATGACCAAAAACAGTTTATTTTAGATGCTTATCGTATTCTTATTATTTGATTTAAATTCAGTGTAGTATACTGTTGCTGACACTGTTGATTGTAAGTAGTCCTTATGACTACTCAGGGGGTTTGATTCAGTGAATTTGGGGTTGATTTTGATCTGTACATTACTTGTAAATTCTTATAAATTAGCTTTAAATCGTTTTTCACAAATATTAAAGCAGTTTCTTAAGACGCAAATACTAAAATCCAGGACGATGCCAGCACCAAAAATGTTATTCTTGCTAAAGGAACTCGACGAGTTAAAAGAGGTTAGCAGCACTTGAAAGTTGCTGTTTGTATTAAGGTATGCGGAAGTGCTGATGGGGTTCTGCTGCCACCAAGGGTCGTGTACCTCCCTCTGTCAACACGCATCTAATATATCCACTGGATAAGTTTTTTTTTCTCATTTATCTTCTAATTATTTATTACTCAAGTTTTCAGCATTTACAGCCCCATTAAAGTTGGATACAATGAAGGTTTTGAATCTACCAACGTAACCACTAATATATTTTAATAAAATACCAATAGTCGGAAATCGGTCTCACATCTCATTCTGAATGGTCCCCAACCGTTTCTTCACTTATTCATTTTTTAACATGTTTGCTGTACAATTTTGAATAATATTGAAAATAATCGGTACTTCACGATTGACTGGATACCCTTTAACGAATGGATTTATCCGTTGATGTGAGCCATATGAATCTATTCATACAAGGAAATATAGATTATGAATATTGTGCAATATCTCTTTCGTATTTCATCACTGCGATGCACAGGATATCTCTCAAGGGTATAAATGCCATACACAGAGAATGGATAATATGAATTTCTATTATTATACGTAAAAATTCAGAATCGATATTGCTGGCAATACATCTCACGAGTTGATTAACTTTACAGTAATATATATATCTGCTAGAGGTGGGTAGAAAAATCATTATCTTCTTTTGGATAGGTGAGCGACAGTGGTGTGACAACGAAAGAAGAAGCATAATTGGAAAAGCAGCAAAATCAAATTGAGAATTAAAACGAATGCTAAGATGTGTGAAGAATAGAGTAAAAGAAATACAAATATATTGAGATTTTTTGATAGTTAGAAAACTGGGACAGAAAAGAAGAAGCTCCCAAACTAGTTATTGTGAAGATCGATTGTCCTCGATTTGGTTCATTCTACATCTTTGTTTCGCCCTTGTTAAGCATTATTCTTTATACTTCATGCAACCAACATTACCATCAAGTATGTTACGACTGCGGCAACACTGCCCACATCGCTGACATCTGACATATTAACTTCACTTGTCTTCTAGACACAACCACCTGTATGCGCCAAGAAAAATGTACAGGTTCATCAGAATTAAAGTTTAGTTATATTTGAGTGCTACTTTACTTCATCACCAAACCCCCGCAACAACCCTTTTTGACTATCTTTGGCCTGGCGTATTTCTCCAGTAGCCTGAACCAATTTCCTTTTCCCATTTTCGGACTATTTCCACGATGTGACTTTTTAGGATACTACAAAATGCATGTGTATTGTATGTTTCTCCAATATAATATAAACATAAAGGTTAATGTGGTGTCTAAGGATGTTATATTAAAGCAGGTAAATAACCGCAGGAGAGGGTGATTTATTACGTGCTTCGATCTGTGAACTGGGATAGTTTTCTGGGTTCAGTTAACAAAATCTCCAAACAAAAATAATGGTATTTTGGAATACTTGAAAAGCTACTTTATATTTCCCAACAGAAGTATAATTCTATTGTAAATTATGTGTCTCCGGACAATTTTTTCCCGTACTATACGTACGACGTAGTAAAGATGTTCAACTGAAAATTGTGGTCGTTTCCAAGATTTTATTAGCCGCAGTAAACCGAAATTTAACACGTTGTTTATTGTATATAAATGCAGTGTTTTCTATTTTACTTGGGCTATTTAAAACAGATAAATTTCAGCTATAAAAGTAGTAGTTATTTAATGGTATTTTATGTTTGTTTTTGTCAATTTATAAGCTTGAATTAACAATAAGAAAGAATACGTATAAATCACCTCCGAGGCAGTGTTGCAATGTCTCATACAATATAAATCCCATTAAGCGATGAGCGATATTTCAGAAACTGTTACTTTTTCACTGATACGAACAAATCACAGTTCCTATAATCAATTCTAAATTATGACGTGATCACAGCCAGCGAAAACTACAATTAATTGAATGAATGAATCGAAATATTAGAAATCAAACATAATATAAAGAGAATGTGCTCTTTATTCTAGAATTGAGGAACGAGAACGGCAACCGGTATCCTAATATTTTGTATTTACTATATTTTTATGGTATACCGTGAAATCGTGAAAAGCGACGATATTTTATTGATACTTGATAACGTGATCACAGTCAGCGAAAACGACAATAAATTGAATGAATAAATCGAAATATTCGAAATCGAACATAATTTTAAAACATTTCTTAGCTTAGTAGGGAACTTTGAGAATACAATAAAATACTGTACTGATGCCGATGAATATGGATACATTTTTCTCATCGTATATTCAAAACAGAATATCAAATGTCGTGATCACCACGTTTTAAAATAATCGATATTAAAAAAATCACGATATCTTTTCACAACGTGATTATAAAATCACGATATCGCTCATCACTAATCCCATTTCCCAATGCACGACATTGTGAAATGTCGAAGAGCTCAAAAGCATCGAATAGCTGTATCTCTGTGCTCGGAGAGCTCAAAATAACACAAAAATCAAATTTTTGATCTAGAAGAGCTCAAAAACATGGCAACTAGCGACAAAATCGCATGCGTTTGAAAATTGAATTTAGCGGGAAGTTGCAGGGATGGCCTTCAGGGTCAACCGTTTTCCAGATTTTTTCAATACTTCCCCTTCCCCTCCATCTTATTTCCTGCAGCGCTGCTACATCAATATCATATTTTTCTAATTCCCATACAATTTCCTCCATCTTTCCTGGTTCAAGCATTGTCCTCACGTTCCAAGTACTAATTTTAATTTCTTTATTCCTACGTTCTTTTTTCTTCTTTCCCCTTTTTGATTCATATTTACTTTTTTATCTCCTGCTTCACCATTAGTGTTTACCTTACCTTTGTCTTGTACCTTTTTTTCAAACATATAATTACAATTTTCAATATAGATTTCCCTACCTTTTTATTTGTACTTATATTACCTTCTTTTTTATCATTTCCTTTATCTATCCTAATCCTATTATCTACATTTATCCCTTTACTACATTTTGTTTTCATTAATTTTCTATTACTAATCTTAAAATTATTTCTAATTCTAAATCTAATCCTATCTTCCTCCTGTTCTTTATTTTTCTGTTCCTCTCCATTGCCTCTTTCGTCTCCACATTCCTCTTCTTGTAGTTTTTTTCTTCTCTTCTAATCATTTTGGTAATTTTCTCCTCGCTTTCTCCTACCTACGGTGACCTTACATTTACTTTCCTTTCAGGCTTATTAGCCTCTGTTTTTTCTATCTTTTTCTCTTCTTCCTGGAAACTATACTTGTCATGTACATTCCCATCTATTATCAATTTATCATATTTAAAATAAGCTCTACTTCAATTTTCCCTTGCTCTTTTCATAAACTGCATCATGTATTTCCGGTCTTCCTGTACTCTTTTTGTCAAATCATCATTTATCCAAAAGTTTGTAGGTACCTTTTAGGTTTTTCTTTTTTTTTTCATTATTTCTTGCTTTTTTCCCATTGGTTGAGCTTTATAATTATTGATCTTTAGTTCTATTATTGAATTCTCCTATTCTTCGTAAATCAGTTACTTCATTTTTTAAGCTCACTTCTATCCCTGCTTCTTTTAATTTTTATTTTTGTGACTTCATATCTTTTCCCTTCACTTTTTGTCTCTCGTTCCATCATTTCGATTCTTTTTTCTTGTGTTTTTATCATTTGTTTCATCCAATTATTTTCCTCTTTCTTATTTCTTCCATGTTATTTTCTATAGATTCTCTATAGATGAAAAGGCTTTAAGCAAGGTTAACTAAATGATCGAAACTGTTTGTTGCATTTTATGAAATCTGAGGCCGCTGAAGCCGCTTGAGATGAAAAAGCGACAAATCATGAAAAACAAAATGGGCTGGAAGATACTGTAGCAAATAACAGTAAATTATACACGAATGGTGTTGATGGTGTGCCTATTAAGACTTCGAGTACGGCAATCTCCGTCTTTTTCGATTTTCAATGACGTTTAATGGTATTTATGTTATACCAGCTATAGTTAGACCAAAAGAGCCAGTAATAGTAAATTGTTTGTAATTTTAAATGAGCACACTCAATCTCAATTTTTCCGCTGTAAATTTAATCTCCGGATATTAACTCTTTATTTATGGCGATAGTATTGGTAATTTTCCACATTTTGCAGCCTATGCATAGTAGCAATAGAACGTTCCGAAAAAATACTGCATTCCAAGCATGATTAAAAAACATTCATTACTTTTTTATCTCAATAAGGGAAACTAACAATTTCGACAGCAGATCTAGATAAAAGTGTACTGGAAAATAATTCATCTAAATTACCAAACAGGAAATATGAATTTCGTTGTAAATAACTGCGGCACAAATCCACTTCAATTATCAGTAGTAGGTGCAGTTAATGGTAACAACAAAATTTCTAATACCAGGGATTAAAACAAAAAAGGCAGTGACACAGAATTAATAAAGAAATCATGGGACAATAGATCAAAAATGCGATTGGTTAAAAGATCTAAGAAAAATTGTGCTGAACTTAGATGGATGCAGCTCACCTTGGATAGAGACAAATTTAAGGACTGCAAAAAAGAAAAAAATCACAAGTACGGTTGCCAAAGGATCTAAAGAAAATTGTGCTGGTCCTAGATGGATGCAAGTGACATTCGATAACGACACATTTGAGGACTTCTGTATTCAGAAGCTTGTGAAAATGAGCAAAACCTTTCAGTTTGAAGTTTAAGATACTATTGAAATAAATATTATTTGATTTCAAATATATAAAAACTTTTTAGAATTTCATGTGATCCCCTCGTAATGGAAATTCCGAATAAAAGGTTTCCGAGCTTGAAATTTATGCGGTCGTACTATAATAAGTGTAAATCATCAAGTTATTGGTGTTGATTCGTAATAAAGTTAGTGTTAAATTGTTCGTTTTTAACTAAAACTACAACGAATAGACGGTGGATACGTAATAAACTGTCAAAATAGGAAGTAGCATTGTTAGAATTAATGCGTAAGCATCGTCGAATTGTGAAATTTGAGTTACAGTAGCATACTAGTCGATAACTACAATGTTTTACCCAAAAATAACTTAAATTGTTTCTTTCATGTCCAGTTATACTGATTTTAATAGTATGTAATAGTTAAAAGCATAGTTCGACACTATTTACAGAAAGATGAAAAAAATTGTAACATAACAAATGAATTTAAAAAGTAGGTAGGTTAGGTTGCTCTTGGAGTCTCCCTATCTCCTACAAAATCCCAGTTCATCAAATTTAGCAGTGATTTTCCTTCTCATGTTCCAGAAATTTCATTGTACAGCCTCTCTCTTCCAGTCAGCGATTGAACTATTATTTTTTGACGTCTATAGATCACGCTTTACTAATATGACAATTATTTACAGGTAACTGTAATTAAGTAAATACCTACAAAACCGAGATGGTTTTTTGTCGATATAGAATTTTGGTTTGTGATTAGATGTAGAGATGTCTCTGATATCACACTCTTAGCATTTCCTTAACTGAGGCTAATGTATTGGTGTGGTATCAAGTCCAGGATTATGCTCTCAGAGCTTCTGGACGAATAGCATCTACCTTGTGCTGATGAGGCGCAATACGCCGAAACCGGTCCACAAGTGATGTTATTCCTTCTAATCGCAAACCAGAATGGTTGGTTCTATCTTAACAGATATACCAACCCCGTTTACTTTAGAAGTGTAATTCAATGTCTGTCGGGGCATATAGCCCGAGAAGTAGGTCTGCTCTTTGGAAATTAATTTTTTCTAATATTGTAAAGCGTTTAATAGTATTGAACTATTATTTTTTGACGTCTATGGATCACGCTTTACTAATATGACAATTATTTACAGGTAACTGTAATTAAGTAAATACCTAATTACTAGTTTGCATAGAAAAATGAAAATATCTCAACAACTAATGAAGTGTGGGAAATGCTCGATGAAAAGTAAAAATATGATAATAGTCCTTGATGATGTACTTGAGTTTTGACTCACCATGTATTTGACTTGGGCTTGGTGGAAAGAGCTAAGGAGGACAGCTGGAGGAACAAGAAATTGGCACTACTCGTGTTCTTCGACGTCGTGAGCGCGTTCAACATTGTCAGCAAACGGGCGGTGTTGAGCGCGTTGCTGAGGCTTGGAGTGGTGGAGGGGTTGGTTAACCTAGTAGAGGACTAACTGACAGGGCGTGTGATAGTAGACTTTAGAGGGAGGAGGTATGAGACGGAGGCTGGAGTGCTCCAGGGCTCGGTTATTGGACCGACGCTCAGGAAGTGTGTGTTTGATGAGGCTTATGGGATAGTATGTGAAGAGGGATGTGAGATTACGGTGTATGCGGACGATGTGTGTCTGGTATGTACGGCAAAGAGAGAGGCGGAGAAAGAAAGAAAGGCGGAGAGGATGTGTAGGAAGATTGTGGAGAAGATAGAGCAGTGCGGACTGGGAGTGGCGGAAGATAAGACGGTGGGGTTGCTAGTGGAGGGACGGAGCAAGACGAGGGAACTACCTAGGGGTGTAGTTGGATAGTCAATTATCCTTCAGAACGCAAATGTTAACGGCGGCAAAAAAGGGGAAAATAAGGGCTGCTGGGCCGGGGAGATTGATGTGTAATGTGAAAGGGCCGGGAGAGTGGAAGAAGATGGAAATTGGTAGGACGGTAGAGCAGAGTATGCTGTACGGTGCGGAGGTGTGGGGTGAATGCGAGGGATGCAGAGATGGATACTACTGAGGGTGGTTCAGGGGTACAGGACAGTGGGTGGAAAGGGAGCAGCGGTGCTGGAAAGGCGGAAGGACCCTTTGGTCGCGATGGCTAGAGAGAAGAATAAACGCTGGAGGGGTGCAACCAGTACAGAAGTACAGAAATGGATGGAGGAGGAAATGGGGAGAAGGTGGGAGGAGCATGAGGGCGCGCTAAAAGGAGCGATTTGGAGTAGGAGAGATCGGATGCACCGGAAGTTCGGGGAACTACTTCTTGGCACAGGTACTCACTGAACATGGATCGAGAGTAGGGTACCTCCACAAGATTGGGAAAAGAGAGGCTGGAGTATTCTAGAGGTGTGAAGTGGAGGATGATGTGCTGCATGTGTTTAGATGCTGGAGGAAATGCTGAAGAAGTTGTAGAGGAAACTAAGGGAGGCGGTGTATTGGGAGAACATGTTGGTGATAATGATTAGTGGGAGAGAAGGACTCGATATGGCATGAGAGGTAGGAGTGATAGATAAGGAGAAGACGACGGTGTGAGAGGAGAGTATGCGAGGGACCGCCGCCCGTCTCGAAGTATGCTAGGGTAGTGATTCCGAGGCGGGGGTAACGGCGAGTTTCAGGGGGGTTGGTTGGTAGGAATCCCCTTGGGGATGAGTCAAACACAGTTTGGGTCCTGGATAGAACCCATTCGAATATGAGTTTCCCATATCAAACCGAAAAAAAAATGTATTTGACTAAATAAATATTAGCAGAATCAATCGTGTTTATGAAGTTTGGGAATTATTCACAAGCTTTGGCTTCAGCAGATTACTATCATTTCGCTCCTATATAATTATAGAGAGGGTTGAAATCACTTACGATTTTGACAGAAAATTAGTAATAAATATTCAAATACCCTGTATAACAGATTACAACCTTTATTTTTTTTGTAATGGGAAAGTGGGACGTATTTCAGTTTTGAGGTAAAATATAGGGTGTTTTATTTAAAAAACCATGTTTGATCTGGTACGGAGTTATGAAACATTTAACTAATTTTGAAAAATGAAGCTCAGCTGTCTACAATTTTCAGAAATAACTTTTTTTGGTATTTTTCATGATAACAGTCCTTTATCACACTAATCAATCACGCAGTATTTTTTTTAATACAACAAATTTATCTTTAAAAAAATCAATATTATTTTCGATTATTACCTTCTAGTACCTACGTCTCTGGTGCACGTAATAACGTCCATTGTTGATAGCGTGATAATAAAACAAAAACTGAATTCCAATAATGATATTTTCATTTTGTGACACCTTTTCCCATTAACTTCGCGTGCATTTTACCCTAATATGACCACCGCCGCACACATTCTAATAAGGTCTTCGGTGTCATATAATGAATAGCTTTCGATAATTGGATTGAATGAAAAATGAAAGAAAAGTCATTTGTGGTTTTAACGACGATAGTATTTCCACGATTTCCATATTAGAGATTGTAATTTAATGTATAGTGACTTCACTTTATGAATTTTTCACTTTTTTACATTGAAAGTTGTTTACCGCATACATATATGAATACACTTAATTCTAAAAAAAGAACTTTACGACACACCTTAGACATTTTTTTATGACGTGACTATAAAAACTTCAGAGATGTATCTATAAATGATTCATGTATCTAACGTCGTCGTTTTAATGGAATATATTTTACAGAAAGTCCTCAATATATTATAATATTCACGACCCATATCAATTACCTTTCTTTTGTTATCCAGTTTCCACACACATACACACTCTAGGTAGAAATTTTGAAAGACCCCATCGGCGACTATGAGACATGAATAAGTCTAAAATAATAGACCCCTGTGAATAATAATTCGTACCAATCGTGTAACACATACTCTAACTTTCCGTTTAAATCAAATCGGCCAACTTGACGACGCTTCCTCTCTACATATTTCCGGAATATCTTCCTATCCGGTAAGGTAGAGAACGGAATTTTAGAGGAGTTTAATTGAAGTTGGTGTTGGTGGATAATATTGTTTTAAAAACTATTGACTGAACTTCACTGACAGTTGAGGCTGCTAATAAATAAAAGATCAACACGGAATTATTCCCAAGTGAATACTCGTATTACCAGTTTATCAACTGTCCTATTAGGGAAAGTCGCTCTTCTAGTCATGCCATTTTGTGGAACAAAGAGCTAAAAACGCTAAGGAAGATGCTTTTTTAACAAAGCGCAGAAAACGGGCAACTGGGAAACGTATAAAGCTAAACTAGGTGCATATAATAAAACAATAAAAGAATCAAAGAAGAGTTACTGAAGCGGATTCTGTGACGATGCAAGGTATTCCTGACTGTATCAGAATTAACGAAATTCTCAAAGGGACAGTTTTCGAATACTGAGGTAGAGGCTCTAGAACACTTTCCAGATTCGATAAAGCGTCAAGCTATGACAAAGGTTGCCAAAACAAAGGCCACCAAAAAGTACTGGAAAGTAACGAATGAGATCCTCAGACCCCCATCTTATCAGATGAGCTGTAAACTCATTTAACCCCTGCAAAACTCCAGGACCAGATGGTATATTCCCAAAGCTATTGCAAGAGGGAATAGACTTCCAGTTCTGATATCACGCAGTAGCCATGATATATTCCAATTGCATGGTGATACTCAATAATCAATAAAGGTGGTATTTATTCACAAACCAGGAAAATAAACATACACCCAGGCTAAATCCTACCGACCAATTAGCCTGACTTTATTAATGGTGAAAACCATTGAAAAAGCTATACAAATGAATTTGCAAAAAGTAGTGCTTAAGAGCATTTCTATACACAGACTACAATGTGCTTATCAATCAGGTAAATCAGGCGAAGCTGCCCTACATCATTTGGTCCAGAGGAGTCTGAATCATGAAGAAGTAGCCTAGGTCTGAGTTTCAAGCAGAGGCGCAATAGCAAAACATCAGGAGAGGATATACCGAACAGAAAATTGAAATATTAACTGACAGCCAGGCTCTGCTTAAAGCTATCATCAATCCATCCGGAGCATGAGGGGATTGCAGGTAATGAACTGGTGGACCAGTTAGCTAAAGAAAGATCTAAGGTGATTTCATAGGTTCACCAATTCAAATTGAGGTTGATATAAGGTCACCTTCATACAAAGAAATGGCTGAACAAAGTAGACAAGGAACTCACCTATGTGCAGAAAATGTGAACTGAGGACAAGGACTCAGACTGGAGCACTTTGGTGGGGGCTGTTGAGCACAACCCGAACGAATGAATGAATGCACTAGTAATAATGTGTTGATTGGCTAAAGCGAATGCATATTATTGAAATTATAAGTGTGTATTGGCATTAAGAAACGTCAAAAAATAATCATAAATGTTTATAGATTTACTTACGTTCTTATCACAAAATATATTCATATGAAAAGCAGCACTTACCTGAAAAAAGAAAAAATATAAATTAGAATAATTTAAATTTAATACGAGTAAAAGTGTTAGACTTAGTTTTTATCACATTTTACTGGATTCTGTGAATATGTTGCTTGTAACAATATATTTTTAATTCAAAGTGAGAAGGTATTGGACTTCGAAGTGTCAAACTAATAAAACTGCTAACAGTAGAAAGGAATTTTCTCCGTAAGCGAATCAGGTGTTAACAAACTGTTTTTTTAACTGAATAAATTAAAATGTGTATTCTAGATTTTCTATTGCACAGAACAGGAAAGGGTCGACAGCCATAAAGCGGCAATAAACAATTGGCGTTACATTTTTCGGTAAAGACCTGAATGGTTTCATTTGTCGGGTTTATTTAATAGTGCAAAAGTTGGGAAAGTATCATATTATTAGTAAGTAATTATTAGAGTATTAAGTGCCGAATTGTGCTAAAATACCTGCTATAATCCGTTACTGAAAATGGGTATTAACTAAGGTAAGTTAAGTTTTGACAACTATGCGGTCACAAAGTATTACAGGTAGCTATAAATGTAGATAGGTACTTGAATTGTGCAATCCTTAATATAATTAGGTAGTTATCTTTTGGTATATAATATATGTCCTAAAAATAAAATATATTTTTCAGTATTGGCTGCACTTTTGTATTCAGAATGTCGTCAAAATTTAGCCCCGTAGTGTTTAAATGTGCTTTAGATTTTAAAGCAAGGACTATAGTACTAAACGTATATGACGCGCTTGTGCATCAAGCACCTTTAAGTACTGTTAGAAGTATAGTTTGTACGTGTGCCAATATGACAGGAATTAGCGAATCGATAATTCACAGACTTCTTAGTGGAAGAAAATGTGGAAACAGAGTGAAGTGTAAGTGTAAAAAAGATCCCTGGTAGAAACCGTTGGAAGTTGACGAAACAGCAAAAAATATAATCAGAAGGTCAGTACATTCATATTATTCTAAGAATGAGATTCCAACAAGCGATAAAATTTTGAAAGTAATAAAAGAAAATGAAAATGTACCAGAAATGGGAAGGAAAAAGTTGTGGAAAATTTTACACTAACTAAATTTTTCTTGGCAAAAGCAAAATAGAAAATCTATTTTAATAGATACAGAAGAAATAATCTGTTGGGAGAAGAAAATATTTAAGGCAAATTCAAGAGTACCGAAGGGAAGCGAGAAACATTTTTTATTTAGACGAAACCTGGGTTAACGAAGGACACACCGTGAGCAAATATTGGCAGGACAAAAATGTTTAAAGCTCTCGCCAGGCGTTTTTAGAAGGCTTATCGACTGGCTTTAAAGTTCCTTCCGGTAAGGGTCGCAGATTAATAATTATTTAACAGAATTAAAAAAATGTAAGACCCATCCCTACTAGACAAAACCTTTAAACTGACTGCACGACACTGACCTCCGTCTTATCATATTAATGAATCCCCAACCATTGTTGTGAATTTTACGACCCTATTGTATTTGAGGCAATACAGGACGTGTCGATTTAATTTTGGTAAAACCGACCTGTTTTATCATTTTATTCCACATGAGTATTTTGAATAAATAATGAGGCACTTTGCTCCTATACGGAAAAGGAAATACAGTATAGATATAGTCAGGATAAGTCTTTGAATCCACAATGTTTAAAAACACTTCATCTAACAACAAATAGATAGCATATTTTTGTAAGGTTATCAAATTGTGTAAAAACAATCAATTCAAATGACAAATAACAGACAAGTTCTACAGTGAGCTGCAGTGCGGAGTGTGTGTAAATAAAACGGAATGAAATATGATGAGCTACAGGTGGACCCATTTTTCGTTCCGTTATTTTAATTACTTTAATTAATTATATAATTATGGGACCAGTGAGAATACGAATTTAAATTTTGCCTTTATCTCGAATATATAAAAACTTAATTACAAAGTATTGGATATTTCCCAAGGGGAAGGGTGAATCCAATGATTATTTTCCCCTTCTTGGAAAACTTCGTTTCGTCGTTTCGTTCGTTTAAAAATACTGGACATTTATCAAGAAGGAGGAGAGTGAATGTCATGCTCATTTCCCCTTTCCATTTTTGAAAACGATGTGCGTTACAAAGTATTGGACATTTCTCAAGAAGGGGAAGAGTGAATTACATAATTTTGTTCATATTTGGATGCATCACAACTGAAAAACATATCAATTAGTTCTTTCATGGGTAGCATAGTAATGTATAAAGGCTAGCAAATTAAAATAGTTCTATTTTCGTGCTATATGCAACAAAGAATAAAACGTTGTATGTTTTTAACAAAAAAATCATATAAACTCAATAACTAGCTGTTTTTTTTTTCATAATATCATCCTATTTGGAGCTGAACCACAACTTTATTTATTAAATTTAAGTTGTCTGATATATGGCAGCTTTCTTATGTTAGTTGCTTATTTATTAAATATATTTGCTATTTATTAGTCCCCACTTCGACATCGTTCTAAATTCTTCTTGACATGGATATGAGACGTAAGTCTATTATCGTTCGTATGATTTCGTGTGTTGTATTTAAACATGAGCAAAGAGGTTTCGTTCTTCTTTCCTGTGAATATGAGCTATTGAAAATTTTAATCGGTGAGGTTTCACCATATCTATTATCTTTAGAAAAAGTGCATTCATGTGAATGGTAAGCCGTACTAGATCTTTCCAATGGTCAGATCTTTTTTTTCGGCTTTTCCTATTTCTTGCATTATTACATTGTAGCCGATACCGCAAAAGGGTTCCGGCCCCCAAAAGGGTGTTTTAGTCCCCCTCTTTGCTAGTTCATCTGCTATTTCATTTCCTTCTATTCAAAAACTATATCAATCTGTTCACAGTGCTGCTCTTTACAGGGTAATTCATAACTATTTGGACCTAGGCTCGTCATAATCATTTTACGAATAAAGATATACAGGATATGATTTGTGTATAAGCACAAGAAAATTGTTGCAGTCGCTCTCCGGCCATAAAATAATATTCCTTTTCTAAAGTTATGCCTCTGTGCCGATTTTAATAACAATTGATGAGTATAACGTGGAAATTTTAGCAGAAGAATTTTAAAAAAATTCCTATTCAACGCCATGAGTCTTTTTTCATAACCGTATTTTATAAAGGCATATTTGGTTCTATCTATGAAACACTCTGTATATTTCCGACCTAAGAACCAAAAAAAAAAATCTGTACAATTGAATTTTATAAATTTTTCAAAATCGCTCAAGAATCCTCATCGCTCCATTTGGTCTGTTTCCGGCAAATTCGAAATGATGCTTCGTTCACATTTATTTATTGTTTTATGTTCTGACTTTAATGCGTTAATTAGAAGAAAAGTAACTTTTAACGGGGTGATTATTCCCAGTTGTTGTTTTTCTCTATATTTGTCTTCGAAACGAGAATCATTCGCTGCAGTTTTGTTAACGGAAGACAGAAAAACAGAGACAGAGAATTGAAATAGAAATGTCTGAGTCAGTTGCAACTTCGATTTCGTTTTATTTTTTTCACAGATTAGACTTAGGAAGAGAAGTCGATATGAAATAAAAAACGAGGAATAAAATGAAGTAGGTAGACGAAGTTCATGTACATTTTTTATCAATTAAACTGAATTTAAAATGTAACTTTAACTAACTTTTATATAAATTCGTCCCTAAAATATTAATTACAAAAAAAATAATTCAGTTTATCAATAAAACAGGCCAACATGATTGTTTGTTTTGCTACCGGAAGGCAAATATCTGATTTAGGGTGTATTTGTTCAAATATTTTTGTATCAAATTGGAAGATTTAAATTTGTCGCAGTACCAAATATTTGTCAGGAGATGATATTATTATATAAGCGAGAGAGCTCATTTAATTAAGCAAAATTTTGTTCTGCTAGCGATAAATAAACGACCAAAGAAGACTGCCGAGCTGAAACAGTTCCGATTTCGACAAATATTACACAAGCTTCAATCATTCATTCTACTGGGAATATTCTCAGTAGCCTAAAAAGTCCCCAAATTGAAAGTTCGAATAGAATTTCCATCAAAGCGACAAATTTCAATTGCATATAAATATTTTTCTATGACTATTTAAATTCCAATGTCAACAGAAATATGTAAATAGATTCATGGAATTTGTAACGATATTAGAGTATAGGGGGTTACCGTTTGAAATTCTGATGTATTGACGAGATTCCTGAAAAAACAAATTAAGTTCGACGAGCGAAGAAGATTGAAGCAGGATTGAATTATGTGACGTGAATTATTTTCCCTAACGAGACATCGTGTACCCGCAAACAAGGAAAATGCACCCATGACAAGAATAATACACAGTAACTGTCGACAAACGGGTTACGTTCAAGGGTTGTTTATTAAATAAGGGATGAATTGGTAATTTGGGTTTTTTATTTTGAAAAACGCTTTTTTAAACTGTTTGTCTTGGAAAGGACCCCGCAACAAACATAAGGGACATTGAGTCCAAGTCGAATTGTATGCAAATTTGATATAATGTAGTTTTTGATCAGAAAACCGTACTACTTCGACTCATCTGTGAACAATGCGGACCTCCAATCAGCATTCCAATTCACATGTTCTTTAAGCCATGCCAATGGAGGATGCATATTGGTTTTTGTTGATGGCACTCCTCTCAAAAGTCGTCGTGGACGTAAGTTAACCTCGTGTAATCTTCGACATACTGGGTAACATGTCTATCGACCTGCTTCGATTTTACAGAATAAATCCTTTTAATTAGCGCTCGTCGTCACTAGCCACTTCCAATTATAGTTCTGTGATCCCAAATTCTTCAACCCTGACCATAAGACAATTGACGTCTGCCAACGGACGCTTCCATTTTTTCCAACGCCACGAGAAACACCCCTTTTCGTTACCGACTGCCTATGGGGAAAGACCATCTTTCGTTATCTTTCATATTTTAAGTATCTTATGAATTTTGCTGTGGTAAGCACATCTCCAAGGATATAACCCAAGGATACAACCCAAGGATATAACCCCAAGACCTAGGCTATAATATAAGCCCTAGCCAAGGATAGAACCCCAGGATACAGCCCTAGACTAGGACACATCAGTTCAGATCAATGCCTGCCTACCTTCTTCAGGAAATCACTTCATATAAGCTAAGTACTTATAAAAGTACAAATTCCTCACTGTTCATTTCCTGTGACAGAATAAATTATAAATTTGTTTTCAATTTTTTTTTATTTTTTTCTAAATCCTCAACTACAAAAGTTGAGCGAGATATCGCCCGGGGTAATTTTTAGTAACTTTTATTATTAACTTTCAATTAAATTTTACAAGGCGTTTCTACCTTTTCCGCCTTAGTTTTTTTAGTACTTTTTATAGTCAAAACGGTAGTGGCGCCCTCAACTCTTACAACCTTCCTGTAACACTTGTGCAGCATAAACTTGGGGTCGAATCACCCTTGAGAGGAGTCTCTAGCCGGAGCCCTTCGAGCTGGTGCCCTTTAAGGTTACAGCCATTTGCCGTTACAACTGTTTCAATTAAAACCGAAGCACCAAAGCATTCAAAAGACTCTAGTGTACTTAGCGGTACTCTACGGGTATAGACTCAGATAACGAACTTGAGTGGGGTTGGTAACCCTAACAAAATTTCCAGCTTTATTACTTTTCAAACAATTTATGTTTATTTTGAAATTCTCCAGAAACCTAAACGACATATTATAAAGCACCAAACGAAACATATGTTTGCTTTGTCCTTTATTTTTCTACTGGTAAATACTACTTGAAATACTCAAACAGGCCAATCAAATAAATCCTCGAAACCAAGCTCAAACTCATAAGTTTCTACATTCAAATCTTTCACTATTTGCCTGGGTCCTTTGTGTGAACAAGAAACACAGGAAATTAGAGTAAATGAACTGAAGGTTTACACCCGCAAGCTACATAATATATACAATGTGTATCATCATAAATAGGTCAGTTTCATTTTTATTTCTCATATAAACATAATTTAAAGGAAAAAAAAAGTGAGCGGTCGTCGGACCGCCGACAGAAGCTTGCCTCTTATGCACAATAGAATGACCATTTTTCGTGAATTTTTCAACATTTTTCTAAAATTTTGACAATTTTTGACAGTTTTTGACGAATTTTGATGGTTATTGACCATTTTTGACAATTTTTCAAAAATTTCAACATATTTGGCAATTATTGACCATTTTTTCAAGATTTTCACAATTTTTGACCTTTTTTTTTAAATTTCAATAATTATTGACCATTTTTGACAATTATTGACCAATTTTGACAGTTTTGACAATTATTGATCATTTTTGACAATTTTTAAAAAATTTTGACCATTTTAGACCATTATTCCAAATTTTAACAATTATTGACAATTTTTGAGCATTTTTGACAGGTTCTAACAATTATTGACCATTTTTGACAATTATTCAAAAATTTTGACAATTATTGACCAGTTTTCCAAATTTTTGACAATTTTTGAAAATATTTGGCAATTATTAACTATTTTTTCAAAATTTTCACAGTTTTTGACAATTTTTGATGATTTTTCCAAATTCTTGACAATTTTTGACCATATTTAAAAAAATTGACAATTTTTCAAAAATTTTAACAATTATTGACCATTATTGACAGTTTCTGACGAATTTTGAAAATTATTGACCGTCCTTGACAATTATTGACCATTTTTGACAATTTTTCAAAAATTTTAACATATTTGGCAATTATTGACCACTTTTTCGAAATTTTGACAATTTTTGACCATTTTTCAAAATTTTAACAATTATTAATCCTTTTGGACCATTTTTGACAATTTTTGGCTGGTTTTGATTGGTTTTGACAATTATTGACCGTCTTTGATAATTATTGACCATTTTTGACAATTTTTCAAAAATTTTGAACAATTTTCAAAACTTTTGACAATTATTGACCATTTCTGACAGTTTTTGACAATTTTTGAAAATATTTGGCAATTGTTAAACATTTTTTCAAAATTTTGACAGTTTTCGACAATTTTTGATGATTTTTCCAAATTCTTGACAATTTTTGACCATATTTAAAAAAAATTTACAATTTTTCAAAAATTTTAACAATTATTGACCATTTTTGACAGTTTCTGACGAATTTTGAAAATTATTGACCGTCCTTGACAATTATTGACCATTTTTGACAATTTTTCAAAAATTTTAACATATTTGGCAATTATTGACCACTTTTTCGAAATTTTGACAATTTTTGACCATTTTTCAAAATTTTAACAATTATTAATACTTTTGGACCATTTTTGACAATTTTTGATTGGTTTTGACAATTATTGACCATCTTTGACAATTATTGACCATCTTTGACAATTATTGACCATCTTTGACAATTATTGACCATTTTTGACAATTTTTCAAAAATTTTAAACAATTTTCACAACTTTTGACAATTATTGACCACTTCTGACAGTTTTTGACAATTTTTGAAAATATTTGGCAATTGTTAAACATTTTTTCAAAATTTTGACAGTTTTCGACAATTTTTAATCATTTTTCCAAATTTTTGACAATTTCTGACCATATTTAAAAATTTTTGACAATTTTTCAAAAATTTTAACATATTTGGCAATTATTAACCATTTTTTCAAAATTTTGACAATTTTTGACCATTTTTGACAATTTTTAACACCTATGGGTGTGCGAGCTCAGTGCGGCAAGAGAGACAGTCGCTTGAATGAGTTATCGCGTGACGAACACTTTTTCGTAACATCACACGTTTCACGAGTTCACTAGCCTTTCAATAAATATGGCAACACTGTTGCGTGACGGACTTTTCGTAACGGTTACACGTTTTACGAGTTCACTAGCCTTCCCAAAACTTACAGGTTCTTATAGACCTTCTGAAATATACAAAATGTTTCATTGGGAAATACTGGAACGACGAATAGTGTTCCGTAAGGTTCTAAAAATACCCCAGGTACTGGACACAATTTTCACTGATACGATACAGTAAACAACTTCCGAATTAAGATTAATGGAATTACTGCGAGTAGATAACTGTTTTTTTAAATTTTCACCATTTCGCTGTAAGTCTCTGTCCCGTTGGTCGAAATTCACCCTGTAAATGCTATGTTTCTAACTAGGCGAGATCAACATCGTCACCTTACTATGGATTCCAGGACACTCCGGAATAAAAGGAAATGAAATAGCAGAGGAAATGGCAAACAGATGAGCTGAAACACACTTTTAGGGTTCGGAACCCTTTTGCGGAATCAGATCCAGTGTTATATTGGAATAAATAGGCAGTGCCTGAAAGATGAGAAGATCTGACTATTGGAAGGGGCTTAGACAATCCAAGATACTCCTGAAAGACTACAACCAGATGAGAACAAATGAATGCCTAAGCCAAAGTAACACTGCACTAAGGTTTTAACAGGAGTCCTGACGCCGGTACACTGTCACCTGAATGGGCACCTTAAAAAGCTCAAAATAGTGGAGCAAGAAGAATGTAGATTCTGTAAAATGGAAGAAGAAACCTCAATCCACATACAAAGCAATACACAATCCTAGAGCACGACACCTAGCAGACTACTGGATCGAAGAGGGACACAAACCTAAACTAAAGCCTGCGGATATCCTAAGATTCCTTCGGGAAATAGGTATACTACTAGTCTCTGGGACTCTCCTCAGGAACTAAGTAGAAGGAAGGGAGCACCAATAAGTATAGACTAGATTTTCTTTACGACACAAGCAATTATTGATTAAATTCAAAGTGAAAAAATCGATGAGAATAGAACTTTTAGAAACACTTTTACACAAACGAGGGTTAAATGAATATCAATTTAACAGACGACATCGATGAATACCGTTCTATAAATACAATTGACCGACTTTTTTCCGTCCAAATGGCATCAACTCCTTCCCATTAATTTCTTGAAAGATCTTAACTGATCGAATTACTTAAATCCCCAATCGAAGTCCACGGAGCGATACGCACATCTTCGCACGCCTATCCCATAAATCGGTCCATAAAAGGTCAAAAAAACAAGGCAATATAGAAACCTAAAAACTCCCTAACATCTCAATTTCCTTTGTTTTAGCATCAATTCTAGTTCTTTCTTTGTCTTGTTTGTTTGGCTCGTTTAATTGTAACAGTTATGTGAAACGATCTCTCGTACAAAATTACGAATTTTACCGGGAAAGTGGTGCAGGTGAATTAAATACGATCGACGATGGTTTGGAGGAAAAACGGAAGTGACTACTCGGCCAAATATAAGTAAAAGAACAATTACTATTTGGAAATTTCAAGAAAATAAAACAAACTAATTCTATAGGATCAAGTTCAGGGTAATATAACGAACCTGTTTGATGAAAATATATCGTCAATATTGTAATGTGGTTTATAAATTTCAATCATTTCATAAAATTGAAGCTTCAGAAAGTTTAACACCAGAATAATAAAACAACATTAGCTTTGCCCTGTTAACACACCTACTACGGCATTGACAGTTTTCGTATCTTTGCATATTAGGTTTGCCGTAAAAGTTTGCGAATGTCCTCTAATGAACTGTTTCGCCTATCTCTGTCCTGGTGAGGTTATCCACCATTCTAGAGATTTATTTGCCACCCAGTTCCTTGTGGCCATATTTATTTTCGACTTTGCGCTACCACTGAAGGGTTCAGGTCCAATGAATGTCATTGATAAGCCTTCTCTGGCCGTTTCATCCGCCAGTTCGTTGTCCTTATAACCCTCGTATCCTGGTACCCAGACTACAATGACCTTGCAATAGTCTCCAAGTGCGTATAAAGCACCTATACAATCCCATACTAGCTTAGAGTTGACCTCTATGGAATCAAGTGCCTTCCGAGCCTTAGAGATGTCTGTACACCGGATTGTATCGGCCTTCATGGGTACACCTTTCTTCCAGTCTTCCCCACCTGGTACAGTTATTATAGAAGCTATATTTCGAGGCCATTGCGTTACTAAGTCATTTGCTTCCATCTCCTCGATAAGCTTTTGATAATAAGTACTGTGCTTATGATCTGGCTTCACCTTGTATAAAAATATATAGAGTAGACAGATTCAGCAAGGCTTCCATCGCACTTGTGAAAATGGTTTTAATGGCTCCCGAAATACACTGGCAAGCAAGCCTTTGTGTGCTACTTAACAGCTCCCACTTTGCACCACCAGTTTCCCCGACTAATATTTCGAATCATTATTCAGGTTTTTTTCTACTTTTTCGAGAAATATTTTTACGTGCGTCCCAATTTTCGGTTATGCAGTTACTTTGAAAAAAATCGGGACCAAATTAAATTCGTTCTGCGGAATCGTCGGATAAAAAGAATAATCTAACAAGTAATAGAAAGCTTGAACTTTAAAATTTATTCTAGTACGTTTTCTACCGAGCTTGTTTGAAAGTCTAGGGAATTCAGTAGGTAGTTACAGCTCATATTCCTTGTTTTAAAAATCTTTATAAGATTCGGAAAGTTGTACAACGGGATTTACCTGCGCTGAATAAAAGATTATATTATATAGTTATAAAACCGCATATCTCCACGTACAAGTCTGTGTGTCCGTAGAAATTCAAAAGTCTATTAACAGGAAATAATCAAATTCGTCCCTATCTAGCTTACCATAAATTATTTGAAAAGTCCTACGGAATCGATTCTACCTTATAAATATTAATTCCATAAAGATGCCACTGAATATTCTCCTGAAGTTATAGGTCTGCCAAATCCCAAGGAAGTACAAGAACTATTCCATATTGATGATACTGCTGCATGGACGTCCCAACCACCATACGAATCGTGAAATTTAAAAAAATTAATAATTTTTTGCTTTTTTTACTAATTTGTGATCTTATTTGATTACACAAATCTCGGTGTTTGCTAATTTTTTTTACAAAACCACTATCTACATAAGCCACATTTTCTCCATATTTATTATCTTTTTTCCCCGACCGACATAACAATCATGGAGGCAACAAAACATGAGCAATAGATCTGATCACAGTATAAAGGAAATGGTGGAAGATAACATTCTCTAAATAAAACCAATGGATCTTCTTCTTTTTCAACATAAACTTCGAGGTGATTATAAAAGTCGAGGAGAATTGACAAATGACAAAGGCAAACCTGGTGAGATGATCTGGTAAACAGATCAATGAAGAAACTGGTGCTAGAATATATAATGAGGGGAAAAAGTCTCACAAATAAGGGTCTCACTAGGAACAAATTACGCCATCTTGCACTGTGCGAGAGAACACAGGCAATATTCAGACAGCCTATTCTAACTCCCGAATAATACGACAACCAAACGGTGGGGAAACTGTACAAACTGGTACAGAGTACAAGTGGCTGTTGTGAAGCTAAACCAGGAAAACACAAGAAGCTCAAAAGGCTGAGGTGTGATTGGCGACAGGACTAGTATCCGAACAAATATACATTCTGACATTATTTTACGAATACCCTCCACTTTCCACGTACCATTTTCGGTTAACTGAGAGTATTTAGCGTAAGAATAGTTTTGACAGATGCTACTACACATTTAGAAATGTCAAACATACTTAAATTGTCTCAATTAAGCATGTCTAACTCATAATACCTTAGAAAGAACCATCTAGACAGGAGAATCCAGTTTTATCTTCCACATTGAAAAACATCATTTACATTGATATGAAGTCTTAAAAAAGTAAGGATAGAAGTGAAAACTGAAGACATACTTAATAGTTCTATTCGTCGAATATTTCATATATGATTGGGACAAGCTCAGTGAGACGCGACTCGTATAGGACTTACTCCGTTCCTGAAGAATGTCTCAGAGACCTCAGAGACTAGTAGTTCATTTGAGGAATTTCAGGATAACCGCAGGCTTAAATTTGGGCAAACCTGTCACTTCTATCCAGTAGTCTCGTAGGTGATGTACCTGGGAATTTTGTAGTGTCTTGTATTCCGCAAGTACGAGTATATGAATGGAGGTTTCTTATTTCATTCCAAACAATATATATTTTTCCTTTTCTACTAGCTTAAGATTTCGTGCAGACTCTCTCTGGGTCTTGCATTCCTTTTTTCTTAACTCGTAGTAGATCTTTTCATTGGTCCGATCATCATATTTTTTCGGCTCTAATAATATCTGTTGAGTAGACTAGGAGAGCTTAATAGATCCACACTTACCACAAAAATAACCTATCTTATAAAATAGTTCAGACCAAATTGGATCTTTATGGGAAGACGTTAAAGAATCTATCCTGATGAATTTTGTAAAACTTTCAATGAGATGTAAGGCATAAAACATTCTGTGACTTTTTTTTTCTAAGACTATAAAATATGGCCCTAATCCAAACGACTTTCTTACACTCAATCAATAGACTAACGAAGATTCTATTAAGCTAAGTTATAAGTCGTAATAGATACGCCCATTGTTCCGCCAGTGTCTCGGAATGAAATTGGCTCGATTCTTGAATTTCGTCAATAATCCTAGCACTAATGGAATATAATTCGGCCTGATTTTGCCCAAGTTTGCGTTCCTCGAATTTATACCGCATTGATTCTTTAATAGTTTTGAATTATTCATTTTAATTCATGTCTCATAGAAGTAGTAAAAGATTTAATAAATTCATATTTTCTAATATTCAACATTTTACGATGTAATGAAAATGTTATTCGAATGGGTTTATAACTTCCGACTACCGTACAGAAAGTCCGATAGTAAAACTATACTTATATATTATATCGTATAAAACGATGTCACTTCCAATAACACGCACTGTTATAAAATTGTGTGATACGGAGCCAAATTGGAAATAAATTACTTTATGAGCGAAAATATGCTGCTTCTCTGCCACTTGTATACACGTTTATGATGCCTACTGTCTAATAGCTATTAGTACTCATACTAAATTATTTATGCTGCTCGATTAATCATTAGATTTGAAAATAAACAATAAATTTCATAAAATGTTCTAATATTCATTTTTCCTCTACTACTCTACGACCTTAACTCATCCACATCCTCTCTCCAAAATCTTCTTTCTAGAGAAAACTAGAAAACACAGAAATGTTTACAGGCTGGACAGAAGTGCGTTTTCATCCAGAATCTCCTGGTACTTTTGAACAACCCAATCAGTCTTCTTAACGAAAACAACCTCAATAATTTTTCTGAGAATAGGCAGCAAATTGATACAAAGAACATACACGTTTGGATAACCCTACGAAGACTCACTAGAGAGAGAAAACTGGAAAGCAAAATTTCAGAAGAAGTGTTATAGGCTTTTCCAGAATCCCCTGAGCCCTTTCCTTCTTGTTCTACCAATTAATCTCACCTCAGTATCACATACCTTGAACGAAATTCTGGACATTCTAATCAGTCTTTTCAATTAAAACAACCTTCAGTGAGAATAGGCTGGGAGAGCTTAAAACAAAAGAAAATGGATACAAAAGCCATCCACTTTTGGATAACCCTACGAAGACTCACTAAAGAGAGAAAACTGGAAAGCGAAATTTCAGAAGAAGTGTTATAGGCTTTTCCAGAATCCCCTGAGCCCTTTCCTCCTTGTTCTACCAATTGAAATCACCTCAGTATCACATTCCTTGAACGAAATTCTGGAGATTCTAATCAGTCTTTTCAATTAAAACAACCTCAATATTTTCCGTGAGAATAGGCTGGAAAAGCTTAAAACAAAAGAAAATTGACACAAAGAACATACACGTTTGGATAACCCTACGAAGACTCACTAGAGAGAGAAAACTGGAAAGCTAAATTTCAGAAGAAGTGTTATAGGCTTTTCCAGAATCCCCTGAGCTCTTTCCTCCTTGTTCTACCAATTAATCTCACCTCAGTATCACATTCCTTGCACAAAATTCTGGACATTCTAATCAGTCTTTTCAATTAAAACAACCTCCCGTGAGAATAGGCTGGAAGAGCTTAAAACAAAAGAAAATTGATACAAAAGCCATCCACTTTTGGATAACCCTACGAAGACTCACTAAAGAGAGAAAACTGGAAAGCAAAATTTCAGAAGAAGTGTTATATGCTTTTCCAGAATCCCCTGAGCCCTTTCCTCCTTGTTCTACCAATTGAACTCACCTCAGTAACACATTCCTTGAACGAAATTCTGGACATTCTAATCAGTCTTTTCAATTAAAACAACCTCCCGTGAGAATAAGCTGGGAGAGCTTAAAACAAAAGAAAATTGATACAAAAGCCATCCACTTTTGGACAACCCTACGAAGACTCACTAAAGAGAGAAAACTGGAAAGCAAAATTTCAGAAGAAGTGTTATAGGCTTTTCCAGAATCCCCTGAGCCCTTTCCTCCTTGTTCTACCAATTGAACTCACCTCAGTAACACATTCCTTGAACGAAATTCTGGACATTCTAATCAGTCTTTTCAATTAAAACAACCTCCCGTGAGAATAGGCTGGGAGAGCCTAAAACAAAAGAAAATTGATGCAAAGGTCATCCACGTTTGGATAACCCTACGAAGACTCGCTAGAGAGAGAAAACTGGGAAGCAAAATTTCAGAAGAAGTGTTATAGGCTTTTCCAGAATCCCCTGAGCTCTTTCCTCCTTGTTCCACCAATTAATCTCACCTCAGTATCACATTCCTTGAACGAAATTCTGGACATTCTAATCAGTCTTTTCAATTAAAACAACCTCAATACTTTCCGTGAGAATAGGCAGGGAGAACTAACAACAAAAGCAAATTTATACAAAGGCCATTCACGTTTGGATAACCCTACGAAGACTCACTAGAGAAAGAAAACTGGAAAGCAAAATTTCAGAAGAAGTGTTATAGGCTTTTCCAGAAACCCCTGAGCCCTTTCCTCCTTGTTCTACCAATTGAACTAACCTCAGTATCACATTCCTTGAACGAAATTCTGGACATTCTAATCAGTCTTTTCAATTAAAACAACCTCAATACTTTCCGTGAGAATAGGTTGGGAGAGTTTAAAACAAAAAAAATTGTTGCAAAGGTCATTACTTTTTGGTTAATCCTGGAAACACTGACTAGAAAGGGAAACTAGACAACAAAACTTGGAAAACAGAAATTTGCAGGACTGAAAGAAGTGTTTTGGCTCTTCCAGAATCTCTTGAGTCATATCTTCTCCTATTCTGCCAATTGAGCTCCTGTCTATATCATACTCCTTGTCCATAGTCATGGATAATCTACTCAGAAAATAACCTCGATATTTTTTGTGAGCATAGACCGAGAGCATTGAGAACGAAAGAAATATAATACAAAGACTCGCTAGAGAGACAAAATAAACTGAGGAGAGGAAAATCTGCTGGCTTAAAAGAAGTTTTACAGAGGCTTGCCTGTCTGTGCATAACGGGTGCGATGAGAAGCAGCCCGACTGCGGCAATGGAAGCCATGGGATCTTACGCCTCTTGCTCTGCATGTTGAGGCGGAAGCGAGAATGGCTGTAAACAGGCTGGAATGCTCGGAGGAACCAACATCCATAGCCACAATTAACGACAACCCAGCTAAATTGGGATGGGCTGGAAGCGTGCACTTTGGAAGGAACGTTGGTGTGGTACACAGACGGATCCAAAACTGACATTAGCACAGGAGCTGGAGTCCATGGTGCCGGACCCAGGTGCAATGTCCACACATCCTTGCGGAAAATTGCATCTGTATTCCAGACAGAAATCTACGCTATCGATACGTGTTTGCGAATGAACAAAAGATCCTCATACTCTCAGACAGTCAGGCAGCACTGAAATCTTTAGAATGTCCCCAGATCAGATATAGACTGGACTGGGACCGCCTACAAAAACCTGTAACCCTGGCAAACCCTAATAAAGTAACTCTTAAGTGGGTACCGGGGCACAAGGGTATTGTAGGCAATGAAAAGGCAGACACCCTAGCAAAACTAGGGTCTGAAACTGGTCCTGAACCGGTATTTGGAATATCAAAATCTGCTGCACGTGGTTGTACATCTCGGAGGATTCAAACTAAACATCAGACGTACTGGAGACACGTGCCAAAACAGGAACACAGCAAACTCCTGGTCAAAAAACCCTCGGAGTCGCTGACTAACAAATTATTAAACCTCAGCAGGGGCCAGATAAGGAAAGTGGAGGGATTACTCACCGGTCACTGTGCCATAAGGAAGAACATGCATACAATTGGCATATATAGGGAGGAAGATTGTGCATGGAAGAGGAGGAAACTGCCTCTCACATTATCTTCGAATGTGAACAACTGTCTCATTGGAGATATAGAATCCTCGGACTAAAGTTTCCAAGGGAGGATATCTCCAAGAAGGACCTAGTGAAATGACTGTTGAGCAGGATAAGGGCTAACCAAGAGCACAAAAAGCCTAATGGCTGAGGTGCCACAGCAAAAATTATGGAATATACCTCAGATCCAGAAAAGCGATCCTGCTACTATCTGAAAAGATACAAAAGGAAGCCACAGGATAAAAATATAATGAAATTTGTTGTTTCTTTTAGCAAGAATAGTAATTGTAGTCATATTTCTATAATCACTCACTTTAAAATTGTGGTATATTTTATTATTTCAAAAAGAGATACTGTTTTTCCGTTAATTTTCATTTCTCCCGCAGTTAGTGGTAAACATTTTGGAACTTTTTATCGTTTATCATGTGAGTTATTGTTCTATGCTGTTTTGAATAGTTTCGCATGTACGACGACTACGGTGGAACTATGGAAATTTCTCGCAAATGTGTTGAATAATTGTTTTTGTTACTCATTTTGAAATAGAAAACTAAATTATGGATAAAAATTGTAACGGTTTTGTTTCGAGAGAATTTTATTTTAATAAAAGTGGAAAATTGTCGTTAAAAACTCAGTCGTTAAATTTATTCAGTTGCACTCGTTAATCTCCATCGATTTCATTAAAAATATATCGTATAGAGAATGTGGAAGCACCCAGTTCAAAATAATCAGTTTTTGTAAGCTCTTGTGACAATTTAACAGCATTATCAGGTTTCAAGGAATGCAAAAATAGCAAGAGAAATTTATATTCTGTTTGAATATAACACACTAATAACAATCTGCATTTCGTTATATTGTAATGGTTGAGGGTTGTTGTTTATAAAAACACTATTTAATTGTCACTTCTATTTTATATTTTAATTAAATACTTTTATATGTACAAGTTACATTCAAGTCTAGTCAGTCCCAAACGACCTCGTTGAAGTTCACTTCACTCATCAAATGCATATATTTATGCTTACTAATACTTTTATATCATTGTTGATAAACCTATCGAATATTATAAAAGTATTATTGCTGACAATGTTTTGTGAATAACCTACATTTAATTAAATTATACGAGGGGCATTACAATATCATTATTAAATTGGGAATATGATTCAGTATAACAGCCCAGTGAAATAGGTAGAAATAGAGAAGAATCATTTAAAAAAAAGAGTCTGCTACAAAACAACTCGTTCATTACATGCTGTTTGCGTGATTTATAACAACCACTAATTTTTTACATGGTCCTTCGAGCCCTATTTCCAGTAAATAGGATAAAATAATGAAGATTAATCATAAACTGAGCTATCCAAAAGATCAATTTGCTTCTACAATTAATATATGAAGGATATGCACACGTCAATCAATAATAAACTGAAAATTTCTAACGTATATAAATCTCAGTAGTCACGTCTTGGTAAATAGATTGCTTTTCACCAAACCTCCAATACACGTATATTTACATTCTTTGCCTTTATAAATAGTAGCTTGCGCCGAGTTCGTAACAGAACACATTAGCGGTGGCAATACTATTTTTCACGAGGATTAATATTTGTTGTCAAATATAAAACGGAGCGAGAGTAAGAGCTGAAACGTCAGTAACAAAGAGAGTTCTGTGAGTACGTTAGTGATGATAATATGACACACGTTCGTAGATATAAGATTGAAATAAAATGATAAAATTAACAAGTTACAAGGTTTTTTGCAAAGATGACAGGAAATGCTTATATTTATAACAATATTGGTCAAGACATCATTAGATTATCACAGTTTCCTGTAAATTATCGTATTTAGTAAAGCGTGTTACCAATAGATATCGAATAATAGATTTATACTATTAACGCCTTACAAAGTTTTGATATTGTTCCTTCTAATTGCAAACCAGAATGGTTGGTTAAATCTTGTAGATCATACCGACCCCGTTTAACTTAGAAGTGTAATTCAATGTCTGTCGTGGCATATAGCCCGAGAAGTAGTTGTTTCTTCTGAGTGAACGATCATTGTTTTTGACAATATTTTCAAAACTTTGTAAGGCGTTAATAGTATAAATCTATTATTCGATATCAGAGACTGATTTCGAAGAGGGAAAATATACAATACGCAGATCTCATGACTCTCAGACTTTATGATCCACTAATAAGTACGTGGCATAAACAAAAAAAATTGTTTTAAATATATTCACGGATTAATGAGCAAAATTATTTCACGACTGAAGAGAGGTTAGGAAAATGCCTCTTTGGGTCAAGACTGGTATTGTTGACGTCAGCTGCCCGCTGCTGAGGTTGATTCACGTTACGCACGCTTAGTCGGTAAGTGTTTTCATCTGCTGCTTTTGGTTTTGAAACAAATATACCGAGTCTGGAGAAGAAGTGTTAGTTGAAGACTTTGACGAAGAAGTCCGAACTGAGCTTCGAACGGAGGCTACTTCGTCGATTTGGCAGAAATTTTGCGCTTCGTGGACTGAGGAGGCCTGGGAAGAACGGGAAGATGATATAGATGGAGCCGGAGATTTGGCTGCCTGGGCATAGGAAGAAATGCTGTAATTTTTGAAAAATATGGAGTTTGGCTCTGATTCGGCAATCAATTTGTTAAAATAGGATTTTAGCTCTGGAGAGAGATTTTTGCAGTATTGACTAGGGATATTTTTGTAATGTGGTGAATTGGGACGAGGAACAGGAGATTCCATAAGTGGGGGTATTTTGGATTTTTTTGAGCTGCTGGAGGGTGTCTCGGAAGCTTTTTTGGCAGAAGATTCAGGAATTTCCACTAAAAGGCGTGGATTGGAGTCTTTGGAAGTTTTTGAAGTAGAGGGAAGTTGAGGAAATTCCTTAAAAGTGTCGTCCTGTTTGTGTTTGGACCTAGATTTAGGCATGGTTGGAAGGGAATTTAAAAGGAATTGGGATCACTAGCACTTTTTCACTGTTTAGCACCGGCGTGTAGAGTTGCACAAGTTTGACTTGAATGTTTGAGATTGACTTGAGTTTGACTTGAAATTAAGTCAAACTCAAGTCAATCTCTCTGACAAATAATTCAAGTCAAATCAAACTGGGCAATGGTTACAGGTTTGAAAATTCAAACTGTTTGTCAAACTAGTTTGAAAGAGTTTGAAAAATAATTTATTTAGTAGATATACCTTAAGTGGGTGAACTATTTATGTTAAATATAGAAAGTAGGTACAACAAATACATTTATTTGAAACAAAAAGAAAATACATTATTTTAAACATTCTTTTTAATGAACTCCAACTTGTCACCTCAAAATTCTTCGTGAAAAGTGAAGTTCTTACAAATTAATTGAAAGCAACAATAAATATATATAGATATATATAGATATTGACCTATTCCTGCGATCCTTGTGTGATATTTGTTATGGATTCTTGTTGAAGCCACGAATTTAAACACATTAATTAATGTTCTAATAGACTGGTCATTTAATCGGTTTCGTTTTTTTGTTACTGCCAAAGAAGCTCTCGAAAAATAGCGTTCTATGCATGCTGATGTTGCTGGGGTGGCAAGAAAGTCTCTCGCCATTTTTGAAAAAGTTGGAAATACAGTTTCGTGACGTTTCCACCACTTTATTATGTCATCGGTACTGTCAGCTCATGATTCAGCTGCGTATTTGTCGATTTCGTATCTCCATAAATTTTCGTCTATATTTATTTTTGGAGATGATTGGAAAAGTCCAAACAAGTCTAAATCAAAATCGGTAACTTCATCAGACTTTTTTTCGAACACACTTACTGTACATTCAGTTTGGGTTTGGGGTGACTCTTTGACAGTGTAAGGTGAATAATAATTTTCTTTATAAATTTCTTCAAATTTCTTGATGGCTTCATCTTTTAAAGATTGTCCCCATGTCGTTAAAGAAAACGTATCAATTTTATGACGAGGCTCCAAAATCAAAACGATACAATACATCCAGTTAGTCCTTCTGTAATGCTTAACAATTTTATCGCGAGCTGCCTGAAGGGCAAGAATTATTTTTGCATCAAGTTCGTCTATATTTTCTTTATTATCTAGTTCATGCTCATCGAGTATCATATTGATCCCAATAACCACCACAGGAAGGGTAGAATATTTCTCTCCTTCTCCTTGAAACTTTGAAAATACTCACATGTTCTTTCAATAACATCCCATTCTGTAGCATGTATTCGAAAATTTAAGAGTATCGGTATTGTCACAAAGAATATTAATCGAACGTTTGAATTGTAACGCCCAGGACAGCATTTCCAATGTAGAGTTCCATCTAGCTTTTACCTCCAGTTTGGGAATGGTCATGTGTAAATGTAATGAGTCGCAAAATTTTGCGAAATTTAATCTTAACATTTCGGAGTTTTTAATTTTTTTACAAATTATCTTAACCTTTGCAATTGTTGCAGTATTTTCAGATATTGTACTTTCGTTATCACTAGTATCAGAGTCACGTTGCGCAATATGATATTCAAACTTCAAACTGTTTGAAGAAGTTTGATTTCAAGTCAAACCTAAAGATACATAAATCAAGTCAAGTCAAACTTTCTTGCCTAAAAAGTTTGATTTTCAAGTCAAGTCAAGTTTGTTGAGTAAAATCAAACTAGTTTGACTTGATGCATCTCTACCGGCGTGTGTACTTTTTAGAGCGGTTTCTGAAAAGGAACCGACCCTAGGCGCTGTTTTTTCGCGGTTTTGGTTTGCTTCGCACCTCCCGCTTTTATCTTGACCCTCCACAGAAACAAAACTCTTTTCATCTGGGTATGTGCTCTACTAATATATAAAAGAAACAAGAACAATATTTGCGTCTGTTGAATAATATATAATTTTAGATCAAATAATCGCCGACTGTGTAACTAAAAGTTAATCAGAACGGCAGTAAATATTTAATTACTTCTAGTCTGCGGATTGTTCAGACAACGCGATTGGGGGGTTGAAACGAGAGAATACACCAGCTCTTGACGTTCATTTTTTATGAACCTCGTACTCATCCCGTAATTTTAGTTTCTTATACGGAAGTAATAAATAAGTACGGTTCTGGGATTTGTAATTCGTGAGTTAGTAGAAGAATTTGAAAAAAATTACGTTACACAGTGAGTCAAAATTATTTTCTCAGTTAGAATATCTCTATAAAAAATATGCTGATATGCATTTAATCTATGGTGAGGTGCAATGTAACGCTCGTGCAGCCACACGAAAATACGCGGAACGATTTCCTAAACGACGACATCCCAATCGATCAGGGTTGAAAAAAAAAACAGTTTTAAAAGTTTTTTTTGTTCTAAACATGTTTTTTTGTTTTTAAATTTTAGGTTTTAAACAAATAAAATTTTTCTATTTTTATTCATTTTATTAATAAAAAAAAATGAAAAAACCGCTTGTTTAATTAAAGTGTTTTAAACATGTTACAAACTGTTTTAAACCTAAGCAAATGTTCAAAACATGTTTAAAACAGTTGATTGGAACAAAATGTTTAAATCGAAACTACCCTGAAATCGATCAACATTTATGGTTCTTCACCAAAGCCTGATGGAAGCCGGCTCAGTAGTACCTAAAAGTACTTAAACTGGTAGGCAGATATTTTGGACGAAATAGAACAGAATACGGAGTTTAGTACTAGAAGATATGCGGCTATGTATATTGCAATTTATGAATCCTCTATGTAGAATATTATTCATAAAAAAAACTTCTTTCTATCCGTTTCACTTTCAAAAAGTTCATGCGATGGTAGATGGTGATTTTCCTGCTCGAGTCGTTTTTGCCAACTGGACACTGGACAAAAAGAACCAACAGTGGTGAAAATCCACACGCCATAAAAGTGACGAAAGATTTAGCATAGTTGTCTGGATAGGTGAAATCGGCATTCAACTACTGGGACCAGTAGATTTATCTGGTCGTTTCATAGAACATGATTACCTTAACTTTTTGCAAAATAATTTACTTGATTTAATGGACAAAGTTCTCCTGATTACAAAATTTATGGTTTATGTACGATGGTTGTCCTGCTCATTTAAGTCGACTAACGCTCTATTTTGCATTGTTGAAAGCGCTGAAAAGATATTTGGAGTAATGCATTCATTAAAAAAAAGGAGTGCAAACTTTTATGCCGATTTTAAAGCGTTGAACACAATTTAATTTAATGAACAGCTCAATAATTTTCGCGATTTAAAAAGAAATCACTGCGTTCCAGATATAAGAGGTAGAAATTTCGAGACAAATCTAATAAAAATCTTTTAATAAAACCAAATCCGTTTAAGTATATAACAAAATAAAGTTATAAGACTCAATTAAATATTAAATTGCATCTTTTTATTCATTCTCGTCTTTTATAGTATATAAAATAAGTTTCAGAATTCCATCTATTTATAGTTCAACCTATGTTTATACCGCAGTTGCATGAGAAATTGATAACAGCTCGTAAATTAGTCTGGTCAAAATAAAACAATAAAAACGATGCCAATAAAAAAATAGTAAAAGTACAAAGAGTAATTTCAGGATTATATGACACTAGTAAAATTAAACCTTTTCTTTTATGATAAACTAAAGAAGTATAATAAACCTAAAATACTTTATTTAGCACAAAGTTTACTTTAAGTGCTCAACGAAGTTGCTTAATAGTCAACTAACAACTAAAATGTCTTAAAATGGCTAGCCAGGAAAGTTCAAACATATATCTATCAATTATAAATAAAGCAACAGAAAAATGAATCGTTTCTTCATTTTTGGTCCATCAGGTTTTTATTTTACACTCCATAGTTTCTTTGGGTTGTATTTCAATTGAATTATAGTATTTTGATTGATTTTCTGTCATTTTTAGAACATGCGAAGATACCCAGAGCATGGGTCTAGGAAGATTCCTCGACAAATACGTTTTAAGCCAAACCAAAGTGTAAAATTATTGAAAAATCTAAAATCGAGGGGTGAATTCTTAGAGTTCTAATGACATGGTTAATCTGGTATTTCTGAAAATTGTTCAATGTAATTATTTCGATGTAGCTACCTCATTACATTCTTCAAATTACGTATTTAAAGAGATGCAACTTTCTACGACTTGATTATTTCGAGAAGAGTTCATGTGATCGTTAACATTGTAAAATGGCAATTGAATTTGTTCTTAGCGAAAAAGTCAGCAAAAATTATTGCATGATGGATATTTATATCAAAAAGACAAGGGGGTTGAATGAATTTATTGGAAATGTGATTTCTACGACAAAGTAAAGTGCAATGCTCGAGCTACAACGTTTGGTGATGCTGTTATAAGAACAATTGGTGAGCATAACCTCACTGCCGCTATTAGAGAAGTAGAAAAAACCAAATTTTGTAATAAGGTACGAGAAAACGCAAAGAGTACCCAATATGCTCCACATCTTGTTATCTCGACGGCATCCAATAGACTTAGCCAGCCTACTGCAGCCTGCTCACCGAAGCTTTCCAGCATGAAGAGAACTATAATAAATATCCGTTCAAAGGCAGAAGCTGCTCCGATTTTGCCACTCCATCGAAGAGACATAGTTTTCCGCAAGAATACACAGTAACGTACACTAAAGTACCGTTTTTGTTATACGATTCTCGACCAAACGACGAAAGACTACTGAACTTTAGTAGGTACGGCAAGAAATATTTCACTTCTATCTCAAACCGAACATTGGTTTGCGGATGGAACATTTCAAACTGTGCCTCATTTGTTTTACCAACTATTCACATTTTCTGGCTCCCCCAGAGCATGTAGTCCCATCTGGGTCCCTTCCATATTCTCCTGGAACAGCTAGCATCTTTCCCTTTGCTCGTTGGCTGTCAGTTGGATGGAAATTGCTTATTTGGATCATCTTTACGTCGTGTTACACAGTTTGTTTCTTGGTGGCGTTCCTAACAGTTGCAGATAGAATTTTTATCAAGCCACAACTGTAGATATGGATACAAGAGCACATAAACATTTGAAAGTACCACTGTTATTTCAGAGAGCAGACACTTAAAGACAATACAGTCTGAATGATAATGACAAAAACCACTTTGACGCTTTATTCGATAATTACATTTTTATTATACTAATTGTAGTACGAGCTCATTTTATAAGAGAAGTAACTTTGGGTGTATGTATAAAATTAGATCCCATGTTGTAACAAAATCAACTCAAGAAGAAACGACAGGAGGATTTTGTACATAAATGAACCGGACAATTACTTCAACAACTTCGTCCGAGCGTCATTTCCAAAGAAATAAAAGTGCATGTGATCTTTCAATGGCGTAACAAAATTACTTTATTATTTAGAAATGAAAATTGTACAGTTCCAATTTAAATTATCAACTTTTAATGTTCTTGAAAGCTGTTAGTAAATAATAAAAAAACTTGTATTTCAACCTCAAAACTCATTTGGCAGCCACACTGTAGCACAGAATAAGTTACGCCAATTCATCTTCTTCTAACCAAAAACGACATCGATGTTTTTCTTCAGTCCTATTCTGCCCAAATCATAGTTTTGCCTGCAGTGTCCCGTTACAGACCTCATCTCATTGTCTATGTTTAGCAAGGCTTCTGCTTTGAGTTTTCAAGGTCTTTTGATAAAGTCATTTTGCCTTAAGCCTGGTATCTCAATGCAATAGGCCATTGCTTTATAGTATTTCTGGTCCGACATAGTACTTTTTGTCAGACTCAGTCGAGACTCGGGCCAAAGAACCGGTACTGGCCCCCATCCCTGGCAAATTCCTTCATTACCCAGGATTTCGGAGTGACATGGAATCCATACCAGGACAACCTTGCAACCAGTTGGTTTAGGAGTAGTCTAATCTAAACTAGTTTTGAATTGAAACTGTTGTAGAATGGCTGATAAAAAGGATTTTTGTTGACCTGACAGAGTAGCCGTTCCCCAGTATCCACCCAACGCACAGATCAGTGGCTGAGACTGTTACATCCTTTCAACAAGTTCAGTCTTTGGTCGGCTGCACCAGGGTGCGGATTCAATTTAGATATCCATTTTGGAAAATGTACTAGAAAGTCAGTTTATGTCAATTTTTAATGGGCATATCAAAAGAAAGGCATGTCCAAGAGCTCCGTGGCGTTCAGCTCACATAGCATCGCTTTATGCCCATCACAACCCACCAATTGGTCCCCACTTTCCATTTAGTTTATTCTTTAAGTGGTAGTTCTTGCTACCCTCTTAAGGTGGAGATGAAGGAGTGTTATAATGGAAATGGTACTCTAAAGTACCGAAGTTAGCCCAATGCAGGAAAATACCATTTTTCAAGGTGTCAGCACACTTTTTGTTGAACATTTAATAAAGAAATATAAGAGATAAGTTAATTGTATAGACTGTTCTGAATTCTGGAAAGAGAGATAGGAAACTTTTTTAAATATGAAAACCCCTAAAGTGGCGGTGCTGTCAATGAATGTATTTCAACGTAGCATAGGATAATTCGAAGTGATGCAGAGATTATCCCGATCATGTTGCAGTTCGCAAAGAGAAGACCTTTAAATTGTTAATGGCCGTTTTAGTGTATTCACTTTTCAGTGCAGAATATCTGCAAAACTAACAAAGGACTACTAACTTCTGAGGATATACATGTCTACTACTTAAAAGCACGAAGAGATGTTAATTTTATAATATACTCAGGCAGAATTTGTTTTATTGAGTTTTGGGTGAAATTTATTGTGAGGCGGAAAAATTTACTTTACTTGCTTTCGTTTATTTATTACACTTGAATACAATTAGTTTGTTATAATACAAAGTAAAACAAAAAGAGATAATAGTCATTGTCGAAAATGGTGTTGTAGATGAAGGGTTCTTTCTAGGAGAATATATCTCCAGGCTGCAGTTAATTAATCAATTAATGCAGAAGTGGCCTGCTATCCAGATGGGTCAAAAACCGAAGAAGATGTAGGAGCAGCAGGAATATAAAGATACATACAAATACAAACGGAACATAGGGATTTTAAGCATTATTGTATCAGAACAGTTTTTGAACTAGTCGACCAACATCCAGCTTCAACAGATTAAAAACACGATTATTACAATCGTTTATTTGGACACCTATAACATATCGTACAATTCCCACCACTCCCTATTCTCAACTGTGGGCGGTCCTTAATTAGCGTCAAACAGTCAGAAAACAGCAGTCGCTAAGTGAGAATGTTCAAGCCCATAACCTTGTTTCAATTTAAATAATCCTATTTTGTTTTATTTACGAATTTATTTTTATTTTGAAAGCCGTTATGGCCAAAATCAAAACATATTATCTTAACTCGAAACAATAATTGTTAAAGAGAATTTAACAAATTATTTTCGATTTTAACAACGTCAAACGTAAGTATATTGTTTCAATATGTAGCGACGTTTACTACCCCCATCAAATAATTATTCAATACTAAATCGCAGTTTGCACACACCTCGCACATAACTAACAAATTTTGGAAGGAGAAGGGGCGGGCTTTCTTACATTTGTTTTTAATCCAGCTGTCCAGATCAATACTTGATATCCATTGAAGTGAACTTATAGAAATATTTTGTTGGTGGACTATTTAGATCGGAGAATACACTAACTCCCTATGTTCCTTTTGTGTTTGAATGTATCTGTATATAGCCCAGCCAAAGACAACAGTCTCACTTTGCTTAGGCAAACATGTGACGATATTCCTGGCAGAAGCTGCAGTAATACAGCACTGTGCATGAGAGCTATTATGGCAAGAGGAAAATACAGTTGGAACTCACTTGGTCGTAGTTTCCAGGAGTTTCTTTAATTGTCTTGTCACTACTAGATCTTTCCATTGGTCAGATCTTCTCGTTTCCGCGGTTTTACCTATTTCTTCAATATTATAATAATAATGTTTATTTGAAAATTTGTTCACAAAAATAATGAAATAATAAACTATAAACATTCATATTCACAGCAGTTGTTCTACAACAAAGTTATATACAACTTTTTCGAGATGTAACAATAGTTACAATAATTAATATAAGTAGAATATGGGTGCTTTGACATGATTAGGTAAATTGTCTTCATTGAGTAATATGTCATGATTGGGAAAATTTGTCATCATTGGGTAAGTTGTCTTTATTGGGTAAGTTTTCCTTATTGGGTAAGTTGTCTTTATTGGTTAAGTTGTCTTTATTGGGTAAGCTGTCTTCATTGGGTAAGATGTTATCATCATGTAAGAAGAGTCACAAGTAAATGCGTAGTGTTTCACTGGGTAATGAATATATCTGTTAAGTGTTATTCAAAATTCTATTAGTGTGCTCCTTAGTAATTGATAGTATCCATGCTTTAATTTGTAATTTATATGAATATATTTTATTTATGTTTTGTATGTGTAATGGATTTGATTTTATATATTCGATTGTATAGATTTGATTAACTTTTCTCTTTTAGGTCACATCTATTTCTTGTAGAATATTCATGGTCTAATCGAGTCGAGCAATTCTGATTTATTTTCAAATATACTATTAATTTGAAAATATAGAGTTGTCCAACAGCGAACAGCCCACTTAATGTAAATAGCTCCTCACTAGGAGACATTCGATTTTTTTTATAATTTATCTTCATTAGCCATGAATGATGTTTAAATTTTGAATGTGGGTGTTTTTTACCCATACCCATCCGAGAATTCCATAATTTAGTTGTGACTATATTAGTGAGAAGTAGGTATATAAATTTCAGTTGCCCGCTACCTAAAAAATCCTCTTAGTTTTTGTACTAAGGCATCAATGTGTAAATTCCACTTGAGGTGTCGATCTAAAACAATTCCTAAATACTTGATTCTATCTGTTTCTGTTGGTGCTGACTTCTTAAGTGTTCCGGTCCTCAAAATGTTGTTTTTACTTGCTAGTTTAACTGCTATTTATTTTCAATCTATTCCAGTGTGCCCTTGAACATACAGTAGTCTGACGACATTTTCCAGCCCTTTCACTTAATTTATAATAAACATGGATATACTTTATTCTGCTGGGAAGAGCATTATATTTTTATATTTCTCCATTTTCAAATTTCGATTCCAACTACGTAGATTTGTTCTAAATTCTCAAAAGGTTTTAACTTTTTTAAACGAAAATAGATTCGAGTATATAAAGATTGAATAAACGTATGGCGAAATATGGATTTGGAGAATATTCCATTGTACGATTTCATTTCGATATGAAATTCCAAAACTTTTTCTTTTGTACAGAAGTTTTTGTGCCGTAAGCCGAATTGTTGTGTATGTAAAGAGGGTGTTTGACTATACTATTGGACATAAAACCAACAACCTAATTCTATTTTATTCCAAATGGTGTGAATAGAATGTCCTATACTTCGTTTCATTACTCTCGACGAATTCTAAACATCGAATTTAGTTTAAAAAGTACAATCTACATAGCGCGCTCTACCACTTTGTTCTTTAAGGAAACGTCTATCAGTGCTTTATGTTATATTTTTGAAGTTTGTCCTCCTGACATCATCTAGATGGGAAATCTATTTATTCATATTATGTTCGTGACTGAGAACTGAGATTAGATTAAATTTGATGAGGTGGCTAATTAGCCTATTTCTGTGCGATCTTTTCAGATCTATTGTTATCCTTTGAATCTATATTACACCCTCTAGTCCGACTATTTCATGTAGTCAATCAGCCCAATAATGATTCAAGTAATTTCTGGCCGGTGGCTTTTCATTCAAGAAACCACACATTTGCTAGGCAGTCCCACTGGCATAGGATTTGTTTTGTAGTTTCCTCCATCAGGTAACAAAAACTGATCATAGCTCAGTCTGTCAACCCAATCAGCCATATTTATTATCGATTTTGCAACGTTTTAGAAGGGTTCCGGTACAAAGAATGGCATTGAAGAGCCTTAGATAGCCAGCCTTTGTTTATGCCCTACAATTCTGGCTTCTACACCTACATCTGCTTTAGAGATGTCCTTTTTCCAGCTGCTTCAGCCTGCATAGTTACACCTTTCTTCCAGGCTCTCCTACCTGGAATAGTTATTTGGAGCTTATTGTTAAAGCTATACCTTGTGGTCGTTGCGCAAATGGGTTGCTGTATTTTAAGTAGTCTGCATTCTTTTCGATACTACCCCATCAAAGTTGCCCCTGACTACAGTAGCAATATCGTCAGCATATCCAAGGAAGTCTAATTCTGTTGTGAGCAGTTCCGTGAGTAAGTCGTCTACGAAGGTTCTCCATATTAGTGGTGATAGCCCTTCTCCTTCTCTGGTACAATGAATGGCATTGATGAGCCTTAGATAGCTACCTTTTGTTTGAACCCTACAATTTTGGCTTCTACACCTATATCTGCCTTGGAGATGTCCATATACCAGATTGCCTCAGCCTGTATAGGTTCACCTTTGTTCCAGGCTCTCCTATCTGGTATAGTAATTTGGAGCTTATTGTTAAAGCTATACCTTGTGGTCGTTGCGTGAAAGGGTTGCTGTCTTTGAAGTAGTCTGCATTATTTCCAATACTACCCCATCAAACTTGCCACTGACTGCAGTAACAATATCGTCAGCATATCCAAAAAGTCGAAAAGGAAGAAGGAGAAGTGCTATCACCACTAATATGGAGAACCTTCGTAGACGACCTACTCACGGAACTGCTCACAACAGAATTTGACTTTTTGGATATGCTGACGATATTGTTTCTGCAGTCAGTGGAAAGTTTGATGGGGTAGTATTGGAAAGAATGCAGACTACTTCAAAGACAGCAACCCTTTCACGCAACGACTACAGGGTATAGCTTTAACTATAAGCTCCAAATAACTATACCAGGTAGGAAATGTGTACCTATGCAGGCTGAGGCAATCTGGTATATGGACATATCTAAAGCAGATATAGGTGTAGAAGCAATAATTGAGGGGCTTAAAAGGGTGGCAAAGGGTGGCTATCTTAGGCTCATCAATGCCATTCATTGTACCTGAGAAAAGGAAGTGCTATCAACACTAATATGGAGTTCCTTCGTAGACGACCTACTCACGGGACTGCTTACAACAGAATTGGACTTTCTTGGATATGCTGACAATATTGTTACTGTAGTCAGTGGCAAGTTTGATGGGGTAGTATTGGAAAGAATGCAGACTATCTCAAAGCTCCAAATAACTATACCAGGTAAGAAAGCCTGGAAGAAAGGTGTACCTATGCGGGCTGAGGCAATCTGGAATATGGACATCTCCAAGGCAGATGTATGTGTAGAAGCCACAATTGTAGGGCTCAAACAAAGGATGTGGCTATCTAAGGCTCATTAATGCCATTCATTGTACCAGAGAAGGAGAAGTGATATCACCACTAATATGGAGAACCTTCGTAGACGACCTACTCACGGAACTGCTCACAACAGAATTTGACTTTCTTGGATATGCTGACGATATTGCTACTGTAGTCAGGGGCAATTTTGATGGGGTAGTATCGGAAATAATGCAGACTACTTAAAATACAGCAACCCATTCGCGCAACGACCACAAGATATAGCTCTAACAATAAGCTCCAAATAACTATACCAGGTAGGAGAGCCTGGAAGAAAGGTGAACCTATGCAGGCTGAGGCAATCTGGTATATGGACATCTCCAAGGCAGATGTAGGTGTAGAAGCCAAAATTGTAGGGTTCAAACAAAGGGTAGCTATCTAAGGCTCATCAATGCCATTCATTGTTAGAGCTATATCTTGTGGTCGTTGCGCAAATGGGTTGCTGTATTTTAAGTAGTCTGCATTCTTTTCGATACTACCCCATCAAAATTGCCCCTGACTACAGTAGCAATATCGTCAGCATATCCAAGAAAGTATAATTTTGTTGTTAGCAGTTCCGTGAGTAAGTCGTCCACGAAGGCTCTCCATATTAGTGGTGATAGCACTTCTCCTTCTCCGGTACAATGAATGGCATTGATGAGCATTAGATAGCCACACCCTTTGTTTGAGCCCTACAATTCTGGCTTCTACACCTACATCTGCCTTGGAGATGTCCATATTCCAGATTGCCTCAGCCCGCATAGGTACACCTTTCTTCCAGGCTTTCCTACCTGGTATAGTTATTTGGAGCTTATTGTTAAAGCTATACCTTGTGGTCGTTGCGTGAATGGGTTGCTGTCTTCGAAGTAGTCTGCATTCTTTCCAATACTACCCCATCAAACTTGCCACTGACTATAGTAACAATATTGTCAGCATATCAAAGAAAGTCCAATTCTGTTGTGAGCAGTTCCGTGAGTAAGTCGTCTACGAAGGTACTCCATATTAGTGTTGATCGCACTTCTCCTTCTCAGGTACAATGAATGGCATTGATGAGCCTAAGATAGCCACCCTTTGTTTAAGCCCCTCAATTATTGCTTCTACACCTATATCTGCCTTAGATATGTCCATATACCAGATTGCCTCAGCCTGCATAGGTACACATTTCCTACCTGGTATAGTTATTTGGAGCTTATAATTAAAGCTATACCCTGTAGTCGTAGCGTGAAAGGGTTGCTGTCTTTGAAGTAGTCAGCATTATTTCCAATACTACCCCATCAAACTTGCCACTGACTACAGTAACAATATCGTCAGCATATCCAAGAAAATCAAATTCTGTTGTAAGCAGTTCCGTGAGTAAGTCGTCTACGAAGGTTCTCCATATTAGTGGTGATAGCACTTCTCCTTTTCCGGTACAATGAATGGCATTGATGAGCCTTAGATAGCTACCCTTTGTTTGGACCCTACAATTTTGACTTCTACACTTACATCTGCCTTGGAGATATCCATATACCAGATTGCCTTTGCCTGCATAGGTTCACCTTTCTTCCAGGCTTTCCTACCTGGTATAGTTATTTGGAGATTATTGTTAAAGCTATACCTTGTGGTCGTTGCGTGAAAGGGTTGCTGTCTTTGAAGTAGTCTGCATTATTTCCAATACTACCCCATCAAACTTTCCACTGACTGCAGTAACAATATCGTCAGCATATCCAAAAAGTCAAATTCTGTTGTGAGCAGTTCCGTGAGTAAGTCGTCTACGAAGGTTCTCCATATTAGTGGTGATATGACTTCTCATTCTCCGATACAATGAATGGCATTGATGAGCCTTAGATAGCTACCTACCCTTTGTTTGGACCCTACAATTTTGACTTCTACACCTACATCTGCCTTGGAGATGTCCATATTCCAGATTGCCTCAGCCCGCATAGGTACACCTTTCTTCCAGGCTCTCCTACCTGGAATAGTTATTTGGAGCTTATTGTTAAAGCTATACCTTGTGGTCGTTGCGCAAATGGGTTGCTGTATTTTAAGTAGTCTGCATTCTTTTCGATACTACCCCATCAAAATTGCCCCTGACTACAGTAGCAATATCGTCAGCATATCCAAGTAAGTCTAATTCTGTTGTGAGCAGTTCCGTGAGTAAGTCGTCTACGAAGGCTCTCCATATTAGTGGTGATAGCACTTCTCCTTCTCCAGTACAATGAATGGCATTGATGAGCCTTAGATAGCCACACCCTTTGTTTGAGCCCTACAATTCTGGCTTCTATACCTACATCTGCCTTGGAGATGTTCATATTCCAGATTGCCTCAGCCCGCATAGGTACACCTTTCTTCCAGGCTTTCCTACCTGGTTTAGTTATTTGGAGCTTATTGTTAAAGCTATACCTTGTGGTCGTTGCGTGAAAGGGTTGCAGTCTTTGAAGTAGTCTGCATTATTTCAGATACTACCCCATCAAACTTGCCACTGACTACAGTAACAATATCGTCAGCATATCCAAGAAAGTCAAATCTGTTGTCAGCAGTTCCGAGAGTAGGTCGTCTACGAAGGTTCTCCATATTAGTGGTGGTAGCTCGTCTCCTTGTGGACATCCTCCACCACTCCTTGATGGTGGCTTGTTCCAGAGTGGATTATTATTATGCTATCCTCTAGAGCTGCTTTTATCCATCGGCATATTGTTACCATGTTTGTCTTTTATTGACTTCATGGTAAGCCTGTTTGGATCAGTCAGCGCTAGATACATAGATTTATCTGATTGATATATATTTTGACAGATATCGAAGATAATAGATTTGATGGTATTATAACGCCTTACAATGTTTTGAAAAATATTTTTCAAAAAATAGTGACCGTTCAACTCAGAAGAAAAAACTACTTATCGGGCTATATGCCCCGACAGACAGACATACATCACTTGTAGACCGGTTTCGGCGTATTTGCGCCTCATCAGTACAAGGTAGAAATTCTCCGTCCAAGAGTTCTAAGAGCATAATATTGAACTGGAGACACATCAATATATGTCGGGGCATATAGCCCGAGAAGTAGTTGCTTTTTCTTAGTAGAACGGTCATTCTTTTTTGAAAAATGTATTTCAAAACTTCGATATCTATTGGTAACACGCTTTACTAAAATACGATAATTTTACAGGAAACTGTAATTTAGTATTTTGACAATTGCTAAGGAGTTTATTCATTAACACTTCGTCTTTTATGTACATGAAGCTTCTTTAACTTTTATAAGCTCATAGGCCTGTATGACTAGTGTTATGTCAGATACTTCACCTACCTTGGGTATGTAAATGAATCTTCCTTTTTCCATCCTTCCGGTATGTATGCCATATCGCGAATGAGCTTCTCTAATATAACAGTGGGGCTTAAACTACATATTATATTAAAGAAAATAAGAATGCCGGGCTTCAGTTTTAAATCCCAAATCACTTATTTTAATAGACCTTATTTTCTTTAGATCCTGTATTTATCGAAAGTGAAGCCTACACGATAGAAATTGCATGTATACTCCTATAATTGCAATTCGCAAAGTACATCAGGGTCTTTCCTTTAAGTTTCCCAATATCTGCGATGTGCAGGAAGTAATCAACAAGATATCTCGACTAGTTTCATTAATTCATGGAGTAATAATTCCTTTATTTTGCAGACCAATGCAGAATTTCCAGATGGTATCAACGGAATCAGGGAAGTAATTAGGCATTTTAAAATAGCAATCAACCGTTCAATTGAGAATTTTGAGTTAAAATTTCAATTTGCGTTGAAGATCAAGAAAAAATTGCTTGATAATATTCGGGTAAAGTATTAATTAGTTCTCTAAAGTGCTAATTAATATACAGGCTGTCCGACTAGCTAGTTTTTACGACAAATATACTGCAACCTGTTATAACTTTTAACTATAAAATATTCAGCTACTCACTATGTAGTTATTAAAGTTTCTAAAATGTTGCCAGTGAATATCTTTACTCGAGACGTAATGCGTTTTTGATGTTCCCTATCAACATTATACGATTTTTTCAACACTTTTATGAATATATTTAGAATGTGACGTCGCTGTTGTCTCCTCCAGACGTTTTACTATCTTGTTTACATTAATTTGAATATCGCACACAGGTTCGTTCATATTCAGTACCAAAAATATACTTTTACTATCAAAATAGTTATTAATTCCAATTGTAGATAAAAGAATTCCTGTATTTTTAAGTTTTTTTTCTTTTTCTTTCGTACCTATAAAAAGTTTGTTACTCGAAAACCCTCAAGTCCATTATACTCCACATTCAAATTACATCATTCACCTCAAAAACGCGTAGAGCCCGAAAAAACAGAGCTTTGGGTAAAAAGCGAAAAATCTAGAGTATTTAGTCGAGATAAAATAAACAGATTTCTTGGTGATGCCCCAGATGAAACTTATCTTTTGCTCAGCAGACGAAAAATACTTTCTTTCATAAATAGTAGATTTTTCATTCGGAAATTAGTAATTTTTTTTAAAGGTCGACGAAAAAATATAATATGCACCTCGGCGAATAACTGTCTAGTGTCTCGCCTGTATCAATTTGCAGGCTCGATTATAATAGATAGTCCTTTGTACATAAATAACTATTATATACCGACGTGTCATAATGGATTTAATTTTTAGTGTCAAAATGACATACTCTATTGGACTGAGTACTATAATGATTTCATTAGAGTACTGAGGACTATAATGAAAAAATATCTAGGCATTGTAGTATATAGTTAGTTTACTTTCACTTAAATTGTTACTATGGATTTTTGTCATGTTTATTTTTAGTCGTCTTGTACTATTTTGTTTATTAAAACCTATCGTAAGGTTTCCTTAATTTTATTACAATACTAGGCAAAAATGTTTAAAATTTATTGAGAACAACAAAATTTAACGATTAAAAATAAATTTAACGATTAAAATTAAATTTAACGATTAAAATTAAATACTAGAATATTGCAATTTGTTAAATTAATGTTGGACATAGGCGTCGAAATTGTTCCATTTTTCTGGTTGTTTAATAATTGATATGTATATTTATTTGTACATTAAACTGTTAATACCAAATTGGATAAAATATGAATGAAAATGAATGGGAGAGGGTGTAAGGTACAAATGAATGAAAGAAAAGGATAGATGGTTGTATATAGATTAAATCATTTTTAACAAACATTATTTTAGCCTAGATTAGTTTTTAAAAAAGCCTTTAATATGTGACCCTGTTTTTCGCTAGCTTTTCAGGGATAAACCATCATAACCTCTGAGGGAATGAATAGAACTGTTAAGTTCGACTGGATGGACTGAGGGCGGATGAAGTGAGGAAAGGAAACGGATGGGTGGTAGTGCGAATGGGAGACATGGTGGTATACAGTGAGTATATAAGCCCAAATGTCAGCCTGGAAGAATATGAGAGGAGCATCATAGGAATGGAGGACGATCTGAGGGTGTCAAAAGGGAAAAGGAGGATAATTAGGAGAATGATAACAGGGGACTTCAATGCTAATAATACTGCATGGGGGGGAAGAAAACGGATAGGAGAGGGGAGATCCTGGAGGAAGTGTTGACATCCAACGGGCTGGCGGTGCTGAATGATGAACTACTGCCTACCTTCGTGAGGGGTGACGGGGGTTCGTCATTCATTGATATAACAGCATGTGATGAATGGCTGGGGGAAAAAGTGAGTAGTTGGAAGGTGCTGGAGGATGAGGAAAGCTTGAGCTTACATAGGTATGTGGAGACGGATATAAGGAAGGGGAGAAAGGATTTATCGGGAGAGTGGGGATGGAGGTGGACGAAGGCCGAGGCAGAAAGTATGAGGAAGAAAGTAAGAGTAGAAATAGAAAGGGGACTTGGACATGATGTGGATGAATTGTACAATGTGATACAGGGCTGTAAAAGAGAGGGAAAGAGGGGCAGTAGGCGTGATCGGAGGGCTAATTACTGGTGGAATGAGGAAATAGAGGAGCTGTGGAGGGAGTGTAAGAAAGAAAGGAGACGGATGCTGAGGGCAAGAGGAAGGATAGAGGGAAAAGGGGGATACAAAGAGAAGCAGAAGGAACTGGAGCGTAGGGTGGAGAGGGAAAAAAGAGGGAAGTGGGAAGAGTTACTGAAAGACCTGGAAAACAATCCATGGGGAAAGGCATATGAGATTGCGGTGAAGAGGATGGGTGGAAATAGGAACGAAGTGCTAGAAGAAGATTGGGAGAAGGAGGTTATAGGCAAATTATTCACAGGGGGAGAAGGAGAAGTTGGAGGCAGGATTCGAGAAGTCCAGGACACTAGGGGGGTAGGGAAAATAAGGGGGATAAGGCCGGTAGAGAAGAGGGAAGTACAGGAGGGGGGAAGGAACATTAAAGTAACGAAAGCCCCAGGGATGATGAAGAGGCTGTTGGATGCCAATGGGGAGTACTTCTGCGAGCTTTTCAACAGGGTGCTAAGGGAGGAAGAGTTTCCAGAAGGATGGAAGGTAGCTAGGGTGATACTACTCAAGAAGGCGGGTAGAAAGGGGAAGCGGGCGGGGGATTACATGCCCATCAGTCTGCTATGTGGTAGGGGTAAATTGATGAAGGGGATAATAAAGGATAGGATTGAGGAGGAAGTTGGTAGGAATGGGGGTTTTAGGTAAAACCAGCACGGGTTTGCGAACGGAAAATCATGCATCTCGGCGCTGGGCAGGGTGATGGGCTTGGTGGAAAGGGCTAGGGAGGGCAGCTGGAGGAACAAGAAATTGGCCCTTCTCGTGTTCTTCGACGTCGGGAACGCGTTCAACAGTGTCGGCAAACGGGTAGTGTTGAGCGCGTTGCTGGGGCTAAGAGTGGGGGAGGGTTTGGTTAACCTAGTGGAAGACTACCTGATTGGACGTGTGATAGTAGATACTAGAGGGAGGAGGTATGATACGGAGGCTGGGGTGCCCCAGGTCTCGGTTCTAGGACCGACGCTATGGAAGTGTGTGTTTGATGAGGTTTGTGGGATAGTATGTGAAGAGGGATGTGAGATTACGGTGTATGCGGACGATGTGTGTCAGGTATGTACGGCAAAAGGAGAGGCGGAGATAGAAAGAAAGGCGGAGAGAATGTGTACGAAAATTGTGGAGAAGATAGAGCGGTGCGGACTAGAAGTTGCGGAAGATAAGACGGTGGAGTTGCTAGTGAAGGGACGGAGCAAGACGAGGGAAGTGGGGGTGACGGTGGAGGGAAGGAGAATTCGCATGGAGGAAATACCTAGGGGTGTGGTTGGATAGTCAGTTATCCTTCCGAACATACATGTTGAAGGCGGCAGAGAAGGGGAGAGTGAGGGCAGCATGGCTGGGGAGATTGATGAGTAGTGTGAAGGGGCCGGGAGAGAGGAAGAGGAGGATCATTGGTAGGACGGTAGAGCGGTAGAGCAGAGTATGCTGTACGGTGCGGAGGTGTGGGGTGAAAGAGCGGGAGTGAATGCGAGGGTTAGGCCACTCCTGCGGGTGCAGAGAGGTATATTGCTAAGGGTAGTGCAGGGGTACAGGACAGTGGGTGGACTGGCAGCAGCGGTGCTGGCAAGGACCTACCCATTGGACGTGATGGCTAGAGCCAGAAATAAACGCTGGAGAGGTGCGACCAGAGAGAAAGTACAGGAATGGATGGAGGAGGAAATGGTGAGAAGGTGGGAGGAGTATGAGGGCGCGCTAAAAGGAGCGATTGGGAATAGGAGAGATTGGATGGATCGGAAATTCGGGAAGGTGAACTAATTCTTGACACAGGTGTTCACTGGACATGGGTCGAGAGTAGGGTACCTCCACAAGATTGGAAAAAGAGAGACTGGAGTGTGCGAGAGGTGTGGAGTGGAGGATGATGTGGTGCATGTGTTCAGATGCTGGAGGAACGAGGAAGTGCTGAAGAAGTTGGAGAGGAAACTAGGGGTGGCGGTGTATTGGGAGAATATGATGGAGATAATCTTGAGGGGGGAGGAGGAATGGATGGAGGTAAGTGGCGTAGTAGAGAGCATGGTCAGGGGGAGAGAACGACTCGATATGGCATGAGAGGAAGGAGTGGAAGTTAGGTAGAAGACGACGATGTGAGCGGAGAGTGTGCGAGGGGCCACCGCCCGTCTCGAAGTATGCTAGGGTAGTGATTCCGAGGCGGGGGTAACGGCGAGTTTGAGGTGGGTTTGGTTGGTAGGCATCTCCTTGGGGATGAGTCCAACACTGTTTGGGTCCTGGACCCATTCGAACATGAGTTTCCCATCTCGGCCCGAAAAGAAAAAAAAGGTTCGACTGGATCGATTGTAGATCATGAACAACGATAGCATGCGGACGATGCTTTTTGCAAGGAGCCATTTGGAAGAAAATAAGTTGCAGACGATGGAGCCTGAAGATCGGCATAGTAGCATTTGCTACGGCTATTGATCATTCTTGCTGTAAATAATGTAAATAGCTAATTTCTCTGCAACATACCTTCAGATTGTATGTAGATAATTAATGACTAATAAAGATTTATTTATTCTGGTTCTTCATCTGTAACTTTTCGGTTTTTTGTACAGAGAAGATAATCGGTGAAACATCCACATTTTTCTCCAAAAATGAATACCGAAATACTTTTTTTTTATTTTCGCGTGAATTTTCTGTATATCCTTAAGCAACTGCAGCAACCATGACGTTTAATAGTGTGAAAATCTACTCCAGAATCAGCCAACAATGAAGCCGAATATCTGTGAAAACAGTGACTCGTCTATTCGGCAGAATAAGGTTACGTACTTCGTAACAATGAGAAATAACTCCATAAACTTAAAGACTTTTTCATCATTTATTGTTCTTTAAAATAGGCTAAAAGTATCTTTCATTTATGTGCCAAGTCAAAATTTTTCTCAGATTGTAGATGTAGTATCCCCCTTATTTTTTAATTATAATCAATAATAAAATTGTCTGACAAACCTTTCTAACAACATATGGTATGAAAATTGAGTTCTTATTCAATATATATTTTGTAATAAGTTTTTTCCCTCTGACAACATTTAGGAAAAATCTACAATAAGAATCAAAGTATATGAAGTAAAAGCTTGTTAAAACGTTACCGTTGCTCAAACAACGTTCCGAGCATGACCTGCTATTCCTTAGGGAGCAATAATCACTTCCCGATGGAAAACTATTTCAATATAAGAATCAGAAAGAACGTGATATTCGTCGGTTTTTATTATAACACCTCTTTTCTAAATTGGGGGATGGTTCGTGTTAGTTTTCTTTTTTCTGCCGTGCTTCATAACCTGGAACGTTGTCCAGTCTATAAGATATTTTAGTGAAAATGACCTTAAGGAATAGGAGGAGGACAGGTAATGGTTTGATTCCATTAACCTTTTTAAGAGTGAACGCATTTTTCGGAAGAAAAAAACCTTTATTAAACGTGATACTTGAGTGTTATGGTCCTGGAGAAAAAATTATTTTTTATTGAAATGACTTCAACGATCTTATTTGTCAATTCTGTTACTAAAATAAATTTTTATTTTCCTAAATGTCAAATTATTTGAGGGTAGTTGCTGGTGTACGGTGTCCAGTTTTAAATAAGCATTACCCAGATTCATAACCTATCACGTATTGTTCTCTATCAGAAGTCAATGTTTTGGTTCCATTTCAAGCTCTGTGTCGCCTTATGGTTGGCCAAACTGTGACTAATTTGTACGATCAAGTCTCTCGCTTCTGTACCTACAGCACATGTTTCACTGTCTTCTTCTTTCCTTTGTCTTTCTTTCCTTCTTTTCAAGTCTATTATCTGGTATCCGTCCTACTTTACTCTCCTACAGACATACAGCACTGAAATCCTCGAAATACCTCCAGATAAGATCCAAACTGGTCTGGGACTGCCTGCAAAAACTATTAACCCTGGAAAACCAAAATAGAGCAGTCCCGGGCACAAGGATATAGTTGGCAATGAAACAGCAGATACTCTAGCAAATGAAGGATCTGAAACGGTATTCACTAATCCCGAATCAGAATTTTGTGCAAGAAAAACTGCAGCTCGAGAATGTATATCTTGGTGGATTTAAACTAAACATCAGCAGTACGTCTGATGTCTAAGCTGAGGTTGAGGTAACGAAGACTTGGAACCTTCACTGAATTTACTGATCAAATCAATAAATATGTTTTTATTATACTTTTTACACTTTAAACTTCATAAATTGTATCTGTAGATTTTTCCTTTTCCATAGAATATCTTTTTCTTCCCGAAACTGTATATTTTTGTCTTTCCCACATAACACATTCTTCTTGCACATCGGAGTAATTCTATTAACATCGTCTTTAATTCGGTCTTGCAACTCCTGTAGATTTTGCGGTTTATCTAGATGTGTAAGATCTGGAGATCTTGGGGGCCACTCTATTGGTCCTCGTCTACCAATCCACCTCCCAGGAAAACATTCGCGAACGTCACGTGTATAATCCGGAGGATCACCATCTTGTTGTAACCAGATACTATCATCTGGTAAGTTAGGATCGTTGGCGATTGGAAACATATTGGCAAGGACTGGTATAACTTCTATTCGCAAAAATTGCAGATAACGTTCACCTGTAAGATTTCCTTGAAAAAAAAATAAGGACCAATAATTGTGTCATTAATTATTCCCTCCCATACATTCATTTTCTGATGGTGTTGAGTATGACCTTCAGTCATCCAGTGAGAATTATCCATATTCCAATATCTGCAATTTTGACGATTGACTGAACCATTTAGGCAAAATGTAGCTTCATCGGAAAACATCATTTGTTTAATAAAACGTGGATTGCAGTTACATAAATCCTGGAAAATGTCACAAAACTGCATACGGCGATCAGGATCATCACCGTTTTGACCGTAACTGAATTTTGTATGGTACTTTATGGTACTATCTTTAACACTTAATACAACATCAAGTTTCACGTTTTCTGATGTTGATCGGTTGATGGTCTGTCTGTGTAGGTACTTTGCATTAAACAAATCGCATACCTGTTTCTGTGTTCTCGTTTTATCTCCACATCCTATAAAAATTAACAATTTCTATGCTTTAGGTTTCAATTAAAGTAGCCACAATTTAGTTCTAAAATTTTTTTACTTGAACTTTGGTGTATCCGAGGAAACGTCAAGTGATATTTTAATTGACATTAGGCAGGCAACTTAATTTTTATCGATTAATAGTAACTTGCTCTTTGACGATTAATTGCTCTTGTCTTTTTGTGTATTTCTTAAGCTTTGTCCTTTTTTTACTAAAAGATAAAGTTTATTAAATACCGGGTGTGTCACGTAAAATATTGAATTACAATAGATAATTTTTAACAGTACCTAGTAGCAAATTCTCAAACTGAAAAATAAAATAAATTTTTGTTCACTCCCTAGGAATGACCAATCCAACTATTCCATTACTGAATACAGTATTAAAAGACCTTTCAAATGAGGTATTACAAGACCCACATTACAATTTAAAAAAAAATTAACAATCACATCACCACGTTGTAATGGATGAAAGCCGGTGGATACGTTGGTAGACTAAAGGTGTGGATGGGCCTCTGAATAGGTGGTGTTGCGGGTCACTTGGAGAATCATCGTAAGGGAATAAAACAACTACTTATAGCACTGGGATATGTTTGATTTATTTACTATAATACATTACACTACTTACTAAACCAATGCTATGCATAAGTACCTAGCCATAGCATACTTATACGTAATGGTTAATGATTACTAATAGCTGACTATTCAACTACATATATAGAATGGTCTTCTTCAAGTTTTCTGCATCGACTTCTCTTCATGATAAATACTGAATGTATATTTATATTTCCAGTCAAGTTCGAGTAAAACAGATAAACATATAATTGTTTTGTCTTACTTCACGCTTTGAACTTGACTTTCTATTCAGTAACCTTCTTAATTTATATTTATATAGTAATGAAGTGTTCGAACGTTTTGTTGAAAGAAGATCAAGGGAATTTAATTCTTATTTTAAATATTTATTATTATATTGGGCCAAAAGGCAGCACAACGTCAAAACTAGTGACGTCACCATGGTTGCATATTGTTTGAAAAATCGGTATTCAAAATTAAACATTGACCTAGATGTCAAAGATAATAGTTTAATACTATTATAACGCCTTACAAAGTTTTTGAAAAATATTTTTCAAAGAACAAAGACCGTTCACTAAGAAGCAACAACTACTTCTAGGGCTCTATGCCCCGACAGACATTGAATTACACTTCTAAGTTAAACGGGGTTGGTATATCAGCAAGATATTACCAACCATTCTGGTTTGTAATTGGAAGGGGGCTTATTCGCGCCTCATCAGTATAAGGTAGATGTCATCCGTCCAGAAGCCCTAAGAGCATAATCCTGGACTGGAGACAACGCTGAAACCACATCAATACCGTAACCTCAGACGTTATAATAGTATTAAACTATTATTTTTGACATCTATTGATAACACGCTTTGCTAATGTATGACAACTGTAATTAAGTAAAAATCGACCTATTACAGGATTTTTTTAAAAATTTAGCCGGGCTCTGTATAACATCCAGACTAAGATAATAATAATAATAGTCCTTATAATCAAATTTTGACATTCAAAACTCAAATTTCAAATTCTTCTTCCCGTATATAACAAATATTTCTCAAATACGGTGCAAACATCTTCTCTTTGCAAAATATAGAAAGAAACCAAAACAATATCCTTTTATGAAGTTTACACCTTCCAATTTTCTTTATATGCCATATATCGCATCCAACCTGTCTAACAAACATCAAGATCGCTTATTTTGGAAAATAAGCGGCTACTTTAGTAGATATGCGGACTGTTTATTCAGCACAACGTCTAATAATAATATAGTGTAATGTGCCCTCTGCGGGTCGTCGCCGTTGCCAAAGTGGCAGACCAACCCACACTTTTGCTCGCTATCACTGGAATTAAGTTTAATAACGACTGGGCACGAAAACCACAACCGACTACTCTCCCCCTGACAATTTTTAGGTCTGTTTCGGTATTTTCGCTATCAGAAGTGGGATTGTCGGATGTTTTACGTTGAGAGGTTTTGGGGAAACAGTTGTTAAACAATTGTTTTATATTAATGAACTCAGTTAGGATAACAGAAGGATTTTAAATATTCAACATCGATACTAGATGATATTTTGAAAGATAATTTTGATATGTGAAATACGTAGTTGTATGTTTTTCAAGGGGTGGCATAAAATATCCAGACATTCTGCTTCTGATGAGAGACTAGTAGTTCCTTTAGTTTCATTCGTTGAAGTATCCAGTAGTTTCCCAAGTCTTCTTTCATTCTACAGAATCCACATTCTCACTTCTCCACCAGTTTGAACTTTTTGAGGTGTCAGGTTTTAGATCCTATTATTAGGACACCTGTCAAAACTCTTAGTGCAAGCTTACTCTGTATGCATGATCTACGGACACTGGTACAACTGACGGAGGATATCCGAGGTGCTCTAGACAACCAAGAAGCCGTAGTATGCTCCTTTTTGGATATAGAAGAAGCTTTTGACAATACTCCTCATGAGGCTGTCAAAAGAGCATTAAATAGAAGAAGTGTAGACAGCACAACATCCAAATGGATGTCGGAACTGCTCACCACTAGAGGAGCAGAGACGAGGACGAGCAAAGACATTATCTCCATCTGTACAACCAGAGGATGTCCATAGGGAGGTGTAGCATCCCCATTATTGTGGAGCCTGACGGTTGACGAACTCCTGTGTGGTTTGATAGACCTCGGAATATCCTGCCAAGGATATGCCGATGATATTGTCATAACAGCCAGGGGAAAATTCGAAAATACCCTTTGTTTCATCGTACAAAAGGGTCTTAACTCTACAAATAGCTGGTGTAGGCAAGTGGGACTTAACATCAACCCCACCAAAACCATCTTAATAGCCTTCACTAAGAAAAGAAAGCTCAACCTCAAAACCATTAAACTTGATGGGAGCGAGGTTGAATGGAGACAATAAGTCAAGTATTCAGGTTTGACTCTAGACAGTAAACTCCTGTGGAACAAACACGAAAAGGAGATTATATACAAAGCAAAAATGGCTCTAATGGTGTGCAGGAATCTGGCAGGGCAAAAAATCCTGAGAAAAATCCTGAGCTGGATGTACACTGCCATAGTGATACCAATTATCACTTATGGAGCCATTGCGTGGAGTAGTAGAACTAGCCTATTGACAACGAGAGAAAACCTCTCCAAAATTCAAAGACTAGCCTGTATGTGCATTACTGGAGCAATGAGAACATTCCCAACGGCAGCCGTGGAAGTGATTCTCAACCTCACACCACTACATATGGTGGTGGAAAGTGTTGCAGAAAGAACAAGATACATACTAAGTAGAGAGGTAGATATCCTAAAATACCTCCGGGAAATAGGTCTAAAGGAGATACTAGTCTCTGATAATTTCCTCAGGAACTAAGTAGAAGTAAGGGGGCACAATAGATCTTTTAGGTCTCAGTGAATGCCACCCCAATATATATACATACATACATACTCTGCATGCATTCGTTTGATCTCTCCTAGTCGTAATTTCCCAAAAGTGTATTCGATTTCCTTAGTCCTACTAGATTACTGGTTGGATATATATCTTGCTCACAAGTAGAACAGCCACTTCATATCTTTAGGTCATGAGCTTCAAGGTTTGTTTCCGGGGGCTGTCCACAAGGCGGGAGACCATCCCTCCTAATGTTGCTCATCTCTCTAAAAAAGTGTCAGGAAAGGTAGCATATAATATCCTCCAAAAGTCGTTGGAATATGTTTTCAGATGGAGCCAAAGGGAATAGATGTATGTTAACATTGTTAACACCATAATAGATCCTCTCACCATGAAAAGGAAATTGGGAGATTATCCTGTTCTTTTCTACAATTGTGAGGTTATTCTATTTGCAGCGAAAGTGAAATATTTGGGGATGATCCCATTTATTCAGAATTGGTTCATTCAAAGACATTTATACTTCCTCCACAAGTGTAAGACTATGACCAATGTTGCCTAACATGCCTTTTAATACCCATAATCATCTGAATCATCATGTGGTAAGACTTGGACCGTCGGAAGACTCGACGTGTCGTCTTTGTTTGGAAGATGAAAGAACAGAGCATATACCTCGACCTTGGACCTGAAATATAATCCACCAAATGTACTAATAGAACCACTCACTACAAATCTAACCTAACACGAAAAACTTTCCAACTGATTTGAAATAATTATTGTCCAGCCTGTAGACAACTGTAATTAAACCCAAAACATTCCCTTCAATTTTGCATATTCGTCTCGTGTCTCATGTGACCGTGCGCTCAAAAACAATGGAGGTGTTGGACAAACGTTATGCGGACTGTTTCTATTCTACGCTCTCAGACTCCGTCAATCATTAGAGTCATCAGAGCACGACAAACGGATTATGTTTGTTGATAAATGTAACATTATAGTGAAGAGCTTATTGTATAATCCATCCTAATGGTAATCTACAGTTAGTTGACTCTAGCTATTAGATTTGTTTGTGTAATCGACAGTTTGAGGTAACCTTAGGTCCGTTTGCGGCAGGATGATGGGGATATATGCATACAAGGATATTCAGTTACTGATTGTTGACACGAATTTCCTGGAATCTTAATGAGTGATAGATTATCTCACAAAGTATACAAGTTCCTGTTTCCAAGTAGATGTAATTTAAGTTGAATACTAGTTAGTTTTGATGAATTTTTCTAGTGAATTATGAAAATAAAACAGGTTTCCTTTAAAATTGACAGAAGAATGGGCAGGTATTGAAATGAAGTAATTCCTAAAATTAAAAAATATACAGAGGTTCCCATTTAAAAAAAAAGGAGGTTGGAAACAACTTCCGGTTTAACCGGAAAATGGGAAAAGATTGCAAGTTTCATGGAATAGTTCATCCTTAGAAGCACTAACTTCCAGCATACCATTGCACCATCTTGGCTTAACAAGTAAGCCAGTCTTAAAAAATTAAGCTTGCTGCACCGTTATCTTAGCGAAGCTTATATGCACGAAATTTTAAGCACATCTTTGTTCATTCAAATGAGGACATACAGTATTGTACGTAAGCGTGGCTTCACTAAACAAACCATGGTGCAATGGGAGATTGGAATTATCAGTAAGCCGCCCTTTTTAAGCCTTACATTTAAGCTGAACTAGTACAATCAGGCATTGATGAATAAATATAATTTTCACGTCACGTCAGTTGATAAACGAAAAAAGTACACAGAATTAAATGGAAAGACTGCTAAAAAATAAATAAATAAATGACTGTAGCTACGTACAAAATTTTTAATAAGAATTTCAATAACTTCGAGTATGACAAAAGCAAACAGCAACAAACTCACTGTTCCTTCTGGCGAGATTTTTTATTTATTTTTCTTTGAACTTATATTAACTGCAGATACCTATATCTGTATTGATGTAACTCACTGAATCGATATTATATTAAATATCTTCTCTACGTTCACGTTGCACTACACTACACGAGGTAAGTTTTTAGACGTAACTGTCGATAGACTGATATGAAATATATTGAAGACAATTTCATGCTTTGAAAATACGTTCATTTATGTTATTCCGCAACGTCATGAAACAAATATTTATTATTTTCATTGGGAGCTTGTTATTCTTTGTACACTATCTATTGTAAATTCCACTGGCTGCTTTAAATCCAAACTTAAGTCTTATTGAATTTTCAGTAGAAAATAATGATCTCATATACCCGTTTCGGTAACTCACAGAATTTGTTTTCAAGTTCTGTTCACATTTTATACAGAGTGAGTCACGAGGAACACTCTACATACTTCTCCCTAGTATTAAGGTTCCTCTGGGAATAAAAAATGACCATTAAAAAGTGTCTGCTACCATTGTTTACCAATGTACAGGACAATATGTGAATTTTGATAGTGTTCCAGTACATTTTAGTCAGATCGAGGAGGGTCTCAACACTGGCCTCCTCGATCTCCAGAATTAGATCCGTGTGATTTCTGGATATGAGATTATCTATAGTCATCAGTTTATAACACACCGATACTTTACGATCATTTACAACATTTATTATGAATGGTATTTTACTTCTTTCCACTCTCAATAAGTATCATTTAATAATGAATAAAATCATGACATTGTATTTTGTTTTTTTTTTCTTCGAATCTATGTCGGTGGTTGGTCATTGCGCGTACACGGAAATTACAGAATTTCAAGTTTCCATCATAAAGACTCAATTTTCCTCAGCATCTTTTAGGAGTGACATCTCGGAAGAGGGTGGGATGATAAAATTTTGACACATCATAATTTTAAAAGAACAATCACCTCCCGAATTTTTTCGCATGAATTTAGAAACACTCTGTATATAACAATGCTTGTGTATAGCCATTGGGTAATTTTTGGGTTGAAACCCTGCATCTGCCGATCGTAATGGAGTGGTCTTTCGAAGGAGAGTATCGATTTTCAACGTTCTATTTTCTTTTCTTCAATTTTGAAAAAGATCAAATTGTATTTAGGATATGTACAACTCCACATGACTCACCCTGTATTATAACAAAGTTTCCTTTAAAATATAATAGATGGCGTAAGTGACCGTGGGGGAAATACTACGTATCGCGTCAATTAAGTTTTTTAAATTGTTTCGAGGTAGTTTTCAGTTTGTTTGGTGTTAGAATTGGACTTTTGATTCCCAAGGAGAAAATTTAAATTATAATTAAACGTTTTTGTTGCTTTTAAAATATTTCAACTCCCTTTTTAATTAATAAAACGAGAATAAACAAATTTCTCATTGTCTTTCAAGAAATTAACATTCTTGAAAAATTTCCCACTGCCAACGTAAAACTTTTAATATTTTAATATTCATCCAAAAGAATCCTTCCTTACCGCTTATATTAAAGTCGACAGCAAGATGTTGTTGCCTGTTTCTATAAATCAAAAAAGCACAACAAAAAGTAACAAAAATATCTCAAACAGGCAGCAATCCCTTCTATTCTCCTCCTCTCACTTTTATCCTTCTCTTTATAACATTAAACGGATTTATTTTGAGACGCCTCAGTTAAGACTTGAAGTTACATTTTCTTCTTGTTCGCTGTCTTTATTTGAGAACGAAAGATCTTTCAGGGACTAAAAAGCGGAGATCTGATGAAGCTCTTTTCGACTTCTAATCTTGTATTCACATATTCTATTGTAAATATACTTCCTTTTAATATAAAGGACAATCAAATAGATACGGTCTTAAGTACTTCGGTGCCTTTTTTCTTTACGAGCCCGAAAGTAGTAATGTAACCATCAAAAATCGATTTGGAATAAAAAAGAATATTTTATACGGTACGCTTCCTTTGGGATAGCACGTTCTTTATTTATTTAGATATACAAAAGCCTTTTTGAATTGGGCCAGCAATGCTCGCACTTTTTTGTTCAAATTAATGTATTCCTTTTTTTGAACTTGTTCGATCCAAAATCGTTTTACATTCACCTTTTCAGACCAAGTCTAAGCTAAAATTTGACAGATATAAACAATACCGAACACACTCACTACTCCAACACCTCCACTACACACTCTTACGCGCGTTTCCAGTTTAAATTTAGTCTCTGAAGAAGATAACTTGTTTATCGAAACGCGCCGAACGCCCTACACTGCGAGTAATGCTTAGAACGTCGACTTCTTTCCAAAAGGGGACGGTGGGCGTTGTTGCCATTGTTTGATTAAAACAAAAGAACAAGAAATCGACGATTTTGGGTTGATTCTATTCTCAACTAAAGGTTACTAAAAGGTACATTTGAAACCCTATGGAACCTTAGTTTGGTTGCCAAAAACAGATCAGAGGGAAGCCGATCTGGAGCAATCAAAACTTCCCCGACTGCGGCAATGGAAACCATTCTCTACCTTCCGCCTCTTGCTCTGCATGTTAAGGTGGAAGCGAGAATGGCTGCATACAGGCTGGATTGCAATGGGAATTCGCACGAAGGAACCAACACTCATAGTCATTCCAGAATCACAGATGTTACCAAAAACTCGCTTCTTGAAATGAGAAGTCAAAACATGTTGGCCACAATTAACGACAACCAACCATACAATATGCAGCTAAACTGGGATGGGTTGGAAGCATGCAGTCAGGAAGGATCGTTGGTGTGGTACACAGACGGATCTAGAACTGACATAGGAACAGTAGCTGGAGTCCATGCTGCCAGACCCAGGTGCAATGTCCACGCATCGTTGGGGAAGTTTGTATCTGTATTCCAGGCAGAAATCTACGCTATCGACACGTGTTTGCAAATCAACATCGTATAGAGGCCAAAAGATCCTTATACTCTCAGATAGTCAGGCAGCACTGAAATCTCTAGCATGTCCCCAGATCAGATCTATACTGGTCTGGTAATAGAGTAACTAGATCTGGTAATAGAGTAACTCTTGGGGCACAAGGGTATTGTAGGTAATGAAAATGCATACACCCTAGCAAAGCTAGGGTCCGAAACTGCATTTCCTGGTCTTGAACCAATATTTGGAATATCAAAATCTTCTGCACGTGGTTGTACATCTCGATGGATTCAAACGTACCGGACAGACGTGCCAAAACAGGAACACAGCAAACTACTGGTCAAAAAACCCTCGAAAACGAAATATTGAACCTCAGCTGGGGCCATATAAGCAAAGTGATGGGATTACTCACCGGTCACTGTGCACATGCATCCAATTGGCATATATAGGGAGGAACCTATCAGTCGGTTGTGCATGGAAGAGGAGGAAACAGTCTCTCACATTACCTGTCTCATTGGAGATCTAGACTCCTAGGACTAGAGTATCCAAGGGAGGATTTCTCCAAGAAGGACCTAGTGAAAAGACTGTTGAACTTGATAAGGGCACTGGTCTCTTCACATAAACGGTATAACCAAGAGCACAAAAAGCCTGAAGGCTGAGGTTCCGAGGTCTCTAAGCCTCTGACTGGTGGTGCCGAACCAATCAATCAATCAACCCTATAATTGGAATTGAGGAAACATGCAAGAAAAATTTTTAATTACTTTATGACCACTACGGCATTCGATAAATTGTATGTAAAAATAGAACTGGTAAGTAAGTAATTTTTCAAAAATTTTGACCATTTTAGACCATTTTTCCAAAATTTTACAATTATTGGCCATTTTTGACAATTTTTGAGCATTTTTGACAGGTTCCGACAATTATTGACAATTTTTCGAAAATTTTGACCATTTTTCAAAAATTTTAACCATTTTTAACAATTATTGACCATCTTTGGCAGTTTTTCATAATTATTGACCATTTTTTCAAAATTTTGACAATTTTTGACAATTTTTCGAAAATTTTGACCATTTTTCAAAGATTTTGACCATTTTTGACAATTTTTCCAAAATTTTGACCATTTTTCAAAGATTTTGACAATTATTGACCATTTTTTCAAAATTTTTGACCATTTTTTCAAATTTTAACAATTATTGAACATTTTTTCAAAATTTTTGGCCATTTTTTCAAATTTTAACAATTATTGAACATTTTTGATAATTATTGACCAATTTTCACAGTTTTGACAATTATTGATCATTTTTGACAATTTTTCAAAAATGTTGACCATTTTAGACCATTTTTCCAAATTTTAACAATTATTGACCATTTTTGACAATTTTTCGAAAATTTTGACCATTTTTCAAAGATTTTGACCAATTTTGACAGTTTTTCCAAAATTTTGACCATTTTTCCCAAATTTTGACCATTTTTCAGAGATTTTGACAATTATTGACCATTTTTTCAAAATTTTTGACCATTTTTTCAAATTTTAACAATTATTGACCATTTTTTCAAAATTTTTGACCATTTTTTCAAATTTTAACAATTATTGAACATTTTTGACAATTATTGACCAATTTTCACAGTTTTGACAATTATTGATCATTTTTGACAATTTTTCAAAAATTTTGACCATTTTAGACCATTTTTCCAAATTTTAACAATTATTGACCATTTTTGAGCATTTTTTTCAGGTTCTGACAATGACTGACCATTTTTGACAATTTTTCAAAAATGTTGACCATTTTTCAAAAATTTTGACAATTTTCAACAATTATTGACCATTTTTGACATTTTTTTATAATTATTGACAATTTTTTCAAAATTTTAACAATTATTGACAGTTTCTTACAATTATTGACCATTTCTGACAACTTTCATAAATTTTGACAATTATTGTAAATTTTTCAAAATATTTAACAATTTTTGATCATTTTTCAAAATTTCAACAATTATTGACTATTTTTGACCGTTTTTAAAAATATTTAACAATTTTTGACAGTATTTGACAATTTTTGACAGATTTTGACAATTTTTAACGTATGTCGTTTATTAATCAATACGTGTCAACACGGTGAGCAATAGCGTCAAACCCGTCTTAAAAGTTCTTAACTAATTTTTACTCGGATCAACATAAACTATTCAACAAAACTTTGGGAAGTTCATAAATATTCGATTTATGTTAAAAATAATTAACTGTTCCATACACCAAGATTTTGTGTATAATATATTGATTATCTGACTAGTTTTTTTGTTTCCAAGTTGATAAGTTTTTGAGTTTAAGTCAACTTGTTTTCTTTTATATTATCCATAATTTCAAATCAGTTATTGTTTCCATATTATTAGGTTAACTATGATTTGAAATTTAGGATTTTATTTTAAATAATGCCTAGACATAAACTTGGTAGTGATGACGTTTTCCAAGTCAGTGGAAGTGTCATTTCGCGGCTTCTCCGTAGATATGGAACAACTCAACACGTGAGATAAAGACCTGGAAATGGACGACCAAGGGTTACCACCTCTGAGTGTACACCCGTAGAGAACCTCTGAGTACTTGTCGGGTCATACAACAGCTTCTTTTAAATGCTTCTGGTATTTCGTTTTCAATTGAAACAGTACGTCGAAGATTACATGAAGTTCACGATGAATTTTGAGAACAGATCTTGAAGTTAACTTTAATTAACTAAAAAGAATACTAAAAATGTAACTACGACTCTGCAAATTTGTCGGCATACAGTTCTCAACTCTCTAGCTGTTCTGGTACACCTATTCACCTTCTGTTTGGGTAGGCATTTGTTTTAATTGGCGTAGAGAATTGTTAGTGCTTGATATGAACATTAATTTTTCTTATTCCTTTCCATCGCAGCTTCCTGACGAATATTTCTTAGGTCCAGGAGTTATCTGAGCCAAATTTTAGTGATTTGACCCAATTTTTACGTTTTTTGGTGTCTTTTTGTTGAATTGAATTCAATCTGGGGATTAAACGGTTCATTGGATTTTCTTCTCATCATCTAGAACAGGCCGTTTGCAAAGCCTGTATTAATAAATTCAAGCCACACGTAGGACCAAACATCAAAGGATTTTGCTTTTCCTAAACCAAAATTAACTTGGAAATATTATATTTTTTTTAATTTAATTTTTCAAACGAATCCAAAGGCTATTTGTACATGAATGGTATTTTACACAAAATTGCTCTTCACGAAATTATCTTTTATGTTATGTAAATATTGGTTAAAATAAATAGGACCTTTTAACAGGATAAAGGCTACTAACCACTGTGTTAAATCTAAAATATTTTTATACATCCCTTTAGGTAACGTATTTATTTATCTCCTTTTCGCTCTACTGTTTTTGAATTTATCCCTTTTTCTACATAACAGCCTAGGGGAAGTTGACAAAGTACTGAACACAAAACAACAAATAAAGTGTTGATCTTTAACGCCTTAGGGTTGTCCGAAGACATACAGATACGCTATAAATAACGCAAGTGCTTTTATTTCATTAAAAGGCTCCCTATTCGAGCATGTTATTTAGTTTATTTTTCATTGGTATGAAACACTCGTTGGGGATTAATTCAGCAATTTAAAATTATAATACCATTGCTTCGACGGGAGCAATTTCGACAACAAAAACCTTTCTTTACGTGTTTAATCGAAAGGGTCTGATAAACCACTATGAATTTTCGACACTTGAAGTATTCCTACCTGAACTATTCACATAGTCACCTACATTTTTCCTGTTCAGTCATATATTTGGGTTGTGCTCATCAGCCCAAGCACTTGAACTGAATCTTTGTACCATTTCCCATGTTATCTACTTCCATTCCGGAAGCTTCGTGTCTTCTATAAAGGCCACTAGATTGACTGGAGGTATTTTCAATAGTTGTGATGGTTGTATTAATTCCTCTCCAAAATGCTTTCATCTAAGTTCTTGTAAGTTCTCGCAGAAGCAGAGTATGTGAGTAGGTGTTTCCTTCATCAAGTTCACATTTTCTGCACATAGGTTCACTAAATTTGCCCATTTTGTGCAGATGTTTCCTCAGGATGCAGTGTCCAGTCACCAGGTCGGTAACTGTCTTCAAATGTCTCTTACCCAGTTTTAATAGCCTGGTTGAGAGTTCCTTGTCTACCTTTTTTAGTAAACTCTTTGTATGAAGGTACCCTTTTGTCAATCTCCATTAGAGTTGGTGTTTCCTATCTAGCCCCCTATCTAGCCCTACTTAAAGTTAATCTCAGTTTTAGGTGATACATGTCAATTTCCGATCTATAACTTAGGTGCAGTCTAATGTTTCGGGCAACAAGCCCTAATTGCTAAATGGTGTTTAGACTGTATCTACGCCATACAAAATTTGTCATGTGTCATCTCAAACCGAGTTTAACTTCAAGTTAGCTTTATGCAAACCACCCTTAACATATCTTTAACTTTAAGGAATCCTTAAGAAAGTCGCTGCAATTGGCTGTTAGTTTAACAGTTTGAATTACCTATTTAAAAATTTTATTCGTATCGGGTGGCTCCCCCATTCGGTCATAATTTGTTGATTTATCCGCAAAGTAATTATAAAAGTAATTATGAAAGTAATTATAAAAGTAATTATAAAAGTAATTATAAAAGTAATTATAAAAGTAATTATAAAAGTAATTATAAAAGTAATTATAAAAGTAATTATAAAAGTAATTATAAAAGTAATTATAAAAGTAATTATAAAAGTAATTATAAAAGTAATTATAAAAGTAATTATAAAAGTAATTATAAAAGTAATTGATAATTCCTATTTTTACGACATGTACTTTGTAATTGTAATTAATTCCTTTTTTGAAAAAGTACTTTGTAATAGTTGTCATTAATTTCTTTTTTGGAAAAGTACTTTGTAATTGTAATTATTTTTAAAGTACATGTAATCACCCAGCACTGCCTTATACCTACTATATTACACGATCGTCGAAAGTTCCTTTAGGATTAACATCAACTTTAGCTGTTAGTGTCGAAAGTACCCACAGGATTATAACGTACAGACCACTTGGTGTCAAAAATACATCCGCCCCGTGGCTTACAATATGGAATGGTAAAAAAATGTCCTAATTTCACAAAGCTACTCTATAAATAGGTAAAAAAAAGAAATCTACAGACTGCCGATAAAAGTGAAAACACAATTGAGTGAACCCCTCTCAAAAAAACTTACGCCTATGATATAAAAATATTTACAAACAAATTGATTCCCTATAAAAAATAGCTGGTACGCCTATGGTAGATTGAAATTTTTATTAATAAATAACTCCGTTTTTGAATTTTCATCGTACGCCCGTCGTAAATAATATTTCAACAAATTAATAAACCCCTTTTAACGTATAAATCGAACGCCTATAATAGACGGTGACGGTTAGGTGGTGACGTTATTGTCCGAAAAGAAAACTTGTTGATAACGTTAAGCCTCTTATCGCAGTGGGAAAACTTTCTAGGGATTTGAATATGATAAGAAATTATGTTAATGTGAGTGGATGCTATATGCTATAGTTTATTTCACAAAGGTATAGAGTAATAAAACCTCATTAGGTGTGCAAAGGGAGCACAGAGTGACCCAACGAATATTTAAGCCACTTTCATGGTTTGGCATTGATTTTATTGTAAAATTCTTTCTTTTTATCAACCCGGGTTGGGGTCAATATATGGATTTAGCCTATAGTTATCCATTCACAAACACTAAAAAAAAATGGTGTGCTAAAGGCGTGCCGGTAGGATACTCGTAAAAAGGAAAGAATTTTATTTTAACAGAATAAAAATTAGGCATTATGTACATAGTATTAGGTAAACTTATTTTTTATTGAACATTATACAAAAAATACATTATACAGAAATTAAATTATAAAAAATCATAATATTCTTCGTCATCTGAGGAACTGTCATCTATTTCAAGACCTACGCCTATGGCCGACACCGAAATTTAGCCGAACTGGACGGAATTCCCCATTTTATTACCCTATACCTTTTTGAAATAGACTATAAATGCTTTTATAAACGCGTTTTTTATTATTGTTATTACCGACACTCATTGACAGGCTCCGTTGCAGTTTGGATAAAAAATGGCGACCTTGTTACAAGGAGGCGTGACATACAATGCCATTGAAATAGGAAATTTTCTTAGCCCCCCAACCCGTTCTTCAGGTGATCACATTTGTAGATATTCGATTGCCTAGAGCAAGACTAGAATATTTACCCTATAAGCTGGGCAAATTATGTAGATGTAGATGGCGCCACACTAATTACACTTACTGGTTACCTATTTTTCTACGACAGAACTACTTTCGACACGAGGCGCTAGATCGCACTACAATACGATCCACCGCAATATGAAGGTATGTAAATCTCGTGTTCGCACTTATGTTTCATTCTGTATAGACTGCGAAGTAATAAAGAATTAGAAGAATATACGGGTGCCTTTCAAGTAAATAAACAATTTTCTCGCTTAATTTATGACCGAATATAAAAATTTCACCGAGTAATGTTTGTTACACATATACTGTGGTTATGATAATAAATTTCTATACAACCTTCGTTTGAATTTTAAAAAGTTTTAAGCTTAACTGGGATGGAAAGAGCATAAATATGTCGTATATTCACGTTATGTACATCAAGGCGGTAAGTAATTTTGAGTATGAAAATATGAAGATGTTTTATTTACAGTAGTAATGTGAGATAGAACATAACAGCATTTAGAGCTCCTCTTTTAAGTGGATCGTAAAAGTGGATAAGAACTGAAGCAACTTTCCATTTCTCTTTTTTTTATTTTTTTGTTTTAAACCGATCTGGAGGGACAATATGCTGAAATATGTAAAGAAACAATGTGAATATTAAATTATTTAAGAACATTTTAAATGTGAATAATTGAGCTTAAATTTCATTAATATATCGTCAAATTGAGATGATGACAAAAATACGAAATACCTTGTAGCGAACAACGATTATTGAATCTTTTAAATTGTATACAGTAGTAATCTAGTTCATTTAAAATTTAAAGTCATTTAAATGTTCGCATCCGCTCGAAATAAGATTAACAAAATTACAGCGTTAAAATGAAAATGTAATTCAAACTGAACTAAATCAACACTGGGATTGATGTCGAGACAAAAACGATTAAATTTCGTTGAAGCCGTATTGTATTAAAATCATTTACAAGCAAGGTTATTCAATCGAAATGTTTTCACCAAAAAAAAGTCCTAAAACTCTCCGTAAAATTTTCCTCTTAGAACGCTGACTCCATAACCTCTAGTCTCTAAAATAACACTAAACGTTACGTCTTTGTAACATGAATACGTTCATTACGCTAAACGAAATTAAAAGCTCTGATGGTTAGTCCAGTGAATCCCAAAGTGACTTATATCAACCCCCAGGGGTCGACGATAACCTGCAAGGGGCCCATGTCAGCGGAAAAAAATTGGGGGTCTATATTAAACAAAAGTGGGGGAAAACATGTTTTTATGAAGTTTTGCACTCCACACTCCACTACAGTTAAAAATTTATATATTTAATAGCGAGTAGTACTATACCAGCTGTAAAAAATACATTTGAAGTTGGCGAATTTGCAAAAAATTAATATCAGGTAAGCAGAGTCTATCCAAAATCGAAGAAAATGGCAAGTGGTCCATGAAATAAAAAAGTTTGGATACTTCTGGTCCAGTCTATCAAGCAGGAGGACGACGGTTTGATTCCCAGCTCGGACGAGATTTTTCCATTTAGTTGCAGCTGAGCGTATGCGGGAATATTTCAAACCAGTTGTAAGGTGGCTAGTGAAAATAACTATAAACTTCTAAATACTTGTCTGTGGAGACATCGAACAAGTTTTTATACTTATAAATTTTACTTTAATTGAAATACACATTAGAAATTCTAAGAAAAAGAAATTTAAAAATCAAGATCGATGCACTTCAGTTGATGTTCTTTCAGGCGACTAGCATTCCAGCTCATGTTACCATATAAATGCTCCACTCCATCCTACGACTCGAGACCTTACAAAAACATTGTGTGCATCTTTTTATCTGTTCCCGTCTCAAAAATGTCAACCGGTACACTCCATTTTCACCGAAACTGGCTTAAGAGGTGGGCATTCAAAGTACGCAACTTTATCATTGGGTACTTCTTTTCGTATTCCTCCCTCCCTGTTCACAAAATAAATAAATAGTTGATTTTACGGCTTGTACTTGGAATCGCGTGGCTCACTCACCTAACAGTATGTACTGTTGCGAGGTCACCAACTCAAAGCCGGCCCTGTCTATCGACTGTAAATTTTGGTGGCTGCGCTCCTTTCGAGAACATTCTGGAATAAGGTTTTGCTTACGCATACGACGAGCGTATAAAACAGTAGAATTTTCGAGAGTTGATAAAGACTATATATATATACGCGGGTTTTTGAGCGAGTTCACAATTAGTGAAACGGACAGTAAAGAGTTAGTTCACAGGCAGTTTACCGAAGTTCTTAGTAATCGGACAGTGAATGAAATAGTGAAGATAAATAGTGTAATATTCAAGTGGTAAAAATAAATTAGAACTATTATACCATTAGTAGACATTAAGTAAAGTGAGTATATAAATTAAGTGTATCAAATAAATCAATAGATAGTAATTAGCCACAGTGTGTATAATTTTATCCCACAAGTAAAAAATATATTTAAATAAATAACAAAAACATTACAGTACTGATATATTTAAGGTTACTCTGATGTTCCAGAGTTATTTACGAACTCAGACTATTCCATCCTGAGGATACTAACCTCCCTCACTGTTTCCATGTCTTTAACATTCAGAAGTCTCATTATTCCTTGTTATCCCATTCCCGCCTAGCAGCAACCATACCGGCACATTACCACAAATTTCAAACTTTGTTTTAATAAAACAAGTATAGTTCATGTTTTCTTAATTCCATTACATTTCCACACCCTGTATATCAGTTACCACGTATCGCAATATAAATGTATTCCATTAAAATTATGATATTCCTTCATTCAGAACTTCCAACATTTTGTGCAAACAAATTATGCATCGTATAACTAACTGACGATTCAACATTCGATATTTACCGAAATTCTCGTTGGCTTATTTCTTACTCCTAGCATCACTCTAACTGAAAACGTCTTTCCGGAATTAACTTCATATTGCCGTTGTGCAAATATTCTGGATTGTTTCCATACGATCAACTAGTATAATACAGTGGAGTGGATTTTGTACTTCAAGGAGTCTTTAGTAGATTACATTTCTAGCTACATATTATTACTGTTGTTCTGTCTTCTTATATTATGTGAAAAATATTGCCTAATCAAATTGATTGATGTACATTTCGAGAATAATGTCTAGTTTTCAGTCTTTGGCTTAATTCTACCGGGTAGTTTGACTATCAATTTGGACTAACACTTTTGTCGCAGTGGGCCAGATCTGGAGAGAGAGGAAGCTATTCAATTCAACCACTATTTCAATAGACTCCAGACACGGGGCATTATCCAAGTAAAAAAGTTTGTCAAGTTTTTTAGTAGCTTTGACGATTGTAGATTCTGTGGTATGGATATCTTAAAATTCCCTCGGGGAATAGGTCTAAAGGAACTAATGGTCTCTGAGACTTTTCTCAGGAGCTAAGTAGAAGAAAGGATGCACAAGTCTCAGTGAATGTCACCTCAATATACATCCATCCATTGTCACATACAGATGCAAGTACTCCTTTTCTTCTCGCTCTTGCTCCTTGGAGAGCACTCTAAACCGTCACCGCCTTGTTAATTTTGGTCCAATGTTCAAAAGGCGGTATTCATTTCGAAAACATCTTAATACCAAACTAGGCTAAGCCGGCGGCACTAGCGGCTTTGTCGTCGTCATAAAACTCAACAGTTTGCCGGTTTTAAATTCGATTAGGGTGATCCAGACCGGTTTGCCGGACAATACCTCTTATCGGACACTTTCGACAAACAACGAATAAAATAGCAAAACCTATATATGACTTTTCCTTTTCCAAATTATTTATGCCTTGCATACGTTATTTCTCCCTTCAATGGTAGATTATCGAAATTCCATGTCAACAGAAAGAGAAAGAAAATCGAATCAATGATGGCCGAGGTGTAAGTTTATAGCCTGTTCAACAAAAACTGAAGTAAGAAGTGCTTTGGGAAATAGTAGGGGAAACTGGGGTACACTTGAACAAAAACTAATTTAGTCCAATTAAAATCAAATGTAATTTTTTCCAAAGAGTTTTAAATATTTTAGCAAAAAGTGGAACTCATTTGGGATCTAAATTAACCAACAAATTAGGAAAGGCAAACATAATAACTAAAAAAAAAAAATTCTAACCTCTGCATTTGTTCAATTCTACCCCTTAGTTGGGGCAGATTGGAACAATTGTGGGGCAGTTTTGAACAAACCTCAAAAATCGCTTTGCGTTAACTAAAATGACCTCTAAATACAAAAAAAATAGTAGTTACATTACTTTATCCTTAAAATTAGAGAAGTCGACCTTAAATGATAGTAAAGAAGCAGCTCTTTCAGTTCCCCCAGGAATATCAGGTGCCGGCAGTTTCAGTTTGATGTCTTCTCTCTCTACGACACTGATATCCTCTTTTTCAGGGAAGTAAAATTTCCATGTATCCTCCTTTTTATTCATAAATTTTACCCTGTACGAATTTTCTTCCACGATTTCTTCAATTTGTCCCACAAACAAGAATCTGGATTTTTTTGTATTAAATGATACAAGAATAAAATCATTCAACTTCAGGTCTGAGACATTAGCTTCTTTATGCTCGACCTTTAAATCACTAAAGGTTTCTAATTCATCAGAGGACTCGTCATGTAGGGATATATCTTCATCTTCTGATTCAGAGGTTGATTTTTCTAGCGATTTACAGATGTTTTTCTTAACCTGACGAATTTTTTCTGGTTTTGTTTTCGTAAGCTTCATTTTTTTGGACTCTCTCTCCAGCTGTTCATCTTCCAGTCTCGATTTTTCAGGGGTTTCTGTTAAAATACGTGTTTTCCCTTTTCTCCTTCCTCTAAGCGAATTGGATCGAGGAGGGGCCTTTGGATATGGGCGAACATGTTCTGGTCAAATCAGCACTAATGTTTTATTATGAGTGGGATCGATTTGGATGGTTTCGGAATCTTTGCTACATCCAGGTATGTAGCTCGGATCGATGCTTGGAGTGGGCACATTTGGACATACATTTATATCTTTGCTGGGGATGGAGCAATTATCTGTATCAGACGATGCCGCCTGTTCTATGGGCTCGCGGACTGGCTCGTCTGGAATGGGTCTATCCGTGACAGCAGAACTCAAAAAATCTTCGACCTTTAATACCTGACGATTAAGTGGCCAAAGTCCAGGCTTCTTAAATGAAGAAATAATGTTTGCTCTTGTGAATGATGAGTCAAATGCTCTAGTAACTATGGAGGGAAGATTGTGGATAGAAATAGTTCTCCCAGGATGGTTGGTCAACCAGTCATTTTGTGCAACTTTTGTCTTCGCCTTAAAAGGTCCCAGCACACCAACATCTAGCGGCTGCAGCTTATGGGAACAATGGGGCGGGAAAGTTACTAAAGTCATGCCGTTTTCTCGAGCACAGTTGACGGCGTCAAGAGAATAGTGGCTCTCGTTATTATCCATGAGGATAAGAATTGGATTTTCAGAACTGCATTTCGTATGATTCACTATATGTTTCAGAACGTGTAAGAATAGAGCACGCGTCATCCAGTGGCTTCCTGGGCTGTTGGCCAACACAATACTACCGGGTGGACCGTCATCAACCATGGAATCATTTACTCTTGCTCGGGGATAAATAAATACTGGTGGCAAGGAATTACCAGATGCACTTTATAATAATACACAACGTAATCGATTGCCCTCTTTCGGCAGAAACAGCCTGCCCGACTTGTTTAGCACCTCTTGGAGCTAAGATATTTGGTGCCTGTATAACAGTTGCCACACCTGTTTCATCAAGGTTGAATATGTGGCATGCTGTGAAGTTCTTTAACTTTAGGGCTCTCTCGTAATTATCAAAAAACGCTTCTTCATTCCTCTTGTTAAAAGATGTCAATCTCGAAAGTGAGGTGTTTTCCGGCCTCCGAATACTAAGGTTACGATGTCGTCGCATGAAACCGTATAGTCAATCTTCTACCGCTATCTGATTTGTGGACCAACTATTGGGCATTTCTAAGTCAAGTCTTGCAGCAAGCACTCTCATTTGTTGGTACGTTAGACCGTAGCACATTTTGGATGGGTTAATAGCATACTCAACCAGTGATAATTCTTGTTCCTTTGTAAAAATCTACCGGCTGGAGTATTTCGATTGGTAGTCATGTTTTACAGAAGAGGTAACCTGACCTTCATCATTAAACTTTAATTTGTTCAGGCGATAATGCAGGGCTATGTGTGTCATCTCGTAATGTGCAGCAGCTTCACGCAGGGTCATTTGTTGATCACGTACAGCTCTGATAGCAGCTTGTATGTCCTCTTCATTATAAGCAGTTTCTCCTTTTTTTTTCTTGTAATTTCGCACCATATTTCGTCTGAAAGAAATACCCAATGTTAATTGTAAAAAGAAAAAAAGTAAAATGGGGTACATTAGAATACCGTTCAAATGCACCCCATTTTCATAGTTCAAATGTACCCCAACCTCATTTTTCTTATTTACGAAGAATTTATTACACTAACAAAAAGCTCAAACCTAAAACTAATACATTGTTAACAAGCCAACACTTACCTCTTTCAAATGTTGTATTTGAATGTCAACACTGGTAGGTTTCGAAAAATACTGCTTTTCGACCAATTGTCCGGAAAATGGTAGGTCTGAAAATGTATCTGTGATGTCTAAAAACTGGTGAAATTGACCTTCTGACTTTTAACAATCATAATCAAAAAAGAATTAGCGTGTAATCTTCCTTTTTAGTTTAAATTCACTCTTAATATTTCGAAAAATGTATTGATGCCGACAGAATGTGTTTCATAGCATGAACTAACCATTTTATGAGATGTTCAATGCAGAATAGTATATTGTGCAACAAGTGGGAAAAGTACTTTCCCCACATGTTGCACACTATACTTTTTCTACAACTGCACAAATTTAAAGAATACAAGTAAAGTAACTCTGTATTTATTTTTATGGTTAGTAAAACAAAAAGAAAAGGTGAGCGGTGGTCGGATCGCCGATAGAAGCTTGCTTCTTATGCACAATAGAATGACCATTTTTCGTAGAATTTTGACAATATTTCGAAAATTTTAACAATTTTTGACAATTATTGACCATTTTTTCAAAATTTTTGACAATTTTTGGCTATTTTCTTAAATTTTAACAATTATTGACCATTTTTGACAATTAGAGACCATTTTTCCAAATTTTAACAATTATTGACCATTTTAGACAATTTTTTACCATTGTTGACAGGTTCTGACAATTATTGACCACTTTTGACAATTTTTCGAAAATTTTGACCGTTTTTCAAAATTTTAACAATTATTGACCAATTTTGACAGTTTTGACAATTATTGATCATTTTTGACAATTTTTCAAAAATTTTGACCATTTTAGACTATTTTTCCAAATTTTAACAATTATTGACAATTTTTGAGCATTTTTGACAAGTTCTGACAATTATTGACCATTTTTCAAAAATTTTGACAATTTTTGACAATTGACCATTTTTTCAAAATTTTTGACCATATTTTCAAATTTTAACAATTATTTACCATTTTTGACAATTATTGATCAATTCTGACAATTTTTCAAAAATTTTGACCATTTTTCCAAATTCTAACAATTATTGACCATTTTTGCCAATTTTTGAGCATTTTTGACAGGTTCTGACAATTATTGACAATTTTTGACAACTTTTCAAACATTTTGACAATTTTCAACAATTGTTGACCATTTTTGACATTTTTTTATAAAATTATTGGCAATTTTTTCAAAATTTTAACAATTTTCGACCATTTTTCAAAATTTCAACAATTATTGACTATTTTTGACCATTTTTTAAAATATTTGACAATTTTTGACAGATTCTGACAATTATTGACCATTTTAGACAATTTTCCCGAATCTTTGACAATTTTTAACAATTATTGACCATTTTTGACAGTCTTTTATAATTATTTTCCATTTTTTCAAAATTTTGATAGTTTTTGCTAATTTTTGACTAACCATTTTTGAAAAAGTTGAAAAAAATCAGGTCCGTATTTGAAAAAATTAAGTTGATAATGAATGTGGGAATCCGAAACGTCAGATGAATATGTGAATGACGATGTTTTAAAGACAATGAAAAGTGGCAATGAAGAAGTGTCAACTGTTTTTTCATATCTCTTTAAGTGGACCAACAAAAAAAACAAAATCCGTGAAATCACTTAATTTAAATCTAATAAATCTCTTCTTAAATGCACAATTTAACTGTTTCTCTGCCTCCTACCATTTTCGAGATCCCAATGATACGCTTCGAATTTGGGACACACTATACATACAATAATTGAAATATTGAATTTATTCCATGCGACTTTTCCACACAGTATAGAGTTATTTAGTGACATTCAAAAATAATATAAAAACGGTATGGAATTTTCACATTTTAATAAAATGGATATATTATTAACCAAAATAAATCTGAACGTATAATTTTTCCAAAGACGTCGAGTCCCTTTCAAAAACCAAACTTTCAATACAGATATGAACCAAAGCACATTTTGCAAGGTAACTAGAATTCAACTTATCAATAAACGTCGACTTTATGTCCTTTTCGATATCCGCTTTCCGTACTTCGATTTTGAATATATGGAGCATAAAAAAATAGGTTTTATGAGAAAATTCATTATTCAGTTTGTAACAGCATGTCAGACCAGTGTCAACTTCAATTTTTAACGTCGACAGAAACGTTAATATTCAAATTTAAATGAACAATGAATTGGCATAAATATTATTATAAATATGACATTATCGATAATGTAATGGTAATTGTAATTGTAATGATGTTTTCTCAATGTTAATCGTTGGTGGTGGACAAAATCATAATGGGAAATTAATTATTTTTAATATTTCTATTCTCACACATTTTTTTTGTCGATTCGAAAACTTTTGGATGATTTAAATAGTTCGCCATTTATGCTGTGACGTACATTACCTAAAAGAGAAGTTAGCTACATGAGGATTTACATAGGACCACAAATCTGTCGTCTTCTTTTTTTTAAATCGTGATGAATTATAGAATATGCTTATGTTATATTGCTTTTTATATTGAATTACTTGTAACTGTTGTGTTCGTGCAGTATGATACAAAACTTATATCGACATTATTCTAACTTGAAAAATTGTGGAGTGAAACAAAAAATATAACTAGTTAATATTAAAATTACCAGTATCACAACGTCTGTTTGTAATTCCACAGAGTAAGGGTTAAAACTAACTAAACTCAACTAAAAAAATATCAACACAATGCTTTTATTTTATTATAATATTGAATCATCAAGCTCGTATAAAATGTAAACAAAACAGTCATTATATTACAGACTTTGACAGTTCTTCAAACTTCAAATTCGAATGGCCTTTTTGTAACTGGCTATTAGTTCATAAAACATCCAAATCAGAAAGTGGCTAACTTCATCTTTAAGTATGTGACGTATTTGTAGTGAAAGTTGCAAACATTTAAAAATTCTCAATGTCCAGTTTTCTTCTAAAATATTCGGTTTAAATTTTTTTTTAAATAAAATATTGCAATATACTTCAATAAAATACCAAAAGCCGCATATCTGTTTAAATGCCTGGTTTCTCTGACCAGATCGGCCCGAAATATTCCGGCGAATATTCGGTCTAGTTTCCCGAATTTAGTTCGGTCAGAAGTTTCGTTTGTGTGTGGTTTGTCCGAAGATTCAATTCGTTGCGATATATTTCAGTCTTTAAAATTTTACGTAGGGTGCTTCTTGAGCTTCAAAATGGATAATATGGATTTTTTTCATTGCTATGGTTCTAGAAGAAGAACTGGATGATAATGATGAGGCTATGTTATTAGAAGTATGTACTGAAAATAAGGCAGTGTTGAAGATGTTTGAAAATAGGGCAAAAAAGGTGTTTATTTAACCAAATATTTTCTTTCATTTTCATATCCTAAAATTCCTCCGGGAAATAGGACTAAAGGAGCTACTAGTCTCTGAGACTTTCCTCGGGAACTAAGTAGAAGTAAGGGGGCACAATAGATCTTTTAGGTCTCAGTGAATGTCACCCCAATTTATTTACATACATCTTTCATTTTCATGTCTTTGTAACTTTTTAATTTTTTGCATATAATGGAGTTTTTTTTACTTTTCCAATTAATAACTCATCCTCTAGCACAGAAAAGTCTAATTTATGGTACTTCTTGGACATCTTTTCACTTTTATGCTTTATAGAATTATAATTAATAAAAATAAATGCCCAGAATTGCACATGCGTGTACAGGTCGATAGACTAGCATGAAATTATTTTTTCCTTCGTTAAAATATGCGATGATATTAAAACAAACGTTAAATTAACTATTGACAATCTTCTGGCTTGTCGACAACCCTAATTAAATTTAGAAATACCAATTTAGTTACGGAATTGTATGAACATCACGACCCCGAAAACGTGACTTTACAAAACAACACAACCACAATAATAAACTAACTAAAAGCAGTAGACGACGAGAATTTGTATCTCTGTGGATCTTTTACTATGAATACGAAAAGGTTTTGTGCGAGAATAAATGAACTTGGGTATGTTCAAACAAGGTAAGAGAGACGAGAGATTTCTAGTACATTTTAGAAATACAAAAGGAAAGCTTCTAGTCCTAATAAAGATGAAGAATACAACCGTTCAACATTTTTGTGCTAAATATACCCGCAGTTAATCAAGTCCCACCGTAGATTAGATTAGATTAGATTAGAATTGGAGTGACACTTTGTCCTATCCCACTGCGACCTTTGCAGATCTATTGTGGTCCTCCGCCATATTTAGAGCTCGATATCTAGCTTTATTCTTTTTATTAGACCTATTAGCCTGGATACCGCCTCCTTTGCGTAGCTCTCTGCCCTCGGTTTTTCTTCTCCGAATAGGTGAAACCGCACCCTTGATAGGCCTTCGCACTCGCAGAGTAAGTGCTCCGCGGTTTCGTCTTCTTCCTGGCATAACCTACATAGGCTGTCATCTGCTAGGCCAATTATGTGCATATGCTTCCTTAGCCTACAATGCCCTGTCAGCATTCCCACCATCATCCTCGTCGTTTCTCGACTTTGACATAGTAGGTCGCGTGACAGTCTGACCGAAGGGCTTTTAAGGAATAGCTTAGCGTGCCTTTGCCCCGGAGTTTCATGCCACCAGCGCAACGCCTGGTTGTTTATCCATTGGTGGATGCTCTCCTTGGTGAGGCATTTAGCAATTCCGCAGGAAGGTTCTGGCCCTATCATGACCTCCGTCGCTCCCTGCTTGGCTAATTCATCGGCCTTTTCATTGCCTTTTATTCCTTGATGGCCTGGCACCCAGGCTAGGGTCACTCTATTATGACTACCTAGTCTGTTGAGGGCCTTGCGACACTCCCACACCAGATTTGACGTCGTCCGATATGAGCTTATCGCTTTTAGTGTTGCTTGGCTATCGGAGTAGATGACGATTCTTTGGCTATCTACCTCCCGTCTCATCAACTCTTCTGCACAGCATTGCACCGCCATTACCTCTGCCTGAAAGACAGTGGCATGTTTCCCAAGGCTTAGAGAGATCGTGATCTTCTCTTGTACCCCATATATTCCGGCTCCTACTCCAGAGTCTGTTTTAGAGCCATCAGTGTACCAGTTGAGATTCGCTATTATAGGAGGCCCTGTATCCCAGTCCTTTCTCTCTGGAATGATTACTGTGTATTCATTTTTAAAACTATATTGTGGGGCAATCTGATCCATTAGCATTCCCAGTATTGGATCTGCCTTTATTTCTTCATATAGCTTTTTGTAGACCTTACCTTGTCCTTGACTTATCGGAGGAGGCCCCTGTAATAATCTGTGTCTTACAGATCTTGCATTTCCCTGAACGAAGATATGCAGTGGTGGCAGGTTCAGTATTACCTCCAGGGCTGCAGTCGGCGTCGTTCTCATGGCCCCTGTGATACTTAGGCAAGCTTGCCTTTGGATACCACTTAACTGCCTTTGCGCCCCAATCTGCAGTGTCTTGGGCCACCAGACTACTGATCCATAGGTTATCATTGGCCTCACGACCTGTGTATATAACCATTTGGTCATGTTAGGATTCAATCCCCAATTCTTCCCACACATCTGCCTACACCTTCCGAGAGCGATTCTGGCCTTGTGCGTGGTTTTTTCGATGTGAGAATTCCATGTAAGCTTCTGGTCAAAGATTACCCCTAGGTACTTAACTTCTTTAGCAAATGGAATTTCCACTCCGTTAATTTGTGGCTTTTGTAGACCTTGCAAATTTCTCTTTTTTGTAAACGGTACCAGTGTAGTTTTGTGAGGGTTCATTGAAGTCCCACCGTAAGGCTGATTGCACACACGCCGATTTTGGACGGCCGATTTTATACCGGTTGTCCAAATTCCAATAGAGAACCACATGTGGGAACGGAACCTGGCACACACGCCGACCGCTGATCGGTGCCGGTAAAAAGCCGGTGAGCAGCCGTCCACTGCCACTGATAAATTGTAGGATTACTACAATCGTTTTAAACAGTCGTCTTAAACTAGTTTTGGTAGTGCGTGCTAATTACGATTGCAATGGGTGATTTGATTGATAATTTGAATGATGATTTCGTTAGTGGAGGCAAGACCTGTTTTGTGGGATAAAATTTCTTCAAAAATAGTGTATAATAATCCCGTGTGTTCTCTGCTTTGATTGACAGGATGAATCCAGCACTTGCTCTTAATCCTACGGTGCTTAATATGGCGATACAATAACCACTCGTTTAGGATTTATTATTATTCAATAACCTCGTGTCACGACAACAAAGCAACTGATTGTTTCACCGGTAAAAATCCGGTGAGTCGGCTAGCACCTGATACCAATAAAATATCGGCCGATTTTATACTGGCCGTCCAAAATCGGTGTGTGTGCAAACAGCCTAACAGTGAAAAATGCCGAAACTTGTTCGAGCCGACAACATACTTATGGCTTTTATTCGAGGCCTACAAACACTGTTTCGGAATCGTCAGCGGTAATCGGTTTGATTTACATCAAACTGTTTTGCGGCACGTTTGGATTTACCGAACGTATTTCATCTTCCTTTGGGATTATCATGAAAATGACTCTGTTTTCGAATAACAGGTACATACCTACTATTGATATGATGAGTATTGAACGCTAAATTGTGTTTGACAAAAATAAATAAATAAATAAATAAAATTAATCTCTAAATAAAAATAGAAGAGTGAATAGAAAAAGTGATGAACAATGTTGATGAATCTTTGCTGTACCATTTCAACAAATACAATTGAACTACATTTATTATTAAATAAAAATATTGTTTTTAAATATTATATTTTTTTTTAGTTTGGACCTTTTTTAATCACGTCCTGTGAACGTTTATTGCTTTTTAATTATTATCAAGCCTACACAATGAGGTTTAAGTCGAAGCCAGTAGAGTAAAAATTTTCGAAAAAATTTTATTAAAGAGTTCAGAAAAATGTAAGTCATTTTCGGGATCAACGGGGTCGAATTAGTGGATTTCCATTATTAAATATGGCAAAAAGACCTTAGTTCCGAATTTGAAATTTTAAATCTTCAAAAAGTGATGTTAGGTTATAATCCCAAGTACACGCGCATAGTCAAAAATTCGTAGAATCTAGAATATGGAAAAAAATCATCGAAAACGTATCTATGATATTTTGTATACAGGTTCACCCAAAAGTGAAGAGTAAAAATTTTCAAAAATTTTGGTTATATAAACGCAAGTACACGTGCATAGTCAAAAATTCGTAGAATCTATAATATTAGAAATTTTGAGCTGAAATTTGAAATCCACACTCTCATTTAATGGATGAATATGGAAAAAAATCATCGGAAACGTATCTATGATATTTTGTATACAGGTTTACCCGAAAGTGAAGAGTAAAAATTTTCAAAAAGTTTGGTTAGGTTATAAACGCAAGTACACGTGCATAGTCAAAAATTCGTAGAATCTATAATATTAGAAATTTTGAGCTGAAATTTGAAATCCACACTCTCATATAATCACAGAATATGGAAAAAAAGCATCGAAGAAGTATCTATGATATTTTGTATACAGGGTTACCCGAAAGTGAAGAGTAAAAATTTTCAAAAAGATTGGTTAGGTTATAAACGCAAGTACACGTGCATAGTCAAAAATTCGTAGAATCTATAATATTAGAAATTTTGAGCTGAAATTTGAAATCCACACTCTCATATAATAACAGAATACGGAAAAAAATCATTGAAGACGTATCTATGATATTTTGTATACAGGGTTACCCGAAAGTGAAGAGTAAAAATTTTCAAAAAGTTTGGTTAGGTTATAAACGCAAGTACACGTGCATAGTCAAAAATTCGTAGAATCTATAATATTAGAAATTTTGAGCTGAAATTTGAAATCCACACTCTCATATAATCACAGAATATGGAAAAAAATCATCGAAGAAGTATCTATGATATTTTGTATACAGGGTTACCCGAAAGTGAAGAGTAAAAATTTTCGGAAAAACAATCGTTTCAATCTTAGACTTTAGAAAATGTTTTTAATCATTTTCGGAATCTACGGGGTTGGATTGGTAGTTTTCCATGTAGAAAAGTATCTGAAGACTCAATTCCGATTTAGGAACTTTGAAAATTCGAAAGGGTATACGCGATGACCAATAGTACACGCGCATAGTCCATAATAATGGGAATTTTGAGCTAATATTTTAAATATACATTCTTAGATACTGAGAGAATATGGAAAAGAATCATCGATATATCATAGATACGTCATCTATGATATTTTGTATACAGGGTTACCCGAAAGTGAAGAGTAAAAATTTTCGGAAAAATATTTGTTTTTTATTAATGACTTTAAAAAATGATAATAGTCATTTTCGAAATCCAAGAGGTCAAATTAGTGGATTTAAATCAATAAATATGTCAAAAAGACCTTAGTTCCGAATTTGACACTTTGAATCTTCAAAAAGTCTGGTTAGGTTATAAACGCAAGTACACGTTCATAGTCAAAAATTCGTAGAATCTATAATATTAGGAATTTTGAGCTGAAATTTGAAATCCACACTCTCATATAATGAAAGAATATGGAAAAAAATCATCGAAGACGTATCTACGATATTTTGTATACAGGGGTACCCGAAAGTGAAGAGTAAACATTTTCGGAAAAATAATTTTTTTATGAAAGACTAAAAAATTATAATAGTCCGTTTCGGATTCTACAAGGTGGAATTAGTGGATTTCCATGAATTAATATGTCAAAAACACCTTAGTTCCGAATTTGACATTTTGAATCTTCAAAAAGTCATGTTAGGTTATAAACGCAAGTACACGTTCATAGTCAAAAATTCGTAGAATCTATAATATTAGGAATTTTGAGCTGAAATTTGAAATCCACACTCTCATATAATGAGAGACTATGGTAAAAAATCATCGAAGACGTATCTACGATATTTTGTATACAGGGGTACCCGAAAGTGAAGAGTAAAAATGTTCGGAAAAGTAAAATTTTCATATTAAAGAGTTTAAAACATTTTAATAGTGATTTTAGAAATCTACGGGGTCGAATTAGTGGATTTAAATCAATAAATATGTCAAAAAGACCTTAGTTCCGAATTTGACATTTTGAATCTTCAAAAAGTAAACGCAAGTACACGCGCATAGTCAATTATTCGTAGAATCTAGAATATTGGGAATTTTGAGCTGAAATTTGAAATCCATACTCTCATTTAATGAATGGATATGGAAAAAAATCATCGAAAACGTAACTATGATATTTTGTATACAGCTTTACCCGAAAGTGAAGAGTAAAAATTTTCAGAAAAATAATCTTTATAACCTTAGACTTTAGAAAAATTATAATAGTCATTTTCGGAATCTACCTTAGTTTCGAATTTAAAATTTGAAAACTTCAAAAAGTGAAGTTAGCTTATAAAGCAAACGCAAATTTGAAATCCAGAGACTCACGATATATTTTGAATTTTCAACTAGACTTTATCTTCACATTGACCTTTACGGAATCGAGTGCCTTTCTTGCTACTTAACTATCTGTGAAGATGGCAACTGAACAGAGATGTATTTTTTATGGCTTCTCAATTATATGGATCGCAATAGATTTCAGTATTTTTCGGGGAAATTGACATTAAAAGCTAGAATTGTTTTATTTTTGAGAAACAATCTCAGTAGATACAAAAATTTGAATCCGATTTATTTGAAAAAACTCTGTTTATTCAGAGAACGATGAGACATTATAAAATTAGTAAAATACAATTTTAAACAGCTTAAAGTTAAACATATTTAACTAGGAAGTGAAGAAGGTTATAATGATTTGTTCATTCAACTCGTACACTCAATGATTATATTATTATGGAACGTTTCCTTAGAAAAGAACATCTGTCCGATGTGCTTTTTTATGTAAGTACAATAAATCGTTAAAGCGCGAAGGATTAATCTAAATTGCCATTTCGCAACTGTGTAACTTTCCTGAGGACTCTAAACACTCTTAGCCCTGACAAACTCCCCCTCATTCATAAATCGCACCCGAAGGCACAAAATGAAAAACTCACGAACTTCTTTCGAGAGACATTTTCAGCCTCGGATATTTTTGATACTGGCTTTTTATTCAGAAAAAAAATCTTCTTTATTAAAGAATCAGTTTATATGTATTACGGCTCGCTTAAAAAAAGTATTTTTATATCTTTTTCTTAAATCTTGCTTAAAGACTTTTTTAGGAATTATTGTTTTTTTTTGTCAAATAATAATAAACATTGACCGAACGTGATCCTTGATGACAGTATGATCTAACTCAATATCACTCCGTACAAATTTCAATAACGCCACTTCAAAATGATATCCCCACCTAACATCCATTTTTCTTAAAAAACAATGGTGGCATTTAAATTCAAACCGTTATTTAGAAATGTCAAAATTGTACCCGAAAAAACATTTTTAACGCGACAACAGCAAGCGTTGTTACCAACAAATAACAATTTTAGCAATGTCATCTCAAACTGCCGTTAGTTTGAATTCGATTTTTTTGTGATCTTTGATTTGATATTCAATTAACCAACGACAAAGATTACAAAAAATATATTTTTTGTAATCTTTTGCAACGAGTTGTATTTTTTATGAAATTAACTACGAAACGTTCCTTTGAATATATACTTACATTTTTTAATCCGATCTAGCCCATTCCAAGCTCTCCTTATTGAAGAGCTCCGAGCAATATTAAAATTAAGAAGTTGGGAATTAAAAATTGTCTTTTATTTAGTTCAATGGTTGATGCGGCAATTTTTTGTTAAATATAACGCTTTTTAGTTATAAATGCAACAATTAACTTTTTTAAACCTTTTTGTGCTCCTGTGACAAACCATAATTAGTGTAAGTCAATTTTTTTTCACCCTGTTATTCTTAAAATAGTTTTCGTTTCAAGTATAATAAATTAAATTATGGGCATACCCTAATATTTCAGAAATGCATTTCTCGACAATACAACCAATTACCTGAAACAGATAAATAAAGTATCATATTTCACGTCGGCGATAAGTAGTTTTCGAGGCCACGAGAGAGTAAAGGGAATTTTAAGAGCGATTCGAGTTTTAGTTCCTAGTAAATACCTAAAGTGTTCATTTGTGCCAAATAAATTCGTTTAAATATAGTGTGAATTGTGGTGCATTGTACAACAAAATATTAGCAGTTAAATAGGTGAGACTATCTCACAGAGTAATTCAGTTTTTCCTGTTATTTGATACCTATTTGATTTTAGAAGTTATTGTATCACATAGAGTATAAATATTTGCTAATCATTTTAAGGATTATTGCGTTATTAGGAACATTAATTTGTTGTTGCATTTCCTATTCACCCAATCCTACTGTACTGTGGAGTGCTTGTGCTAACTACAGTTTAATTCACAAACCTATACTGTATTGTGGAGAGTTTGCGCCACTTACGGTTTGTCCATTCCTGATACAGGGTGACTACTCACGTCACCCATATCTCCTTGCACCCCCCCCCCTGTATTGTGGAGACTTTCTGCCACTTGCAGTGTAACCTTATTTTTGCTGTACTGTGGAGAGTTTGTGCCACTTGCAGTTTAATTCACAAACCTATACTGTATTGTGGAGAGTTTGCGCCACTTACGGTTTGTCCAATCCTGATACAGGGGTACTACTAACGTCACCCATATCTCCTTGCACCCTCCCCTGTATTGTGGAGAGTTTGAGCCACTTGCAGTGTAACCTTATTTTTGCTGTACTGATGAGAGTTTGTGCCACTTACAGTTTAATTCACAAACCTATACTGTATTGTTGAGAGTTTTTGCGCCACTTACGGTTTGTCCAATCCTGATACAGGGGTACTACTCACGTCACCCATATCTCCTTGCACCCCCCCTGTATTGTGGAGAGTTTCAGCCACTTGCAGTGTAACCTTATTTTTGCTGTACTGTGGAGAGTTTGTGCCACTTGCAGTTTAATTCACAAACCTATACTGTACTGTTGAGAGTTTGCGCCACTTACGGTTTGTCCAATCCTGATACAGGGGTACTACTCACGTCACCCATATCTCCTTGCACCCCCCCTGTATTGTGGAGAGTTTGAGCCACTTGCAGTGTAACCTTATTTTTGCTGTACTGTTGAGAGTTTGTGCCACTTGCAGTTTAATTCACAAACCTATACTGTATTGTGGAGAGTTTGCGCCACTTACGGTTTGTCCAATCCTGATACAGGGGTACTACTAACGTCACCCATATCTCCTTGCACCCTCCCCTGTATTGTGGAGAGTTTGAGCCACTTGCAGTGTAACCTTATTTTTGCTGTACTGTTGAGAGTTTGTGCCACTTACAGTTTAATTCACAAACCTATACTGTATTGTTGAGAGTTTTTGCGCCACTTACGGTTTGTCCAATCCTGATACAGGGTGACTACTCACGTCACCCATATCTCCTTGCACCCTCCCCTGTATTGTGGAGAGTTTGAGCCACTTGCAGTGTAACCTTATTTTTGCTGTACTGTTGAGAGTTTGTGCCACTTACAGTTTAATTCACAAACCTATACTGTATTGTTGAGAGTTTTTGCGCCACTTACGGTTTGTCCAATCCTGATACAGGGGTACTACTCACGTCACCCATATCTCCTTGCACCCTCCCCTGTATTGTGGAGAGTTTGAGCCACTTGCAGTGTAACCTTATTTTTGCTGTACTGTTGAGAGTTTGTGCCACTTACAGTTTAATTCACAAACCTATACTGTATTGTTGAGAGTTTTTGCGCCACTTACGGTTTGTCCAATCCTGATACAGGGTGACTACTCACGTCACCCATATCTCCTTGCACCCTCCCCTGTATTGTGGAGAGTTTGAGCCACTTGCAGTGTAACCTTATTTTTGCTGTACTGTTGAGAGTTTGTGCCACTTACAGTTTAATTCACAAACCTATACTGTATTGTTGAGAGTTTTTGCGCCACTTACGGTTTGTCCAATCCTGATACAGGGGTACTACTCACGTCACCCATATCTCCTTGCACCCTCCCCTGTATTGTGGAGAGTTTGAGCCACTTGCAGTGTAACCTTATTTTTGTTGTACTGTTGAGAGTTTGTGCCACTTACAGTTTAATTCACAAACCTACACTGTATTGTTGAGAGTTTTTGCGCCACTTACGGTTGGTCCATTCCTGATACAGGGGTACTACTCACGTTACCCATATCTCCTTGCACCCCCCTGTATTGTGGAGAGTTTGTGCCACTTGCAGTGTATTATTATTTTTCTGTACTGTGGAGAGTTTGTGCCACTTACAGTGTCTTATTATTTTTCTGTACTGTGGAGAGTTTGTGCCACTTACAGTGTATTATTATTTAGCTGTACTGTGGAGAGTTTGTGCCACTTGCAGTGTATTATTATTTTTCTGTACTGTGGAGAGTTTGTGCCACTTACAGTAGTTATAATTTTGTTTGTGGAGAGTTTGTGCCACATATTCCCTACACGCACTGGGGAGACTTTGCGCCCCTTGCACCTTTCCTAATAACCCCAAATATTTACCTTTAGGCATTTATTTTTGATTTTTCATCAACCAAAATTAAAGTATTGATATGCATAATCACAATTCAAATACACTAGAGAAACCTTGTATATTATTAATACTTTCATTAATTTTGGGGATTTTATCTATACTGATCGTTAGTTAAATAATTAATCATAATTTATGGCAAATTGAATACTCTCAGATTGTTTTTCTCTATCTAATTCCAGGTATCTCGTTTTTTCAACCTACTCGGAATATGTCCATCTTGACTGTTCAATTAAATCCAGGAATCACGTCCAGTGTCTTGTAAATAGTTATTTTCAACATTTAGATTTGTTTTATTATCAATATTATAAACAATATAATGTAAGTACACAAAACCAGTAATTAAAAGTTAAATTCTAATTATATCTATCTATTATTATATATAATTCTATTATACCTAATATCAATCTTTACAAATCACTTATTCTCCTCAAGTTTTTTCCTCCTACATTAGTTTCCAACTTTAGAGCCAAATAGTTCGTTAACGAAAGGCGTAAGAAAAAATTTTTATATAAAGTATCGTATCGTCTTTATCATCTCCCAAGTTTTTGGTACGGTCACCCCGTATAGACATTTTTTCTCCTTTTATTTGTTAAAATCAACTTTTTTTAGGCGCTGCACATGAATCGTTTTATATGAATTAAAATTCGTTCAAAAAAATGCCAAACTAAACAAATCCAGTTTTTGTTTTCAATTATGTTAGCAGAGTAAATAAAAAAAATATATAAACAGAAACAATGAATTTCGAAGTTAAAACTTTATTATTCCATTGGATTTTAATTTATCGTCGATAGTTGTCGGGTTAGAAATAAATAAAAGCGGGATATCTATTACTCGGTTTTACCCGTCTCGGATTAGTGGAAGTTTTGTAAATATAGTTTGATTTATATTTATGTCGGTGATGGTGGCGGTTCATTTCTTTAAAAGGGAATCGAACTTGATCTATAAGTCATATAGAATGTTTACCGAGCTAGTGGATATTGGGTCAAACGATATTGGTTACGTATGTCGGATATATTTGTTCGATAAGCTTACAAGTTTGATATTACTTTTGGAAACTATATATTTTTATTGAACGATCTATAGATAAATAGAGTTCCTGAGGAGAGTATTAGAGACTAGTAGTCATATCAGACTAGTCTACCTCTACTACCCTGTATTCTCCCAAGTGAGTGGATGGAGGTTTCTTCTTCCATTCCACAGAATCAACATTCTTTCTTCTTGTAACGTTAATTTCGTTCACTTTACTTTCCTTCAGTTAGTTAATAATGAATTATCGTATGGGCGGCGAATAGCCAGTCCTTTCTCATACCCAACACCGAGAAATGTTTCGAGGCTGAATGGATTTACTGTCGACAAGAGTCGAAATCAACGTTTTCATACAGTCCGAACGAGCTCCGTCTGTCGTGAAAATATCCACTGCTATTTGTTATTCCCACTTCGACCTCGTTCTTATCTCTGCTTCTACCAATTATTAATTAAATGTGAATTAAGATTTCACTATTGAAATGTAAATTCCTTTCCTGGTCAAGGCGTCTGAGCTTGACATGAACATGAGACGTAAGTCTGTTATCTTTCATATGATTTCCTGTATTTAAAGAATGGCGGAGAGGGTTCATTCTTCTTTCCTGTGAACATGTGCCATTGAAGCCTTTCTATCTTATCTTTAAGAAGTGCATTCATTTGAATGGTAAGTTATTTCGCTTAAATGTATAACTATAACTATCCTTTCTTAATAGTTTTCTACTTTCCTATCTTTATTATGTAGCAATGTCGTTCCAGTGCCAGGAATATATCGATATGATTTTGTGGTTTTTTTTGTCTTTCATATTTCTTTAATATTATCTTTAAATATATTTCAAACCTTTTTTAAAATATATACATATTTAAAATATGTATGTATTTACCGGTGTAGAATCGGTTATTCGATTTTATGTTTTTTTTATTTGCTTTCTTTAAGTATTTCTTTTATCTAAAAATACAGGATGTATGAACCACCTTGTCAAATAATTTTCTTTAACAATGTAATATCAAATTAATAATTTTCTTTAACATTGTAAGATCATACTTCAGACATCCTGGATTTTGTTGAATTGGGTAAATTTGTTCCCGATACTAGTATTGTTCTTAGCACTTTACCTGGGACAAACTTTACCTGCACCCGAACTTTACCTGGGACAAACTTTACCTGGACCCAAACATTACCTGGGACATTTTACCTGAGACACTACCTGGAACTTTACCTGGGCCAGGACTTTTACCTGGAATACTCTACCTGGGAATATTATCTGGGACAAGATATGTAACTTCAAAAGGACACCAAGGACACCATCTCCTCACCATCACACCAGGAAAGTGATATATATTTCATCGCTTCTTCAACGACGTCAATAAAAACTAGTCAATGATTTTTTACTTTGTTTAATTGTTTGTAACAAAAGTCAATATACATCTTGTAAATTTAATAACGTTGTTCATAAAGTTTATTTTCCCTTCCAATCTTACAGGATTTGTCGTTATAATGCTGATGTGAATAACAAATAAGCTAGTATTATTCAGGGTGGCGCCCACTTACCTTTCATAATTTACCTTTATCTAATTTCAGTACCTTAAATAGATTTCAAGTAGGATTACCCGAGAACCGGTAAGACTACTCTCTGAATTTGTACTAGTTTGGTCTCAGAATCTACACCTGAGGTGCTCTCTAAACTGAGTAGCCGTTACATTCTCCACCAGTGACCTGTTAGGAGCCCTGTCAACACTCTCGGTACAGTCTTACTATAGTCTATCCATCATTTGTAATCTACATTAAATTCGTCGGTCTACAGACAACCATTAACACCAGTAAACCGTTTAGATGAAAGGACTGTTATTGGTGGGTCAGGTTACACCTTGAGAATAAGGTTCTATTAATAATTATTGACCACAGTGGCCCAATGACTTTTGCGTTACCTATTACGGCTAGTTAACAAGCCCACGACCCTTTGTTTAGATTCCTCAAATTTCATCAGTGTAAAGCTGCGTTGTCACGTGAAGAGCATCACCTGTTTCCTGTTTCCTGGATTGGAGATGGGAAGATTATATACACTCGCTCATTCGCTCATATGTTCTCTAGTGTAATGCCTTCCAAACTCATTTGATTTGGGTTCATCTAGTATTATCTCAGTATGTCTCGAACATTGTTAGTGCCCCCATATTCAAGCCTGAAGATCGCCACCATTGCTACCGCTGTTACAAAAAGTTCTAGAGAAGGTTTGCCAATAAGAGCTTCCATTGATACCGTCCCGTAATACTAAGGAGAGCTTGTTTTTTGATTGCAGTTGATATATTCACTGCAGAGGACACTTCTGTTCTCTTCCAGACTATAGTTATCACAATTGTGTAAAGCCAGCCTAGTTATACTGATAGTAATTTTTTCCATTGTGGGTCTTCCAATTCAGTTTGGTTTTCTTTAGATTAACCGACAGTCTTCTACAATTCGTATCTTGAGCTCTAAGCTCTATCACTACTGTATATTTGTATCCCATTTTCTGAATCTCAAGACCATTCAGAATAATCTCTAATTCAATTTGTTGATTAAACTAAATAAAATCCAATTTGTATCGTAATCCTAGAACGAAGGATTTAGAAGATCCAGTGGTCCTGATCGAATATCGTCCCCATTAAAATAGGAAAACATTGACACATTTTGCGAATGAGCATTTATGTCCTTCGGATGATGTAACCGTTACCTATTTAATTCAGTAGAAGGATGGATTTTGTAGAAATGCCGCCATTCATCAACTGAAATCGGTAATGAAAGGATAAAGGATACGTTACATTGCAAAGCTGAAATGATTAATGCCGAAACTCGGTATACTCTCTTCTCTGAATTTCCTGACCGATAAGGATTGTTATTGGGAAAAATTAAATTACTAAATAGGATTATACAAAAATTTATTCGATTTGAGTGATATTCTTGCTTTTAGAATCCCCTTATTATTGGGATTTCTTCCGATAAATCAGAAAATTGGATACATTAGACCTTTGGTTTCACTCTAGCATTAAAATAGTTATTTGTGTATTTAGAGCGTAAAGTAACAGATTGCCGCTTGAGAAAGAATGTTGCGATCTTTCGAAAGCGGCAATTTTACTTACAGCTCGAAAAATACACCTAATTTTTTCTACAGACGCCCTTTTAACAATTAAAACAGTTTTTTATATTATCTTAGGTTATAATAGAAGTGCTAGAATAATCGTCATTTTCGCTATTCATCATGATTAACCATTTTTCCAAATTTTTGACCATTTTTGACAATTGTCGACCATTTTTGACCATATTTCCAAATTTTTGACAATTTTTCAAAAATTTTAACAGTTTTTGACAATTATCAACTATTTTTCAAAATTTTTACAATTTTTAATAATAATTGTCCATTTTTGACAGTTTTTGACCATTTTTGATAGTTTTTGACAATTATTGGCCATTTTTGAAAATTTTTCGAAATGTTGGACAATTCTTCGAAATTTTGGACAATTTTTCAAAATTTTTGGCCATTTTTCAAAATTATTGACCATTTTTTATTGTTTTCAACAATTATCGACCATTTCTCAAAATTTTAACAATTTTTGAGAATTATTGACCAATTTTTGACCATTTTTGACAGTTTTTATAAAAAAAGTTAACAATTTTTAACCATTTTTGATAGTTTTTGACCATTTTTAACAATTTTTCAAAATTTTAGACCATTTTTCAAAATTCTTGACCATTTTTGATAATTATTGACAATTGTTGACAATCATGGACCATTTTTCCAAATTTTTGACCATTTTTGACAATTATTGACCATTTTTGACAATTTTTGACAATTTTTCAAAATTTTTGACCATTTTTCAAAATTATTGACCATTTTTGATAGTTTTTGACAATTATCGACCATTTTTCAAAATTTTAACAATTTTTGACAATTATTGACCAATTTTGAAAATAATTGTCCAATTTTGACAGTTTTTGACAATATTTGAAAAATTTTAACCATTTTTCAAAAAAAAATTAAAATTTTTGAAAATTGACCATTTTTGACAATTTCTGAAAGTGTTTGAACATTTTTCAAAATTTTTTGACAATTATCGACCATTTTTGATAATTATAGACCATTTTTGACGATCATTGCCCTTTTTTGACAAAAATCGTCCATTGTAAACAGTTTTTGATAAAAATTGTCAATTTTTAACAGTTTTTGACAATAATTGACAATTTTTGACCATTTTTGACCATATTTCAAAATTTTTGACAATTTTCATATAATTTTATTTAATTTTTAATCTGATAAATTGTTAATTATTCACTAATTGAGTTAATTCGGAGGGCAAGGTTTGATTAAATAAGCGACCGAAAAAGATTCCTTTTTTACGCTAGAGCGTAAAGTAACAATCCTCGGTATTTGTCGACTTTACGATTTCATTTGAATATAGTAATTAGTCATATTTCGCGCGACTGTAGAAAAAATTATTTTTATGGAGGGAAAACGACTACATGGTAGATAAAAATGTGATTGAGCGTAGTACAAGTAACCAACTCGGTGAGTTTTCGACAATTATCGACAATTTTTGAAAATTTCTGACCATTTTTAAAACATTTTTGACAATTATCGACCATTTTTCTAAATTTTAACAATTTGAAAATTTTTGACAATTTTTGATAATTATTGACAGTTTTTGACAAAAATTGTCCATTTTTAACAGTTTTTGAAAATAATTGACAATTATTCACCATTTTTGACCATATTTCAAAATTTTTGACAATTTTCATATAATTTTATTTGATTTTTAATCTGATAAATTGTTAAATATTCACCAATTGAGTTAATTCGGAGGGCGTGGTTTGATTAAATAAGCGAGCGAAAAAGATTCCTTTTTTGCGCTAGAGCGTAAAGTAGCAATCCTCGGCATTTGTCGACTTTACGATTTCATTTGAATATAGTAATTAGTCATTTTACGCGCGACTGTAGAAAAAATAATTTAAATAACCTTGGAACAGCAGTACCAAAACAACTATTGTGAATTATTTAAAGCTTCGGCCAAGAGCTGAACCTCAAAAACAGTCCATGGATAGTAAAAAGGACTGGGATAGAAGGGTCTTGAGCCAAATTCTTTGGAAGTTTCAAAAAACCCAATAGCATATTTCAAGCAAAAATTCACGCCATAGATTATCGTATTATAATATTAATTCTTATCCGTATACAAAATATATAAAAAAGTGGTTTATACACTCACCTATCGTAAAAGTACTTAATGGTATATGGTTGAACTTACCTAAAACAAAAAAAAAACAGTTATATTAAAACAAATAAAATGAAGTCATTTCTGTCTATGTGACGAAAATATTAGTAGATTATAATATAACTGTGTGACGCTACGCTACTGAAAATCTTGAATCTTGAATCTTGAATTGAATCTGAAAACACCTGATAAGGTTCGATGCAATTGGCGTTTGTCAAAATTTTACCACCAATAGCAGCCGAGTAGGCAGGGCATTATTACTCTGCCTCTCTTAGTTGGTAATTTCTGGGACATCAATTTAGCTGGCGAATACTGTAGTTCATTTTCTCTGCACGGTTTGAAGAGAAACAAAGAAGATCCTTCAAATCGAACAGAAGGCAATTACGAGAAGAAGGGCGTCAAATAAACATTCTGGATGACGTAAGACGGAATCTATTTCAAATCTGGGAGGAACTAGACCAAAATGGAATACGGTCGCTTATTTTAAGTCTACGCCGCCATTGTCAAGAATTAGTTCGAAAAGTATAACTAAACCTAATGTAATGACCCACATTTTTAATCCCATTGATGGCAAATGCCGCCCAATGGCGTGCATATAAACATGGTGACATGGTCCCATTATAACCAATTAGGCTAGGCAAATGTGGCCAATTTTTTTTCAAATTATTTGTTTTTTTTTTTCGGATTATTCGGTTCAATTATGTAGATATTTGCTATTTTAAAATTGTAGACTGTAAAGTGTGCGATTTCAAGAAAATAGGGCCCTACACAGACCATCAAGTCAAACTAATCAATTTCAGCCATGAACGGGTGAAAATAAGTTCGACCGAATACGGTGTCACTCTGATTTATGCCTATAAATATTTTCATATACTTAGAATTACATCGAGCGATGTATTCCAAAAATTGTATTGTTCGACTCTATTTGATCTCAACTCACTTTTTACAGCAATTATGAATTTCATCTAATATTTGACAGAGATTTTCTTTTGATCCATGTGAATTGAATTCCATTTTCAATGAAATTTCATATTTTTAAAATTTTCCACTCTACTTCTTTTATAAGTTATTTCTGTACACCGTTTAGTTTTTTTTTATTAAAAAAAATACAATGCATTCAGCTTTTATAAAGTCTAATGAGTTATAGGTCTCCTTTGGTTATACATTTGCTATATATTTCAGTGTCCGCGTCGTTAAAGAGAAAAACAATAACTGCCGTTTTGTTGAGATATATTATATATTTCCTTTTATAAACACATTGCAAAGAACTGGATTCCACAGTTCTGTGAGCACCTACGCCGTTTTTCATTTTTAACTCCTTTTTTTGCATTAACAGAGCTTTGTTCGTATTTATGTTCGCTTATGATACAGTAAATAATGGTATTGGTGCAATTTAAATCGTAAAAAGGTAATATTGACCAAAAAAAACATCAAGTATTTTTCGGTGTCTAACGATATATTTTATGAGTTTCCAATGGAAAATACTTGGTTTTTTATCTGCTGTTAGAGTTTAAAAATAGTTATTTATACAGCTAGTATAAAAGCACAGCCTAAACAATGATATCTTTCAATATAAGTAGTGCCCCTTAAAGGTACTGAGTAAAATAGAGTTTTTATTTTTTTCCTCAAATTTAAGTAAATATGGAAACTTGAAATGCTGTAATTTCCGTGCACTCGCAATTTATGATGGATACTCTTAAAATATGTGCCTCATTTGTAAACAATATGTTTTTAAGAAATTGATTCAGCATCTATTAGGGGTGAAAAGTAATACTGACGTTTTGAAATCTGAACTGTCAAATTTGAGGTAATCAATAATTATTATTTATAAAAACACTGGCTGTAGGAAAAGTCAAGTGTGTAATTCGAGCGCAAAGTCGGTCTCGCGATATAGCCGTGCTACGCTTCATACTGTTAATTACACAAATAACTATTTTTGGCAACCGCCCGGAAAGTACCCACCTTCCGCGGACGCTTTTTCTGTGAGAAAGCAGCACTTTTCCGGCCTAGTCCGGAAAGTACGTATTTCCCGGACTAGGAAGAATTACAGCGTTGTTGTCATTTTACTTAATAACCAAATAATAGTATGAAAATCTAGATAGGTGCAGTATTCGCCAGCTAACTTGATGTCCCAGAAATTACCAACTAAGAGAGACGGAGTAATAGTGCCCTGCCTACTCGGCTGCTATTGGTTGTCAAATTTTGACAAACGCCAATTGCATCGTGTGTTAATATTTGTATGCTTTAGAAGAATGCAGTAATTACCTTAGCAACCAAATAACGAATTACCAATTTGACATTATAATAGTTGATATTTTGCTTTTTAAAAGTTTCCATGGTTTTTGATCGGAAAACGAGTTTGAAAATGTACCTACGAAATTTCCAATGCAGACAATTATTACCTAAAAAATCAAGGTTTAGGTACGAAAACGTTTATAATTTGTTCACAGAATGGATGGATATAAAGAAATGCAAAACTATTACAGAGGACGTAATTTAGGCTTATTTGGCACAAAAATGAGAAATTGTTAAATCCCCTACCCATTTTAGTGAAGAAAAACCTATGCAGGAGTTCCCCAGAGTTGACAAAGGGGCCGAGCCTAGACCAGTACTGGGAAGCCTAGCTTTGGCGTACCCGTATAGGGCCAGGTCGCTTAACCCAGTCTTGGCCATGCCCATGATAACCCAAGCTCGGGCCAGGGCTGGATAACCCAGCCGTGGCCGTACGATGGTGACCCAAGCATGGATCAGTGCTGGATAACCCAGGTCAACCTTAGCTCGGGTCAGGGCTGGATAAACCAGCCGTAGCCGTACGATGGTTATTCGAGTATTTTCGTAAGCGCTCGGTCGACAGCCATTTTTCTTGCGCAGTCAGTTATTTCAGATCTTTTCGTGAATCAGTCGTAAAGATAACCTGCTTCGGTTAACATTTATAATTTTTCTCGGGTTATAGTGTTGATTTTTTTACGTTTAAAATGACCGAATGCATTAAAAACTACGCAGTGGTTGAGTTTGATGAGATAAAAAACAATAAAAAAGTGGTGCAGTTAGTACTGATCGGTTGGCTTACTGTGTCTATGGCCACCAAAAAAATATGAAGACAAGGTGAAGAAGTGGGGTGAACTTGAAATTTTTTTTAAATATTATCTACGAAGTTTAAAAAAATGTGTAATAACTATTATTATTATTATTATTGTTTCAGAATTTATATTGCCAAAATATCAAAAATAAAATGAAAAAATAACTGCAGTGAGTAACTTTTTATCCGGAGCAAAAGACAGGGAAGGTGGACGTGCTCAGCGCAACAAATAGAAATAAGTTTAAGTATATGAAAGAAAATGGTTTTTAATAATTTAATTTATATATTTGCGTATAATAAAGAAATTAAATAAATATATATTTGAGAATATTATTTAAGAATATTATTTAGAAGAGAATATATTGTTATGGTATACAATAATTAATGTGTGGTGATTTAATTTTATTGAATAGTATTATATACCACAAGTATCAGTATCAACCAGAACTTCAAATCAAACAAATTTTATATTTTAGGATATATTTATTGATCTGAAATGTTTGAAATTTAACATTGTATCACATGCACGTGTATCTCAGGGTATGATATGGGTAAAGTGAGTTGTCTAAATTTAAGGAGTAAAATTTGAAATGTAACAACCTTCAACGTCACAATTAAATTAATGATAATTAAATAACTATCTCCAGATTGCAATCCGTGGATGGTCTCCTAGCCTATTACAACCTATATTAAAATAAAATTAACACAATTCCGCACAAACAAAATAACTCTCTCAATATCTTGTCGAAACACCGCCGGTAGCTGTATTGTCTAAATAGAAAACGACTTGTTCTCTGAAGCGAAGAAACTTTGCGTTGCGCAAAGGAAAGGTTACTGGTAAACGTCTCAAATCTGGGTACTGGTTTACAATCAGCTGTTAGGTACAAGTTTTAGTATAAAATTATTTACATTACCATCGTTTAATGCTGGATGATCTCTCTTGATCTTGAATTTGAACAACCTTTAGGTAAAGGTAAGTTATGTAAAATATTTCTAACTCACTATATCTTTTTTTATCCGTTTTATTTAAAGTTTTCGTACATTTAAACTTGTAACATCCATTACTTTTTTTTCGTCTCCCCCTTAGTTACTTATCACCTAACAAACTTCCTTCCCGTTGCTAACGAATATTCTTTTGTTTCTTCTTTATTTATTATAGAAATTACTAATTTTTTGTTGAAATCCAGTTACTGACAGTTCATATTATTTAATCAAATAAAAATATCCATAACAACCAATGTTTTTGTACTGACATTTCCAATATCAACTTTATCAGCTGATTTATACAGGGTACATAAAATATCTAACAGAAAGTATCTAATTTAATCATTTTAACGTTATTGTTAAAAATGATGTCCATCATAAGATTCCCATGTACATATGATACAACAACTTCCAAAAGTAACCATCTCATTTCATTTATCATCATCTCAATTTCAGTACAATATATTCTAGAATATTATTATTAAAGAATAAATAAATAAAATATTAACAGAGTTTCTGTTAATATGTGTGTGGAGTTAATACTGATTCATCCCCTTGTTTAATTAATAGCCAATAATTAGCATTTAATTTTGGGCCAGTATTCGCAATTAAGGATAGTCCAGTCCTGGCAATCGAGCCTGGTCCACTCCAGGCAACCAAGCCTGATCTAGCCCTGGCAATTGGGCATGGCCCAGTCCTGGTAAGGGGGCGTCCATAAATTACGTGAGACATTTTTTAGGATGCCCTCCCCCCTGGTGAGATTTCGTAAGATTTTCCTTTACTACCTCCCCCCATCCCGAATCTCACGTGAGATTTTTTAAAATGCGTTTTGGCTGTAAACCCGTTGGATTTAAAAAAATACAAAAAAACAATTGGTGCCATTACTTTAATTTAAGACTAGCAAATACTAGTATACAACTTAAATTGATAAAAGATTATTCTAATTCAGTCCATGGAGACTCGTGCAATATTTATCTTTACGGCCATCCCATACTCCACAAAACAGATTATTTGTGAATTACAAAAAAGAAAATGTTCAATTCAGCCTGTTGGTGTCCACAGTTTTGGAAATGTAGGACTCAGGATTGCAGAATTTTTAAAGCTACCCAATCCTGAAAATTACACAGGCGAACTTCGACGACGTTGTTTGCTGATAATGGTGGAAATATCACAAATTTAAAGAGACACGGTGACTGGAAGTCTACCAATGTCGCTGAAGGATATGTAGACAATTCACTTACAAACAAAATCAAAATTGCCAAGACCATCCAAAAATTATCACATGAAAACAATCAACATGAATCGGATACCTTACCTTCATGTTCTGACTTCAACAAGAGGGATTTAACATTTAACATTTCAAACAAATTGAATCCCTTCAATATTAGCAATTGTTCGAATTTCAATATAAATATTAATATAAACAAGAATAAGAATGTTCCTAATTTTGTTCTAGAAATAAATATTACAAACAAACGTGTTTTATTGATTTGTTATACCACACGGTTGCCGAAAAAAAAATGTACGCAACACGCCCGGAAACTGTTTTTTCGGACTCGCTTACGGCTCGTCCTAGAATCTTGTCTACCCGTCAAAAAAAATAGTGTTTTCCGGACTTGTTACGTAATTTACTATTGTTTGCTTCCCATTTTAATGTAAAAATTATCAAGCCCGGTACTGTTAACTCGACCATATTGGTACGACTTTTAACTCCACCCACAAACACAGCAATAGTTAATGAATGTATCATTAACTGTCATTATTTAATAGAACCATTCTAATTCGTTTTATATGAAAATATCGATTCAATTTAGAGTGATATTAAACCATTCTAAGTTGTGATTAATATGCTTGAACGTCTCGAAATAAGATTAAACTTTTTTAAATGCTACTATGAATTGCCCTAATGAGCTGTTTCTTTATAAAAATTACATTTTCCACTATTCACCTTCTGTGAGCCATCGTTTTCTTTGATATCTCTGCGCAATTCTTTTTCTATTCAGTAGATGAATCGTGGAAAAAGCATTTTATAAATATATTATCAACCTAATAATAATTCTTAATTCCACTATAAAAACTATTCCTTCGTTCACTTCATAATAATATACTTATTTCATTTCTGACCTCAAATTAGTTTTGGAAATGAAAAAAAAAGCTTAAACTAATTACGTCTATGTATGATAGCGTGCTGGCGTATATTTTCCATGATTATCCATCTAGCACAATTCTCTAAGGAAAAGCACAGGCTGCTTTTATTTACTTTATTTTTTCGAAACATGCAACAATAGTTTATTTTTAATCAGAGTAAAATATTACTTACTTTAATACAATGATTTTATTTTTAAAATGTATATTTATAATTAAACTGAATTTAGCACACCCTTTATACAATTTGAAGCTGGGAGATTAATGGAATTCAGAAGATTTTCTGGAGTTTTCCAAATTTCTAGATCTTAAAGTTTAAACTTAACAAATTCTATAGTTTAAGCTTCGAATTTATTGAAATTTACAGTTAAAAATCTACAGTTTAAAGTTGAAGCTCAACAAAATTCACAGTTCAAGCTAGAATTTTAAATTGGCAAGTTGCCATTATTTTAAATAAATTGAACAAAATTTATATAGCTTTACAGTTTAAATTTAAAAATTGAGGAGTTTTTAAAGTTTAAGGTGATAATTCAAGAGAAGTTTTATTATAAATTGGAGAAGTTCCAAATTTACAAAAATTTACAGTTGAGAATAGGAAATTTCACAGTTTAAACAGGGAAAACAAAATTTACAGGTTTAGCTAATAATTTCACAGAATTTTTATTATTTTCAGCTGAGAGTTTAAGAAAATTGGCAATTTTTGAAGTTTAAAATGAGAATTAGGTGAAATTTCCATTAAAAATTGGGACTTTATCAAAATTTACAGTTAAATGTGGAAAATTTCACAGTATACACCGGAAGCTTGACAGAATTAACAGCTCAAGCTCAGCTTCTCATAGTTTTGAGAAATTTAAAGAAATTTGCAATTCAAACGGTAAATTGGAGAAAATGTATCTAAATTCACAACTTAAAGTGAAAAATTGGAAAGTTTAAGGTGACAAATTTTAATAATAAACTGGGAATTTAACTAAATTCACAGATTGAGATCTGAACTGTGAATTGATCCAATTTCTTCTGAATTCATAAAATTTCAACTGGAAATTCCACAAAATTCACAGCTCAAGATGAGAATTTTTATTTCAAACTGAGAATTTCACGAAATTTGCAATTCAAGGTGTAAATTTGAAAAAAATACTTAAAGTTTAATACAGGAATTTTATTGATTTATCATTTTAAACTGACTTGTGAAAATTTCCATTTTAAACAAGGAGTTTCTCCAAATTTACAGTATAAACTAAAAAATTTACGAATTTTATAAAGTTTAAGGTGAGAATTCAACATAATTTTCCTAATAAACTGGGAATTTAATGAAATTCATAGTTTAACAAAATTTGCAGTTTAAGTTGGTAATTTACCAAAATTTTCATTCTAACCAAATTTAAATTTCGAGATGTTAAATTGAGAGTCTTAGCTGGAAATTCCACAGAATTCACAGTGCAAGATGGGAATTTACCAAAATTTACAGTTGAGAGTTGGAAATTTCACAGTTTAAACAGAAAAAACAAAATTTACAGCTTTAGCTAATAATTTCACAGAATTTTTATCATTTTAACTGAGTTTAAGAAAATTTGCAATTTTTGAAGTGTAAAATGAGAATTAAGTGGAATTTCCATTAAAAATTAGGAATTTATCGAAATTTACAGTTAAATGTGGAAAATTTCACAGTATAAACAGGAAGCTTGACAAAATTAACAGCTCAAGCTCAGCTTCTTATATAATTTTAAGAAATTTCCAATTCGAACGGGAAATTGGAGAAAATGTATCTAAATTCACAGCTTATAGTGAAAAATTGGAAAATTTAAGTTTATGGTGAGAAATTAACAGAATTTTAATAATAAACTGGGAATTTAACGAAATTCACATATTGAGATCTGAACTGTGAATTGAACCAATTTCATCTGAATTCATGAAGTTTCAACTGGAAATTCCACAAAATTCACAGCTCAGGATGTGAATTTTCATTTCAAACTGAGAATTTCACGAAATTTGCATTTCAAGGTGTAAATTTGAAGAAAATACTCAAGTTAAATCCAGGAATTTTATTGATTTATCATTTTAAGCTGACTATAGGAAAATTTCCATTTTAAACAAGGACTTTCTCCAAATTTACAGTATAAACTAAAAATTTAAGGAATTTTATCAAATTTAAGGTGAGAATTCAACAGAATGTTTATTATTAATTGGAAAAGTTCCGAATTTACAAGAATTTACAGTTTAGAGTAGGAAATTTCACAGTTTAAACAGGGAAAACAAAATTTACGGCTTTAGCTAATAATTTCACAGAATTTCTATTACTTTTAGCTGAGAGTTTAAGAAAATTTGCAATTTTTGAAGTTTAAAATGGGAATTAAGAGCAATTCCCATTAAAAATATGGAATTTATCGAAATTTACAGTTAAATGTGGAAAATTTCACAGTATACTCCGGAAGCTTTACAAAATTAACAGCTCAAGCTCAGCTTCTTATAATTTTGAGAAATTTCCAATTCGAACGAGAAATTGGAGAAAATGTATCTAAATTCACAACTTAAAGTTTATGGTGAGAAATTAACAGAATTTTAATAATAAACTGGGAATTTAACGAAATTCATAGATTGAGATCTGAACTGTGTATTCAACCAATTTCATCTGAATTCATAGTTTCAACTGGAAATTCCACAAAATTTACAGCTCAAGATGGGAATTTCCATTTCAAACTGAGAAATTCACGAAATTTGCAATTCAAGGTGTAAATTTGAAAAAAAAAACAATCCAGGAATTTTATTGATCTATCTTTTTAAACTGACTATAAGAAAATTTCCATTTTAAACAAGGAGTTTCTTCAAATTTACAGTATAAACTAAAAAAATGAGGAATTTTATAAGGTTCAAGGTGAGAATTCAACCGAATTTTCATAATAAACTGTGAATTTAATGAAATTCACAGGGAAATTTCACAGTTCCAACCTAGAAGCTTAACAAAATTTGCAGTTTAAGTTGGTAATTTAACAGAATTTTTCATTCTAACCGAGAGATTGGAGAAATTTGTAATCTAAACTCGAAATTGAACAAAATCTATCCAAATTTACAGTTCAAAGTGAAAAATTGGAAAATTTTTAGAGTTCAAGATGATAATTTAACATTATAGGTAAAAAGGGAATTTAACGAAATTTACAATTTATGTTCTGAATTTAAAGAAATTTACACTTGAACGTGAGAAATTTCACACTTGGGAATTTACCAAAATATTCATTTTAAATTGGGAATTTCTCTCAAAATTTGCATATTAAGATATATATTATCAAAATAAAATGATTTATATTATTTCCAAGCTTCCGTAAATGACAGTCTACTAATTTTTTCGAATACCACTTTGTTATATCAACCGTTTTATAAAAAATTGATCTCCACATCGCAAAACAAAAATCTACTATGCAAATGAAACAAAAAAAATTTGAAATATTCTCGTTCCTATTGTTTGGATTCCTTTGAAAATTAAATATCAGTCGCATACACGATTGATACGGCGTTGCATTATTTATCGATTGAAATCATCGGCAACTGATTTGACAGAAAAGCAATTCAATCATTTCGGAAAGTCACCCGAAATTTCCAATATTATCCGGTCTTGTGTTTTGAATTGGGAATTGCGATAATTGGAATTTTAGTTTAGTGGCTGATATTGTTCGAAATTCCAACAGATCTCCATTATATTTGTACAATCTAATCCGTTAGGCAGCTGAATAATGTTAACTAGGGCGAGTTTAACAGATTTTTTATTATAAGTTCAGAACTTGACGTAATTCTCAGATTGTGTTCTAGATTTATTAAAATTTACAGTTGAAAGTGGAAATTTCTAAGTTTGAACTGAAAGCTTGACAAAATTCACTGCTAACGCTAAGAATTTAACAGATTTTCATTATTTTAAGTCCACAGAAATTCTTGAAAGACAGAGTTTTCATTAAAAACAGAGAAAAACGAAATTCTAAGATTGTATTCGAAATTTATTAAAATTTACGGATGAGATATTTCAAAGTATAAACTGAAAGCTCGACAAAAATTTACAGCAAGCTAAGAATTTCACAGATTTTCATTATTTTTTTGTTGGGAGTTTAAGGAAATTTCGCAAATTAAAATGGGAATTGAACGTACTTTATCCAGAGAAATTTTTAAAGGTCTAAGGCGACAATTCAGCAGAATTTTCATTATAATTTGAGAACTTTACAAAATTCTAAGATTGTGTCCTAAATTTATTAATATTTACGGTTGAAAGTGAGATATTTCAAAGTTTAAACTGGAAGCTCGATAAAAATTTACAGCAAGCTAAGAATTTTACAGATTTTCATTATTTTTTGTTGGGAGTTTAAGGAAATTTGCAATTTAAATTGGGAACTGAACAGACTTTATCCAGAGAAATTTTTTAAGGTCTAAGGCGACAATTTAGCAGAATTTTCATTATAATTTGAGAATTTTACGAAATTCTAAGATTGTATTCTAAATCTATTAAAATTTACCGTGGAGAGTGAGATATTTCAAAGTTTGAGCTGGAAGCTCGACAAACATTTACAGCAGGCTAAGAATTTCACAGATTTTCATTATTTTTTGTTGGGAGTTTAAAAGGAAATTTGCAATTCAAATTGGGAATAGAACAGAATCTATCCAGAGAAATTTTTAAAGGTCTAAGGCGACAATTTAGCAGAGTTTTCATTATAATTTGAGAACTTTACAAAATTCTAAGATTGTGTCCTAAATTTATTAATATTTACGGTTGAAAGTGAGATATTTCAAAGTTTAAACTGGAAGCTCGATAAAAATTTACAGCAAGCTAAGAATTTTACAGATTTTCATTATTTTTTGTTGGGAGTTTAAGGAAATTTGCAATTCAAATTGGGAACCGAACAGACTTTATCCAGAGAAATTTTTTAAGGTCTAAAGCGACAATTTAGCAGAGTTTTCATTATAATTTGAGAATTTTACAAAATTCTAAGATTGTATTCTGAATCTATTAAAATTTACGGTTGAGTGAGATATTTCAAAGTTTAAACTGGAAGCTCGACAAAAATTTACAGCAAGCTAAGAATTTTACAGATTTTCATTATTGTATGTTGGGAGTTTAAGGAAATTTGCAATTTAAATTGGGAATTAAACAGACTTTATCCAGAGAAATTTTTGAAGGTCTAAGGCGACAATTTAGCAGAATTTTCATCATATTTGAGAATCTTACGAAATTCTAAGATTGCATTCTAAATTTATTAAAATTTACGGATGAGAGTGAGATATTTCAAAGTTTAAACTGGAAGCTCGACAAAAATTTACAGCATGCTAAGAATTTCTCAGATTTTCATTATTTTTTGTAGGGAGTTTAAGGAAATTGGGAATTGAACAGAATCTATCCAGAGATTTTTGAAGGTCTAAGGCGACAATTTAGCAGAATTTTCATTATAATTTGAGAACTCAACGAAATTCGAAGATTGTATTCTAAATTAATTAAAATTTACAGTTCGAGTGGAAAATAGTTTCAACTGAAAGCTTCATAAAATGTTCATTTTAAGCAACAAATTTCATCTGAATTTACAGTTTGAAGAGAAGCATTGACAAATGTTCAATGTTTAAGGCTAAAATTTTTAATGAAACGAAGTTAAAGGGGGGAATTTAAATAAACTCAAAGTTTGAAGTAGAAAGTAGAAATTTGACAAAAGTTCCAGTGAAAACTAGGAATGTCACAGAATTTACAGTTAAAGGTGGGAATTCAACAAAGTTTTCATTCTAAACTGGCAATTCATTAAAATTTGAAGTTGATAGTGGAAAATTTCAAAGAATAGAAACTTTACAAAATTAACATTTCACTTTATCTTAATTTAAAGTTTAAGGTGGAAATTTTAGAAAAATTCATAAGTTTAATTAGGAATTTCACTTTAATAGTTAATGACATGAATTTAACATAATTTTTATTTCAAACTGGTAATTTAACGAAATTTGCGATTTAAACCGATAATTTAACGAAATTTACAGTTTAAGTTCTGAATTTATTGAAATTCACAGTTAAAAGTGGAAAGTTCCACAGTTCAAACTAGGGGCTTAACAAAATTCCCAGTTTAAGCTAGAGATTTAATAGAATTTTCATTTTAAACTGAAACTTCAAGAAAATTTCTGATTTAAGCTGGAAACTGAATTGAATTTATCCAAATTTACAGTTTTAACTGAAAAATTGAGGAGTTTTTGAAGTTTAATGGGGGAATTTAACAGAATTTTCATTATAAACTGAGAATTAAAAAAAATTACAGTTATAAGTAGATCCTACAAAAACTTCCAACCGATCTCCATTATATTTGTATAATCTAATCCGTTCGGCGGCTGAAGGCGTTCGTTGCCAAATCAATTTATAAGTATTTCTTCGGAATTTACTTAATTACAGTTACCTGTAAATAATTGTCATATTAGTAGAGCGTGATATATAGACGTCAAAAAATAATAGTTCAATACTATTAAACGCTTTACAAAATTATAAAAATTAATTTCCACAGAGCAGACCGTCCACTAAGAAGCAACAACTACTTCTCGGGCTATATGCCCCGTCAGACATTGAATTACACGTCTAAAGTAAACGGGGTTGGTATATCTGTTAAGATAGAACCAACCATTCTGGTTTGCGATTAGAAGGAATAACATCACTAGTGGACCGGTTTCGGCGTTTCCAATCGCAAACCAGAATGGTTGGTTCTATCTTAACAGATATACCAACCCCGTTTACTTTAGAAGTGTAATTCAATGTCTGTCGGGGCATATAGCCCGAGAAGTAGTTGTTGCTTCTTAGTGGACGGTCTGCTCTGTGGAAATTAATTTTTCTAATTTTGTAAAGCGTTTAATAGTATTGAACTATTATTTTTTGACGTCTATTTCTTCGGAAATTTTTGATTATCACTTCTTCGCCCTATTCATCTTATGTATGTACTACACATCTATTGATCCCTTCTTCCAATCAGTTTCTCAAGAAATTCCAGAGGCCAGTTCATTTAGTCCTATTCTTTGAAGAAATTTTAGGATATCCGTAGACTTCAATTCCGGCAAGTCTTTCTCTTTGTTTCTCCTCCACTACTATAAGCTTTCTAACGTGCGCATTCAGGCAGCAGACTAAATCTTCCGAATGGTCCAATTTATTTCTTCCAATATTATATTGATGCTGATACCGCAAAAGGGTCCCAGTACCCCACAGTAGGGTGACGATGTTGTTCTTGCCCATTTCATTGAGCTTTTCTAGGTACTACCATTTTTACCATTTTGAAACCGATTACTCAGGAACTCAGCGCATTGATTGCTCGATTTCCTCTCGTGCCCTCCTATCCATATCCGTTCTACCGTTTTGAAACCATCTGTATACCATTTAATGGCATTATTTTTAATTCTGTATAAAATTTCTCCTTCTATTAAGCAAAGGGGTGATTTTCATCTGCTTAGCATCTTAATTTTTTATTATCACTCATAGATATTTTATTTACCCCACGTTTTCACTTTTATGAAGTTTCCCTTTCCTACACTCAACAGTTTCAACTGTTTTTTCCCCAAATTTATCTACGGTATCTATTAAAATGTTAATGAATTATTTCATGCAAAACCCCAACTCGAAATTGGTTTGTCAGTTGAAATATTAAATTCACAATTTCCCCAGCCTACTTTTAGCAGTTCAGTAACACAATTTATGGAGAAAAAAACTAGGCAAAACGCCAAATCAGTAGTAACCGGCGGTTTACACGTTTTTCGAAACAATCATTAAGGTACAACTAAAATGAAATTATTTTTATGGTTCTCACACAATCGCCGACGAATTTAAGACTTACATAACACGGAAAAACGGGAATAAATTTCATTGTGCATTAAGCGAAAGCACGTACGTGTCTTTCTGTTATTATTTATTAACGCAATAGCTGATATTTTTGCTCATTTCATATTCTGCGCATATTGTAACATGATTTCAGGTTGTAATGTAACATGCACAACCAGATAATATACATACATATAATGTAAGAACGAAGTTTGGAAAAAGTGAAAATTCAAATAATTATAGCTGAGATAAATACTTATTTCACCTAATAGTAAACACAAAATAGACTGAATCAGATTTTCATGCAACAAATACTAATAAAGTGGAATTTTGGTTAGAAATCGTAGCAGTGTTTTGTAAAATGTGTTAAAATTGACAAAAAATTAAATGTTACTTAATGATATTATTATTTTATACACAAATCCGAAAAAATGCATAAAGGTCTACTCTTTTTTCACTTAATTTGAAGATTATACTGGATGTTTCAAAATTTGATAGAAACTTTTGTTAATGAAATTGATAATTGGATCAAGAAAGGAAAAATGTAATAGACAGGAAATAATAGACACAAAAGTAAGAAGGGGACCAGAAATTGGTAGCGACCACTACCTACTAGTAACGAAAATAAAAGAGCATACAAATAACCTGGAGGAATATAAACGAAACACAAGAGTGGAATATGAATCAATAAAGGCCTATAAACTATCAAAAAAATTTACTGAATTACTAACACTGAAGTTTGAATTGCTGTCAAAACCTCAACAAAATCACAGTCTGGAGAAACTACTTCAAAAATACAGTATTAGAAACAGCTAAAGAAATATGTGAAACTAGTAAAAAGAACAACTATAAGAAACAGACCGCTTGGTGGACAGAAGAAATAAAAGAACTAGTATTAATGGATAAAAAGGAAACATGGTAATCTTCATGGTAATCTCCAAGGTGTTGTGCCCTAGGATTCTGAATTGCTGTGCAGTTCGCAAGTATGTGGATGGAGGTTTCTCCTTCCATGCCACAGAATCTACATTCTTCTTCCTCCACTATTTTGAGCTTTTTCAGGTGCCCATTCAGGCGACAATGTCCCGTAAGGATGCCTGTTAAAACTCTTAGTGCAGTTTTACTTTGACTTATGCCTTCATTTGATCTCAACAGGTTGTAATCACCCAGAAGAATCTTTGATTGCCTAAGTCCTTCTAGATATTTCCAATGGTCAGATCTCCTCTTTTCTTCGGTTTTGCCTGTTTCTTCCAATATTACATTGTAGCTGATACCGCAAAAGGGTTCCGGCCCCCAAAAGGGTGTTCCAGTCCCCTTCTTTGCTAGTTTATCTGCTATTTCATTTCCTTCTATCCCAGCAGTTGAATGGGCAATTTTAGTACTTCAAATCTACCGGTGAGGATAGTATATTTTTAGCTCTGATGCAAATCTGACTGGAACTACTTTTACAGATACTCATTAGACTGTATAGAGCTAGTCTGGCGTGGAATTACACACCGACCAGTTGGTTGGCGGGTGGGATGATATACATCTCTTCAGAATAAGGCCATCCAGCCTTTAAGTTTTCTGGGGCTGCCCACAGAGTGTGGTACTATCCACCCTACTATGGTCGCTTCCGATAGATGAGTTGTTTAATGCTCTCGAAGGAAGAGGGGTAGAGCTTTCTTCGTTAATGAAGGGAGTAAGGCACAAATTTTTTATAAAGTACTATCATTATTTTCAGCCTCTTTATGATCTCAACACTTTTTGGTTCGAACTCTTTGGACACCCAGACACTTGTAAAACAATTTAAAATTTCTAAATCAACTCGCATTTTGAAAAAAAATCTCTTCTATTCACCCCTAATGGAATTTGAGCACCCTGTAGATACCAGATTTCGAAATGATGCAAATAATTTAGGTTTTATCAGCCTCAAGTCTACAACTTTCTTGGGGGTTGTTCCGCTTAGTTTCAGAATTGTGCCATACTAAATATACTGTCTCTGCAATATCTGCATTCCTCTTTATCCACTTTGCCTATCTTATGTAAATGAAATCCTACGTGGTGGCTTGGTGGCTGTGTATAATTTGAATTTGAATAGATTGTAGATCAGAATAAGCGACTCTCACATAAACTGAATCTACAATTTTCATTTCACGTTCAGTATTTTTAAAAGGAAATCCGAAAAACAATTCCATTATTTGAAAAAAAAAATTGCTGTATACGTCATGTCATCGACAAGATCCATTTTCTGATGCATCTCGACAGGGAATTCGACTTAAAAGAACTCCTTGAGAATCTCACAGCTCGAGATGACAAGATTTTTGAATTCGAATATACTCTAATCCAAAAGTTTGCATTATCGATGGATGTCCTTCCATAAGAATATCCATCAATCTGAACAGACCAATCTCATTTCCTTTTTTTTAGTTTTTTTTCATACAGGGTGATACATTGGGTAATGTACTTACAATAAAGGTAGATGAGGCACACTAAGGTTATTATAAATAACTTACATTTCATAACCTATAAACCACCTTTTACATTTTTGTGATATTTGGTATGTTCTTCATCCACAGTAGTATCGATTAACATAATAAACAAAAAACTTAGTCCAGGGTCGGCCTTAAAAAAATTAATAAGTATAGTAAAGGCCAAATAAAGTTGCGTTTACGTCATCATTGTGAACATTTGCAGCGTTGTCAGATTGTTCATGAAATATGGAAATAACAGAAAATAACTGAAGTGAACAAAAAAGGTAAATGTAGAAATTTTCACAATATATTCAAAGAAAACTACAAAATTTTCAAAGACAAAAACTGATATTAAAGAAATCAACATTATGTGAAATGTTGACAGAATAGGAACTAGACAATTTAAAATTCTAGTTCATTTTCTAAATCTGATTCAACATTAGTGTCACTCTCTTCACTATTAAAATTTATAACTATCGGACTAATTTCTCAAACCTCAAAAATCGATGACATTACGAGTAGAAAAGTCACAAACGACGCGGCAAGACGACAGTATTTCTGGCAGTGACTATTTTACCGTCACTAATTGGTGGCTTCTTTATGAGAACCCCAAAAAAGCTATACATTATTTTGTTAAAAAAGGTTTTTTATTGATTGGGTTATCTTTAGAAGCGATTATCTAACAAACTTAAATATACACTTCTCGATAGAAATGTAGCCACACATGCAATACAATTACAAAGTTTTGACTCGAAACAAAACCCTGTATAACAATATGTTTCCTAGTGCGTCGACCCAGCACTGTAGTGGAACGCCTCTGATGCGATGATTATAGTGAAGCAGTATCCAACGCGGTTATTACTTGGATGGGTGACCACTGGGGAAACACCGTCGTAGAGCCCGTACAGCCTGCAGCGAAACACTTTAGATTACTGGGGTGTACCTTAGACTACTAGGGTGCACCTTAGACTACTAGGGTGAGTAGCATGACTGTTTACCTTCAGTCTCTGAAGAAGATGGTTATCGTAACGCGAGTAAGATAGAGTAAAGTGTTAGTGTTGGTGTAGTGGTAGTGTAAACAGTGTTCAGTGTCACTTTTATTATAAAAATGTTTGTCCACAAACGGTTCCTGAGATATGACATTCTTATTTGGACACCCGGTACATCGAATTAAATTAAACATGAATTTTTTATCGAATCCCTTTCATACATTTTTGATGTACGCCTTTGCCGTCAAACGATATGAATCTTTCGGCGGATTTTGTTACCCTCTTATGAACTCCAAATTTGATCCTTTTTAGTATAAGGATTTAAGGAAAAAGAAGGATTGCCATTTATTTAGAGTAGGTGTTACTGTTGTGTTTTTTTTCTTCGAGAATTTACACATCGTTTGACCCATTTCTGTTTTTAGAAAGTAAATACTTTGATGGAACACAGGCCTAAGACCATCGCTGACCTTCCGGGTATGACGAGAGGAAAAAACAAACAAAAAATTTAATTTCACCTTTGTTGGAGGAAATTTGAGAAACGTTAAAAATAAAAAATTAATCTCGTGTTTTTTTTTCATGAAAGCAAGGAAAAAGCTATCAGAGATGTCAAAATTTAAAAAGTTCCATACTGGTAAACAAGGAAATGAAATAGCTGATGAGCTATCCAGGTAGGCTGCAGATACTTTCTTTTTGGAACCTGAACCAATCTGCAGAGATGGCCCAAAATGCCCTAATGCCTTCAGAGAGCTAAAAAGGAAGAAAGAAAAGGCTTTCCAGGACTGAACAAGTTCAAAATATCTCTCGGGATGTTAAATCGAAGGCACTGGTGAGTCTCGGCAAAATTTTTAACTAATAATCCTTAGTAGTTTTCTCAACGGACATTATACACTCAATCTTAACATCTTAAGACGTCGAATGAATATCGCTTCTACCAGGAAAAGGGGAAACGCCCCTGTCCTTATTGGCAGAATGCGACCCTCTGTCACTGAAGAGACTCCCTCACCTGTGTAAAGTAGAAGAGGCCAAACAGATCCTGAACTTCATAGAAGAAGTAGGATTAGGGGATGTTCTTTATCTGCAGATAGAAGGAGGCACAATAGACCTCAATTGGTAACAGAAATATAAAACCCAACTTAAATAATCCATTCATTAATTTAGATAAGTTTGGGAAAAGTAAACTTGGCTAGAAGAAGAACTATCATCATGTCGGATAATCTAGCCTCTATTAAAGCACTGACATCTTGTGTAATTAGGTTTAAAATTGTGTGGAAATGCCTAGGGAAACTCAATGCAGAATATACAAAAAGGAATACAAGACCGTAGCTAAATTTGTCCTCACTATTCATCACGTGTTAATAACAGATGTTGTCGGCATCGCTTAGTAGCACTATATCTATTGTGCGCACTATAATAATATTTTGTGAGTTTTTTGGTACTTATCCATGGTACTTATCCATGACACTTGGACTCCATAGGATTAACCGTTTCGATTGTTAATAAGAATTATAATTAAACTGAAGCAGTAATCCTTCGTTCGTCGCCATATTCTCTTTTTAATTAACAATATTAATTATTCAAGAGATAACTAAAAAGGAGCAGACTAAATAAAATTTAAATAGACTTTGATTGGTCTTAAAAGTTAACTCGATATGAAAATAATTGAGGTGACAAAAGTACTTTCAACTAAAAACATGGATGGCCATAACAGTAAAAGACTCGAGTCGTTTTACTGAGAGAATTTTAAAATAGGATATAAAAAACATGAAGTCGACTATAAAATTCAACTCTGAGTAAAACTGAGGAGTTAATGTATGGGAAAAAGCGATATTTTGAGAGTTTCAATTAAAAGGTTCTGTTTTACACAAAAACTATTGTCAATCTGTCGAAAAAAAAATATATTGGTTTAAATTCAAAGTGAATTTGTTCCCTCGGGATAAGGAGTTTTTGTGTAATCAGTTCTAAAATGGTATGGGAAAGCCTATGAGAGGCTTACTGTGGTTTCCAGGATATACTGGAATATGAGGAAATGAAATGGCCAATGAACTAGCAAATAGAGAGGATGAAACACTGTTTTGGAGGCCGGGGCCCTTTTGGGGTATCAGTTCCAATGTAATGTTGGAAGAAACAGGCTACGCCGAAAAAAAGGAAAGATCTGACCATTGGAAAGATCTAGTAGGTTAGGTTTGTGGTGAGTGGGTCTATAAGGCCCTCCACTGCGACTCGTAAGAGTCTATTGTGGCTCATACCTATTCAGATTTCACCAAACAAATTCAGCTTCTTAACAAAGCCGATTAGTTTGTTTGGTGAATGATATTTCAGGTTCGAGGGCGAGAGGGAGACCCTCCCAAATATCAGATACCTGATTCGAGCCGCGGCGAAGCTCTGCTGTTTCATCATCTTCCAGACAGAGACGACAAGTCGGATCTTCCGACAATCCAACTCTTAGCATATGATGATTCAGATGACAGTGGCCTGTTAAAACGCCTATTAGACAACGTATATAGTCTAACATTTGCTTGGAGACATTCTTCTAAGGATGTATAAAAGCCTTTGAATGAACCAATCCTGGAATATTATGCCAGAGGTCTAAATCTCTTCTTGCAGTCCAGGTATTTAGTGTTTGTTTGGCAAAGCTTATCGCGATGCCAATTGAAGGTTCTGGTCCTATAAAAACGCGTGCGGCACCCTCCCTTGCAAGAGAGTCCGTCTTCACATCGCCATCCATGCCGGAATGGCCAGGGATCCTGACCTATTGAGTTCTCCTATTGAGGAGAGTCTTTTTTGGCAGTCTAAAACCAGTTTCGACGTTACATGGTAAGAGCTAAGTGCTTTCAAAGCCGCTTGGCTGTCCGTGAAATTTTTTATTGATTTATGTGTGAGATTGTTTGCTCCAAACTCTCCACACATGAAGCAATGGCGTAAATTTCCGCCTGAAATACGGTTGAATAGGATCCTAGAGGAGTTGAAATTTCTGTCCTAGGTCTGCGCCCGTATACACCCGCACCAGAGCATGAGGGTGTTTTTGATCCATCTGTGAACCAACAGCTGCCTGCTCTTAATGAATCATCCTTTCGGAGGACCCCAGAATACTGTGACTTTCATTTTCAACTAGCATTCTGCATTCTGCTGTTTCTGTATAAGCCTGTTTTGCTGTTTCTGTATAAGCCTGTTTTGTACATTTGGAAATATGCGCAATTCTATATGTTGTCCATCTATCCTCCCTTTCCAGAAATATATGGAGAGGAGGTAGGTCTAGAAGAATTTCCATGGCTGCTGACGGTGTGGTACTGATGACACCAGTAATTGCCAGACAAGCCTGTCTCTGTATGTCAGAGAGCTTTGCTTGGGCCGTTCGCTGTAAAGCTTTTAACCACCAAGCAATAGCTCCATATGTGATCATTGGTCTAGCAATCATCACATATATCCAATGGATTTGTTTGGGTTCCAAGCCCCAAGATTTTCCACAGATCCTGCGACATGTCCACAAGGATAGTCTGGCCTTATGGATAACTTTTTCCAAGTGAGCGTTCCAAGTAAGTTTCATATCTAGGATAATCCCCAAATATTTTACTTCCGCTGCAAATGGAATAACCTCACCATTGTAGGAAAGTGGTGGAAGATCCTCCAATTTCCTTTTCCTAGTGAAGGGAACTATTACAGTTTTACCAGGGTTAACAGACATCTGTTCCCTCTGGCACCAACTGTGGACATCGTCCAACGTCTTTTGGAGGATATTATATGCTACCCTTCCTGACTTGGTCCTTGCCAGGATGACAAGGTCGTCTGCATGCGCTTGCAGTTCTAGAGCGCTAAGCAAGTCATCCATCAAGAGTGACTACTGTAGGGGAGATAGTACTCCGCCTTGTGGGCAGCCCCTGGAAACCTTAAAGCTAATGGCCTCATCCTGAAGAGAAGTAGTGGCTGTTCTAGTAGATCTAGTAGGGCTCAAACAATCAATGATTCTCCTGAGCAGCTACAGCCACGTGACAATAACTCAATGCCTAAGCCAGAATAAGACTGCACTAAGAGTTTTGACAGTGCCGACTCAATGGACACCTCAAAAAGCTCAAACTAGAGCAGCCAGAAGAATGTAGACTCTGTGGAATGGAAGGAAACTACTGGACGGAAGAGGGACTTTTACCAAAACTGAAGCCTGCGGATATCCTGAAATTTCTTCAGGACAAAGGTCAAAAGGAACTACTAGTCTCTGTGTCTTTCCTCAGGAACTAAGTAAAAGAAAGGGGGCATAAAAGATATTTTAGGTATCTCAAGATAAATATTGTAATTTTTTTGGTGCTGGCAAACAAAAAAGTGATTTATGATATCTTCAAAATGTTTCTATAAAATTTGGTCCATCAGTTATTGTTTTTGAGATATAGGTTAGTCGATTTATTTTTAAATAAATACTCAACCCTGTATTTTTGTTGTTATTGAAGTGATGCACATCCACATCTATTTAGAGGAAAACGCTACTGAGAAACTGTTTGGACGGGTATATTAAGAGATTCTGTGATTGGTCTCTTGTTTATACCAGAAAATGTAAACGGTAAAATGTATCTCGATATGAGAGGACTATTCAGCACTTAATTGTTAATGAACTAGAGAACCAATAGAACGACGATGGCAATTCAGCTCTAGATGAAAACTTGTTGCGACTTCCAGCAAAATGGAGCACTTCCTTAATATTCATTATCAGTAAGGGAATAGTTGTACCGGGTGTCTGATTATGAGAGGTAACCCGCTGTATCTCAGAAACTATTTATCGTACATCTTAGAGAAAAAATCTGTATTACAAACTAGCAAACGAGAAACTGCTGGAGATTATTTTCAAGTTTTTTACTCCACCGCTAGAGGGCGTAGTTCACAATAATAACACAAAAACATCATTTTTCTATTACCACAAAATTTAAATATTTGTAGCCATTACATGATTTTACGTAAGTTTGCCCCAGTACTTTTTCCTCTATTTTGTAAAATAACTGGTAGGGGTGAGTGGGAAAACTGAGTAAATTAAACCGTTATAACTTTTGTTCCGCTTTATGGATTTTGACAAACTTAGTAACATTTGAAAGGGAATTCAATGCCTAATAAAATATTATATCATCGTTTCATTCCAGTTGTTTTAACGGTCGCTAGGTGGCGGGGATTAAACAATTGTTTTGTTTTCAACTTTTTTTGAGAATCTTCAAATGCGTTGCTATATTTTTTAATCAATTACTTGAAAGAGGAAGGAATTTAAAAAAAAAGTCTATTTTCTATCTATTTTCTAATTTTCTAATAAATACTCTGTATATTCTTAGGAACAGTAAAAATAATCCTTGGCTCCAAAAAGGCCGTCAACATTAATTAGAGCGCGTAAAACATATTCCTCGGTATTCGTGTTACAACAGGCCTATCAGAAATCGAGTGCATATATTGAGCTATCTAGGATTTTAATCGACTACCCGCTAATATTACGAGTTCCAAGCTTCGAGGTTATCTCGGGCTTTTATTTTTTTAATTAAATGCCGTTCTTGAGGTGTAAGTTCCTGACATAAATTGCTAATTTCAAAAATTGTCCGGAAAATTCGAAGCAAAATTCCATTATTATTTCTGTTAAATTTACCGAAAAAAAAATAGTGGCAGAGAAAAAAACGAGAGAGGTTATTTTCAAGCTAAAAATTCTTCTCGCTTTTTTAACAAATTTATGGGATAAGTTAATATTTTATCAGAAAGTTTCGAGTTATATCAAAGTTTTTAAAACAACTATCGATCTTTTCCGGGTACCTTAAGGTGGATCTATACAAAAGTAGCAAATCCTTTCTACTACATTTAGTCTAGTTACGATGTACCATTCAAACGAATTTCCGTCCGTCGTCACCGAAAATCATGATCAAGGCAGTGGCATAAAGGCACGTACAAAAAAAATTGAGCTCATCAAATTAAAATTAGAAACTAATCAGTCACTTATACGAGGTCTGGCTGTTAAATAACGAGACTGTTTATGAAAAAGAGTTTTATCTTAAAGATCAATCTACAATCAAATGCTACCTTCAATGTACTCCCCTCCCCTCGCCACAGAACGTTCCATTGGTCAAAGCAATGCTGGAAGACTTCTTTTGAAAGATTATTTAGGAGCTTCGCTGATTTTTGCTTCACCTCTTCCATTGCCTCGAACCGGGTTACTTTTAAGACAGACTTGATCTTTTGGAAACAGTAAGAAGCCGCAGGGTGCTAAATCAGGCGAGTACGGTGAGTGGCTCTAGCGGCTAAGTAACGCTTCACAGACAGTGCGTTGTCCTGGTGCAAGATCCACGACTTGTTTTTCCACAACTCCAGCTGTTTTTTTACGAACTCGCAGTGCTGCCAAAACTTGCAAATAGTAAGATAAGATAAGATAAATATGGGGCTTAAGTGCTTCTGAGAGCCTCTCCACTACGACCTTTGCAGATCTATTGTGTATGCCCTCCTGTTATTCTAGAGTTCCTTGTCCAAACCCGTCCTTATTACTAGACGGATGGCATACCTCAGGTCCTCCATATATTGGGAGGTTTGTGGTTTTTCCTCCCCTATCGTTGAAAACCTCAGCCTAGTCAGGCCTTCGCAGTAGCACATTATGTTTACTGGGGTTTTCTCATCTTCTTGGCAAAACCTACATATGGTTGTTTCTGCCAATCCGATATGTTTGTTAAGGAGCCCAACCAGCATCCTGATTGTTTTCCTATTCTGGCTCAGTAGATTCTCCGTGAATTTTGGCGAGGGTTCCTTGATGAACTCTTTGGCCTGCCTCATTTTTGGCGCCTTGTTCCACCATTCTCGAGACTGATTTTTTTTCCAAGTGCTGCTATTTGTTTTTTGCGGCGCTTTCGCTATGCCACAGAAAGGTTCTGGGGCAATGGGAGCACAACGTGCCCCTTCTCGGGCTAGTGAGTCTGCCTCTTCATTGCCCTTGTGATCTGAGTGGCCTGGTACCCAAGCTACGGACAGTCTATTACGACCTCCCAGCTGTTATAGCGTGTCCAAGCAGTCCCAAACAAGTTTGGAATTTATCTGCATGGAGCTGATTGCTTTTATAGCCGCCTGGCTGTCGGAGTATATGGCAATGGTCTTTTCCTCAATCTCTTGCCTCAATAGCTCCCCTGCACAGAGCTGTATTGCTGCAACTTCTGCCTGGAATATCGTCACATGTTTACCCAAGCTCAGTGAGATTCTTATCTTTGGCTTGGCTATATATATTCCTGCTCCTACTCCTTCCTCGGTTTTTGAGCCATCTGTGTAGCAGGCCATTTCTGCATTAATTGGAGGTCCTTCCTTCCATGCAAATAGTAAGTTTTGTTCACAGTTTGTTCCTCCGGAACCCATTCAGTCATCTCGATGCCGTTGATGTTGAAAAAAACTATTAGCATGGCTTTGAATTTTGATTTCGAGACTTTGCTTTTTTCATTCTTGGAGATGCATAAGTTTTCCAATGCATAGATTGCCGCTTAGTTTCTAAAATTGTATTGGAATGCCCAGGTTTCATCGCAAGTGATGAAGTTTTCCATCAATTCAGGCTTTTCATCTAGCCTCTTGAGAAAATTTGAGCAGATCTGATGACAGACTAGCCTTTGGTAAGGGCTCAAATTTATGGGACCAGCTTCGCACAAACTTTCTTCATGTTCAATTCGTCTTGTAAATTTTTTTTTAGTTTCTTTATCGGCGTTTACAGTCTCAGCAATTGTTCGAATCCTCATACGACGATCTCCTCGCACATTTCCATTGATTTGACCACTGTTTCCAGAGTTGGAACAGAGACACGTCGACCTGGACGCTGGTGATCTTTGATGCTCTCTCGGCATTCAGAAAACCGTTCACACCATACGAAAAGACGCTCACGAGATAGATAATTCTCTCCATAGACCTCTTTCAACAACTTATAGCACTAGGTCGGAGTTTTTTTTATTGTTACGCGAGCTACTGCACTAATATGCTCACTTAGTGCCCCCAGTGAAATCCCCGTACGAGACGACTATGGCTCCTCCGCCCAATTTTCGAGAACCATCCAAAATACGAAACATCGAGAATACCCAGTGCATCCGCCAGAACGTCGAGAGAATTCTAGAATTACGGCGCGCGAGTATAAATAGGCCACGAGCATCGCTGCAGGCAATTAGTCAATCAGTCAGTGTTGATACCGAAGGAAAGTAATCGCGCCTCGATAAAGTGTTTATTAAGTGACTCTCATATAAATTATAATTAGTGTGTTTAGTGTATTAGATAAATTATTAAATAAGGACTGAATTACATATAAATCTGTAAATATAAATTAATTGTAAATTTAAATTAGAATAAACGTTACATTATTTAACGAGAAATTTAAGATTGATCCGCTGCTTGTGTTTTTCAGAGACAACCAGGTTGTAGCTCTTCACTTTTATGATGGAAACTTAAATGGTCAGAAATTGTGGTATCATAATTTAATTTTTTTTTAAATTACTTTTTCAGGTCAAAAATATTTTGATACATTGAGAGAACTGAAAACAAATCATTAAGATCGTTTACCAACGCATGAATTTAGAAAAATATTTTTCCTTCACGATGGAGCTCCTCCTCACTGTTCCAGTTTGTTTGAAGTTTGAAGATAGGTGGATTTCTAACAATGGTCCTTTTTGGTGGCCTCCTCGTTCACCAGATATAACACCTTCATATTTTTTATATGGAGATACATAAAAAATGAAGTGTATTCCCATCCCCTAACAACAACAGAAGATTGTGAACGTAGAGTTCGCAATGCATTCAATTCTCCCTTAATATTTTTAAATACCTGTTAATATATCAAAAAAGCTTAAAATTTGGTATAGGGAAGTGAACATAAACGGCCCTTATTTTCGGCATTAGAATTAAGTAAAAGAATAAAAATATGGTTGTTTCATTTAAAAAAAATTGAGATATTTGACATTTGTGAAGTTGAACTTTCCATCACATTTTTACGAGCCCTGTATTCAAAAAAGAAGTTTTCTACATGGTACCAATTACCTTGATCGTCCTACTAATCAACCCGACAAGATGTTTTTGATTTGGTACAGGCGATGTTCACACAGAATTTTCAATTTGAAGGATAACAGAAAGGTTGTAAAAATTGAGGGCGCCACTACCTTTTTGACGTCGTTAAAAAGTATTAACAAACTAAGGCGGAAAACGTAGAAACGCCTTTATTTTTCTGCCACAGGAAATGGAACAAATGTGAAAAGAATTGTACTTTTATAGGTACTTAGCTTATAAATTTGTTGTTTCCGGAAAAGGTGGTGGTTGAAGAAGGTTGGTCTTGCCTCTTCGAAGTCCTGAGAAGATGGAGGCTAGATCTCGAAGAAGATAGGAAGATAGAGATGTCTTGATTAGAACGGTATCCTAGCAGCTGTGTCCTTCTCTAGGGCGGTATTTTGGTCTATGGCTGTATCCTGGTCTAGGGCTTGTATCCTAGCCTAAGGGTTATATCCTAGCCTAGGGGCTGTGCTTACCACAGCAAAATTCATTAGGTACTTAAAAAAATATGAAAGATAGCGGAAGATGGTCTTTCCCCGTAGGCGGTCGGTAATAGAAAGGAAAAAACTGCGTTTCAGCGGAAGGAAGATGCCGTTGACAAGTGTCAATTGTCCTAGCGTTCGGAGTAGGAGAATTTGAGATCACAGACCTATAATTGGAAGTGGCTAATGTGGCGGCGAGCGGTAATTAAAAGGATTTATTCTATAAAATCGAAACAGGTCTATAGACATGTTACACTACACAAAATCACATTAAAATTTAGAGTCCGAAAAGTTAATAACATTTAAAAGTTGTCGATGTAACCGGAAGTGACAAAATATTTTCCATAACTTGTACTCCATCTATGCCAATTTTTATAGAAATCATGGTAGTAATCTTCAATATATAAGTGTAAGCTCGTCGTAAAACAGCCTGTATAATATATAAAGGAAGAATGAACACGTTATGTGAACTGATGGTTAATTTTGAAACTTCAATTCGAAGAATTGCCAGCATTCACATTCATATCGCAGTAAAAGCAAAAAAAAAAGAAGTTATGTATTCGACAAAGAGAACTGCAATTTGAACATTCAATTTAATATACCGTATTTTCTTTTTTTTGCTATTACATTCTCGTTGTTCAAAAAAAAACATAGAAATCTCCTTTGATAGATTAATTTATAATTTTTTTTCCTTTTTCCAAGAGGAGAATAAAAGTTATTTATATATTTTCGAATTTGTTTGGAACAAAGCTTGAAAATATTGCAATAATATACAGCGTGTTCCATTTGAAAAAAGTTGAATATGTATTATATCTCCCAATTTCAAGACTCTGGAAAAAATTTATGTGCGCCACTGTCGTACTTCTTCAATTTATATAAAAAAATAATTTTCTGATAACGCTCATAATAACGTGGGTACCAACATTTATTAAAATTGACTATTTCTCGATTTACCCCCGTATCTTCCAAATAACAAGTATAAGAGAAAAGAAGCCTGCAGTTTTTAAGGTTTCAAAAACAATCATGACGAACACGAAAAGGACATAGATGATGAAAGTAGTTAAAGAAGAGAAAAAACAAAATATCTTAAAAATTTTCTAGCCCCACAGCAACGTTTTTAGTGAAATGAGATTATTAAGCTTAGGGAAAAGTTATTACAAAATGAATTTGTGATAAAAAAAATGGTCGGGTATTGTGTGAAACTTACCAAAAAATGCAGATTCGAAATCACAGGTCCACTTATTGGAACTTTTAATCCGGCATATATGAGTTACGAGTAAAAATTACCATTACTCCGAACACGTAAATATACCTCATCCCATACAGATATCCATTTTTACAACTAAACTCGCGAAGGTATAAGCGTTTTTCCGATAAATGGCCGATTACCACGGCATTTATAGCTTATGAAATTTAATACTCTGCAGCTTTCAGTACGAAAAGCCAACTTCACAATTTAACTTGTAGAACTTATTGAAAAAAAAATTACCCTACTACAACTCAGTTTCGGATAAATCATTTTTATTTTCAATTCAACTACTACTATAGTTGTCTAGTTAGGCACTTACATCAGTAAATCATTTTGAATTTTAATTTTGCTTCAGTTACTTTTTTAAAAAGATTATTGTATAAGGCATTGGACTACAAACAAATAGAACAAGTAATATAAGTTTGTTCCGAGGTTTGTTCCAACTGGCGATAGAACCGTTCTAGGTATCGTTCGCGAAAGTGCTGTATTTCTTTCGCGTTCTAAATGAGTTTAGGTTTGTTCCAGCTGGAATTTATGAACCGTTCAGGAATCGTATCGAGTACTGTATAGTGCGCAAACTCGAATAAGGGATGGACACATCAACTTTCCCACCCCTGCCAGGAGGTGATTTTTGTACCGTCTAAGAACTATACTATGATCAGTTTGAACGCGAAAGAAATAAAGCACTTGCGCGAACGATACCTAGAAAGGTTCTGTCGCCAGTCGGAACGAACCTGTTGTATCGTTTTGGAACGGTACAAAAACTACCAACTGGAAGGGGGTGATAATAGACGATTCCTTACTTGGCCCTAAAATTGGCGGAACTGACATGCGCATATCGTCGAAAATGATAGTTCAAGAACCATCCCTAATTCAAGCTTGCGCACAGTTCTAGATAAGATTACAGAACGGTTCATACATGCCAATTGGAACAAACCTATATACGAGGGTACTGAAACAACCTTTTGGGGGCCGGAACCCTTTTGCGGTATCAGCTCCAATGTAATATTGTAAGAAATAGACAAAGCCGAAAAAAGAGAAGATCTGACCTTTGGAAAGATCTAGAAGGGCTTAGACAACCAAAGATTCCTCTGGGTGACTGCAACCTGTTGAGATCAAATGAATGCATAAGTGAAAGTAAAACTGCACTAAGAGTTCTAACGGGACATTGTCGCCTGAATGGGCACCTGAAAAATCTCAAAATAGTGGAGAAAGAAGAATGTAGAATATGTGGCATGGAAGAAGTAACCTTCATCCACATACTGGCGAAATGTACAGCAATTCAGAATCATAGGGCACAACACCTAGGAGACTTCTGGGTAGAAAAGGGAAGCCTGCAGGTATCCTCGAATTCCTCCGGGAAATAGGTCTAAAGGAACTGCTAGTCTCCGAGACTTTTCTCAGGAACTAAGTAGAAGTAAGGGAGCATAATGGATCTTTTAGTTCTCAGTGAATGTCACCTCAATATACATACAAACAAACCTATATACGAACAAAAAGAGAGGTCGAGCGATCGGATAATTAGGAAAATAAGTCATTTTTTGAAAATCCACATCTTTGTCATTTTACAATTTTAAGAGCTGAAACTTTGTACAAAAGAAGTTCTTCGTATGCAATTTATATGTGTGAAGAGTAGACGCCAGGCGACGGTTACTCTATGTTTTCTACTGCATTTTTGTAAAAAAAGATTCACCTATTGCTTGGCCTAAATGAAAAATCATCTTTTTGACGTTATATTTGAATATTATTTGAATGCATTTGTGAAAATTTCACGTTAATTACTAAATATACGGAGAAAGCTTCGAAATAATTTACCCTTCAACATTAACTATGATGAATTTACTAAATAATGATTCTGGTATAATGATTCTCCAATTCTGTGTAATTTTGTTTTACCAAATGAGAAATTGATATGAATGTATCAAATTAAAAATATCTACTCACAAATCGATACGAACTATACTTCAATTAGAATTGTATTAACTGAATATAGATATGAAACCAAATATAATTTTCAACACAATAGCTTTATTCGATGTTTTGTGATATTAGGTTTGTTCCAACTGGCATTTATGAACCGTACTGGAATCGTTTCGAGTACTGTATAGTGCGCAAGCTCGAATTTGGGATGGACTCATCAACTTTATCACCCCTTTCCAGAAGGTACAGTTTGTATACCGTCCCAAGCAGTCCCAAGAACGATACTTTAATCAGTTGTTAAACGGGGTCGGTATGATCTACAAGATTTAATCAACCATTCTGGTTTGCAATTAGAAAGGACAACATTACTTGTAGACCGGTTTGGGCGAAATTACGAGGTAGATATTCTCCGTCCGAGAGCTCTCCCTTACTATCCCGGACTAAAGATGTTACTGAAATCACAATCAATACATATCCTCCAGTAAAGGAAATATTAAAGTTGTTTGTTGTTAGTGTTTTAACTTAGAAGTGTAATGCAATGTATGTCTGGGCATATAGCCCGAGAAGTAGTTGTTTCTTCTAAATAGCAACTAAACCCTGAAAAATGTTTAAATACATCCCATTAACAAATTGAAAAAACGAGTAACCAAATAATTAACGATAATGAAAAACTAAAAAACTTCAATATTGGCCAATAGGTGTACAACGGGACATAAAATTGCCCGTATCTCTTAAACCGTTAATTTTATCTAGTCCTGGAACACCCTGTATATATATAGTAATAGATTGACGAAAATAATAATTTTTAGTGGAAAAACCCAGCATACTTTTTACCTCAGCTTTTGTTAAAAGTTTTTCCAATAGAAATGATAAAATTCACTTACCACATACGCTTTTTCCTTTCTAACAATACGTAATTACGAATACAATGTAAATGAATAATACTGTGCGGAATTACATTCAGGAATGTATAGCGCACTACCATATAAAAGTCGTTACGTTTCACTTTATTACAGCCATTTTCCGACTTTTTGCCGGATATACATCCCAAAAATTTCTTTATTTCTTCGTCTTAAAAGAAACCTTATTAACTTTTACTGCACACTAGAAAAAAAATAACAACAAGCAGCTAAGTGTCGCGTGTTGTTGACGTTTTCATGTTTTTGAAAAACTAGTTATTTAGCTTTTGCGTGTTTCAAATAAGTTGTTTATACGAATATATAGTTTTGCGCTGCATTTGTATAAATTGAAGTATCAAAAATCGGACAAGATAAAAATTGAGATAGATGGAATATTTAACAATAGTATATTACATCACTAGTGTATAAATGACACTTTCCACGCTGATTGATTGATTCGGCAACATCAGTCAGAGGCTTAGAGACCTTGGTTCCTCAGCCTTAAGGCTTTTTGTGCTCTTGGTTATACCGTTTATATGAAGAGACCAGTAGACCAGGCTCTTTTCTCTAGGTCCTTCTTGGAGAAATCCTCCTTTGGGTGTTCTAGTCCTAGGACTCTATATCTCCTATTAGTAGAGGCTGTTTCCTCCTCATCCATGTACAAACGACATATAGGTTCCTCCCTGTATATGATAATTGTATGCATTTTCTTCCTTAGGGTGCAGTGACCGGTGAATAATCCCGTCACATTCCTCATCTGGCCCCTGCTAAGGTTTAATATTTTGTTAGTCACCGACTCCGATGGTTTTTTGACCAGGAGTTTGCTGTGTTCCTGTTTTGGCACGTGTGATGTCTGGTTTGAATCCACCAAGATGTACAACCACGTGCAGCTGATTTTGATATTCCAAATTCTGGTTCAGGACCAGTGAATGCAGTTTCAGACCCTAGCTTTGCCAGGGTTAAAAGTTTTTGTAGGCAGTTCCAGACCAGTCTAGATCTGATCTAGGGACATGCTAAAGATTTCAGTGCTGCCTGACTATCTGAGAGTATGAGGATGTTTTGGCCTCTATACTCCCTTTCGATGTTCATTTGCAAACACGTGTCGATAGCGTAGATTTCTGCCTGGAATACAGATGCAAACTTCCCCAACGATGCGTGGACATTAAACCATGGTCTGGCACCATAGATTCCAGCTCCTGTTCCTATGTCAGTTTTAGATCCGTCTGTGTACCACACCATCGTTCCATCCTGACTGCATGCTTCCAACCCATCCCAGTCTAGTTGGTTATGGTAAGGTTGGTTGTCGTTAATTGTGGCCAACGTGTTATCACTTCTCATTTCAAGAAGCGAGTTTGTGATAACATCTGTGATTCTGGAATGACCATGGGTGTTGGTTCCTTCGTGCCAATTCCCACTGCATTGTATAAATTACTCTTTCCACACTAGTAATATACATAGTTTTTCTGATGAACACAGATTATTGCACATTTTACAAAAATAAACATTGTTTATCCTTAAAATAGTTATTTATGATACAAGTGCGTGAAGTGATACTTTTGCGCATGAGTTGCGAAAATGAATTCACGAGCGTAGCTAGTGCCTTTTTTCGCAACGAGTGCGCAAAAGTAATTCACGCATGAGTATCATACAATGTTTTATCTACGACCACATTAAACATAATTTCCCTTAATTATATATTACCTTCATCATAAGAAATTCATTATCTGGTGCTCCATTTATAAAATCCAAAATCTATTCCCTTGTGAAAATTTTTGATTTTTTTTGGTTTATGGCTCTCTGATTGTCGTTTTATGAAGGTAATACGTTTATGAAACTGTTTAAATTTAAATTTATGGTAGTTTTCAACATTGAATAATGGGACCATAACGTTGATGATTTCCATTGTTTTTTCCGAGAAATATGCAATAAGAACATTTTCCGTCTAATTTTTAATATTTTAGTGTGTATCCAAAAAAAGGTGAGCGGTCTTCGTACCGCCGACAGAAGCTTGGTTCTTATGCACAATAAAATGACCATTTTTGACCATTCTTCGAAAATTTTGACCATTTTTGACAATTATTGACCATTTTTTCAAAATTTTTGACCATTTTTGACTATTTTTTCAAATTTTAACAATTATTGACCATTTTTGACAATTATTGACCAATTTTGACAATTATTGATCATTTTTGACAATTTTTCAAAAATTCTGACCGTTTTAGAACATTTTTCCAAATTTTAACAATAAATGACCATTTTTCCAAATTTTAACAATTATTGACCATTTTTGACAATTTTTGACAGGTTCTGACAATTATTGACCATTTTTGACAATTTTTCAAAAATTTTGACCATTTTTCAAAAATTTTGACAATTTTTAACAATGATTGACCATTTTTGACAGTTTTTTATAATTATTGACCATTTTTGCAAAATTTTGACAATTTTTGACAATTTTTTCAAAATTTTTGACCATTTTTTTTAAATTTTAACAATTATTGAGCATTTTTGACAATTATTGACCAATTTTGACCATTTTAGTCCATTTTTTCAAATTTTAACAATTATTGACCATTTTTGACAATGATTGATCATTTTTGACAACTTTACAAAACTTTTGACCATTTTTTCAAATTTTAACAATTATTGACCATTTTTGACAATTATTGACCAATTTTGACAGTTTCGACAGTTATTGTTCATTTTTGACAATTTTTCGAAAATTTTGACCATTTTAGACCATGTTTTCAAATTTTAACAATTATTGACCATTTTTGACAATTATTGACCAATTTTGACAGTTTCTGACAATTATTGACCATTTTTGACAATTTTTCAAAAAATTTGACCATTTTTCAAAAATTTTGACAATTTTTAACAATGATTGACAATTTTTGACAGTTTTTTTATTATTATTGACCATTTTTGCAAAATTTTGACAATTTTTAACCATTTTTTTAAATTTTAACAATTATTGACCAATTTTGACCATTTTAGTCCATTCTTCCAAATTTTAACAATTATTGACCATTTTTGACAATTATTGATCATTTTTGACAACTTTACAAAAATTTTGACAGTTTCGACAATTATTGTTCATTTTTGACAATTTTTCAAAAATGTTGACCATTATTGACCATTTTTGACAATTATTGATCAATTTTGACAGTTTCGACAATTATTGATCATTTTTGACAATTTTTCAAAATTTTGTCCATTTTAGACCATGTTTTCAAATTTTAACAATTATTGATCATTTTTGACAATTATTGACCAATTTGACAGTTTCTGATAATTATTGACCATTTTTGACAACTTTCAAAAATTTTGATAATTATTGACTATTTTTGACCATTTTTTAAACTATTTAACAATTTTTGACCATTTTTGACCATTTTTGACCATTTTTGACCATTTTGACCATTTTTGACCATTTTGACCATTTTTGACCATTTTTGACCATTTTTGACCATTTTTGACCATTTTTGACCATTTTTGACCATTTTTGACCATTTTTGACCATTTTTGACCATTTTTGACCATTTTTGACCATTTTTGACCATTTTTGACCATTTTTGACCATTTTTGACCATTTTTGACCATTTTTGACCATTTTTGACCATTTTTGACCATTTTTGACAATTATTGACCATTCACGTTTCACACATCTTAATGACAGTACAAAATTATAACAATTATAGAACCTTTGACAGAAAACAAAACACAACATTATCTAAGGTAACTTAATAAATATACAAATAAAAAAGAGTGTTATATAATGACCATTTAAACTTTTTCGCACTCTTTTGGGTGTTATAATGAAACTTCCTGTTAAAAAGCATTGTTCTTTTTCGCACGCTTTAGACGTATGTATAAAATGTAATTTCACGTATTTATATGAGTTTGTAAATGATTAATTTTAATGGTGGTCGTAGATAAACATTGTTATATAACCCACTTAGTCGATGCCTTCTACTGCATTTTCTGAAGATAAGCAAGCTCAAGCCGTTCATTTATATCTGTTACTTTTTGCTCTTTCATCCATTTTATGAACTTGTTATATTCTATTTTATACGCAAAAAATCGCTTTTGTTGGACTTCGTTTTCGTATTGCCCCGCGTCAAAAGTCAATGGTTGATGCGGCAATATTTTTTTAAATTAAAAAGGCAACAATTAACTTTTTTAAAGGAAGAAAATCTCGATAGAATTAACGGTTTACTGCACCAAAAAAAAAATATTCCATTTCATACATTTGGCTACCCGAAAGCTGTACAGTACGTGTAAAAATTGTTTTGTGTAATTTTCGTGTTTTAGTAACATTAATATAATCATATCCACTGTAATCTCCAGCTGCGTGACGCAAATGAAAAGAAAGTTTTATAAATAAAATAGGTGCAGATAAGTTTTTATGAAACAAAATTACTGTTTAAATTAGCGAATGTTGAAGTGATTTTTACTGTTACAACTACAGTAAATTTGTGCGAACTAAATACAAAGTTTACGTTACATCGAGTGAAATGCTGAAAAAATTCTTATAATAACATGAATCGTACAAAGATAATATTTTCTTCCGGCTACCGCGTCCTGTGCGCTCCATAATTCGTAGTTGTCATGGACCACTGCTCTATAGTAATACATTTTTATCCTAAACGTACTCAAAAGAGGAACTTGTATTGCTTACAGGGCAGTGGCGGATTAATCGGAGAAAGAAAAGAAGACAGAGCTCCACATCTCTTTGCTACAATGAGTTCAAGAAACATGCGAAGAAGACATACATCTAGAATCATCTAGAACTGACATCGAAAAGTCTAGAAATGTCATCGAAATGTCGAGAAAGTCGAGAAGGAAAGACGTAGAAAGGAGGAAGAAGAAAAGAAAGAGAGACGCAGAAAGGAGGAAGAAGAAAATAAAGAGAGATGCAGAAAGGAGAGGAGAAAGAGAGACGCAGTAAGGAGGAAGAAGAGGAGAAAGAGAGACGTAAAAAGGAGGAAGAATAAGAGAAGCAAAGACGCCGAAGAGAGGAAGAAATTAGTCTACCAGATATCCAAAGTCAAGCCAGAAAGTGATGATAATCAGAATCCCTTTGAAACCCTCAGAAAAAGTAAAAAGACAATGACTTGAAAGTTATAAATGGAGTCAGACCTACTTGGCAAGTATAGATATTTTGGATGCTTAAAAGAGTACTGGGCTCAGCAAGAAATATGATCTGTGCAATAGTACAAAAGGTCCTAAAACAAGAAACCGAGGAAAAATGGCACAGTATCTTTCTGGAGAGCCTTTTGAAAGAATTGCAATTGATATTCTAGGCCCACTTCCTTTGACAGAAAGAGGAAACAAATACCTGATGGTTGTAATGGATTATTCTTCCAAATGGTCCGAAATAGCACCTCTTCCTAATCAAGAAGCGACGACAGTAGCAGAGGCTTCTGTAACCAACGTTATTCCGAGACACGGAGTCCCTCTGGAATTGCATTCTGATCAAGGACGAAATTTTGAATCCGAATATTGGCAGGAGTTGATAAAGACATTGGACATTAAGAAAACGCGCTCTACACCTCTCCACCCACAGTCCGATGGAATGGCAGAACAAAAAAGACTGGGACACTTTGGCTCCTCTATTTCTGCTAGCCTATAGAAGCTCTGAACACGAATCAACCGGTTATAGTGCGTCTATGCTAGTCACTGGCAGATAAATGAAACTTTCCCATGATCTTCTTTTCGGAAAACTTCCTCCTTATGAAAAAACAGAATAACGTACACCTCCTATGTACATAGAAAGTTTGAAAGAAAAATTGGAAAGGGTCCACAATTTTACTCGTGAACGTTTGAAGCTCTACAACGCTAGGGTAAGAGCTAGACTTGACGTGCATACTACAAACACAAGTTTCTCGAGAGGTGACCTCGTATGGCTGTTCAATCCCAAGCGCAAAAAAGGTTTGTGCCAAAAACTTCAAGGAAACTCAAGAAAATCAACGACCATTGTTAGTAGTAGGAGTAAGCCCAAGGTGATCCATGTCGAGAGGTTATCCCCTTACTGCGGGCCTGGTCCACCCTGTTGGCTTCAACCAAACCCCAGCAGTCAGATTATTCGGGACGAAGAGGGAGCAATGTTACGTCGGACCTGTACTGAGGATATGTAGAGGTCCATGAAGAAAAAGAAGAAGACATACAACTAGAATCATCTAGAACTGTCATCGAAAACTAGAATCATCTAGAACTGTCATCGAAAAGTCGAGAACTGTCTGGAACAGGTGAAAAGTATAAAAAGCGGGATAATTAACATTATATTATAGTTAGTTTAGTTTTGAAGTATTAGAAATTAGAGTACTGTGTTCGGATAGAGAGACGTTATTTGTATTGAATTGTAAAAGTTAAAGTTGCAGAAATAAAGAGAGTTTACGAAGGCATAAGGAGCAACAGTATTTTATGTATATGGATAAACAAAGAAACGTCAATTGTGATCATTTTCTTTCAACTTCAAATTCCATCAATGATGTTGATGCATACAAAATCTGGTTCTCTCCATTCCTGAGATATAAACGGAAAATGGAAGAAAATCCTAGCTCCTTAGACAGATTTACGTCTAACGATGTATGTTACAAACTGGATAGAAACGGTAGAAATTCCAAACTCTCGTAGGATAAATACATGAGAAAAAATTTATTCTCGATCAGAAAACAACCCAACTAACTACACTATGAAATATTCAGTAAAGATCTTTAAGCTGGGATGTAAGTCCGTTTTAGATTTGGTCCAAAATAAATAATGGATACTTTTAGTTCAAACAGACCGACTAGTAATACTTTTAGCGAACGTTTAAGCCTATATTTATATTTTATTCAATTCTGTGACGTTGAATTAATAAAATTTGTTCTAGTTTTGACAAAATGGAGTTATTAGTAGAGGTGGGAAAGCAGTTTTAATATTTTTTAACGAAGGGTACCTACAGTTTTCTTTTCCTCTTTGCCGAGAGACTGGAAGTGTTCGTCAAGGCTATAATAGGGAAATACATAATATTCCATATTATGTGATTTTTTTATATAGATTCATGCAATGAGAAACGGAACATAGGGGTTTTAAGCAATGTATCAGAACTGCTTTTGAACTAGTCGACCAACATCAAGTTTCAACAAGATTATTACAATCGTTTATTTGGACACCTACAGCATATCGTACAATTCCCACCACTCGGTATTCTCAACTGTGGGCGGTTCTTAATTAACGTCAGACAGTCAGTAAACAATAGTCGATAGCTGAGAGTACTGTTCAAGCCCATAACTTTTCAAAATAAAATAAATTCGTAGAGAAATCAAAAGGAAAAAATTAAAATTTTATCGTGGTATTTTGGAGGTCACTCGATTAGGGAAATAGTAAATTTATTCGTTGTTGCTTTTGAAAACCGTCCAGCGCCTTCACAGTCTACAGTTGATCGAATAATTCAAAAATTTCGTAATTGTGGTTGTTTACAAAACTGCAACAAATGCTGTTATCTCGGTCAACCACCTGTAAGGCAAATGAGTGAATAGCGAATAAATAGAGAAATTGATGTTTGTGCAGTGGTTGAAAATAGTAAACCATGTTCGAGCAGAGAAGTTGCTGAAGAAGTAATCGGTATCGGTGCTATAAGGTTCAAACTACACCAGAGATATTTCCTAACGACAATATTAAACGGATGGAGTTCTGTGAAGAGATGATGGAAAAAGAAAATTCAAATAATAATTTTTTAAATAACGTTTTATTTACAGATGAAGGGTACAGGGAAAAAACCAAACATGTCACTTTATTTTCAAACTGAGTAGGGACAAGTAGAATTTCTATCAAATATTTGTTTATGCTTAAAATTTATACATCAGCATCAAACTTACTTACTTACTTAATAGAAATGTGAAATACTCTTACCACTAATATTCGCACCTCTCCGAATTACGGAACGTGAGGAACATGAGGACGTAACCTAAATTAAATATTAATACCATTACCAGTATCAAGCGAATATTGGTAAATTTGATATCAAATTTAACGTAAGTATGCAACCTACAATTAAATGCCTTATTTATACACTTGTAATCACTTTCAATGCGTTAGTTTTCTTAAACCTTAAATTCGTGAAGCAAATAAATAAACACAGCATTCAACTCCTCCAAATATTTATCAATCAATAAACTATGATATATAGCTCGAACAAAATTTACTCGCAAATTCAATATATTAATAAATTGATTATCTCACCATGTACATGAGTAGGTTGTCCTAATGTGTCCGAATATACCACAACTCGCTCGTAGACCTCGTTCTGGCACTTTATACTCAACTCTTTCTTTTTGGTTTTTTTACCAGAAAAGAAAATTTACACCCCACAGGAATTATCTGACGCTTCTCACGTCGCCAATCAACAACTCCATCGTTTCTGGTTTTTCTACCAGAAAAAAATTACACCGAAAAAATTATTTGACGCACCTCTCGAGTCCACGGTACACCACAACTCCCTAGTTTCCCCTTAGCAACCTCATTTTTTTATTTTTTTTTATTTCCACTTCCTTTTCAAAACATCTTACCCACCAATATTTAATATTTCGGGTAAGTACTTAAATTTTTACTTTGACATTTTCTTGACATATTTCTATAAAATATTTATTTACAATATTACTATATAAAATTCACAAATTAAATAAAATCAGAGTATTATTACCACTGGTTCATAACTTTATAAACTTTAATATTCATAATTCCATGATTTACAATAGTGACATACAAACATTACTTTCTGATGGTGTACCCTATTGACATTATATTCAAAAAAATTATTATAATGCATCAAGCTTCAGATATAAAATGATGACATCCGTCCTTACACAAAATATGTATACAGGATGTATCAGAACTGTTAAAAAATAATTTGAATTTGTTCTAACAAACGTCATCTTAAATTTATTAATTTGATACAATCGTATCACGATTCCATAAAATCCATAATAACAATACATACATATTATTCCAGATATGAAGTATCCGTTGTAGGTTGAACGGTAGTAAATAAGACGGTCATGTCCAGATTTTGCCACTATTTCCTTCAAGTCCTGGATTTTAAATGGACATTTTTGTATGTATTGATATGGCTTTGAATTGTTGATCTATATCAATTCCATAGCTTATTTTAAATTGAATCTTATTAATTTTATTATTTTAGTCTTAATACTTATCTTTATTTATATCAATCTAGCTCAGTCGGAAATTATCAAAATATTTAATTTTTTTATCTTTCTATTATGACTATTATGAGACTCTTTCTTATATTATTTGAATATTATTTTGTAAATTTATTTAAACTATCTCAGTAAATTATATTTTTGTTTGTGAGTTCAAATTTTGTGAGGCCAGCTCTGTCCTTTGGCCTTCAAAAAGTTCCAACGTTGACAGCCTGTGTTGATTGTAAAATATATCATAGATACAAAAAACAAACACATTCAATTTTAAATAAATGTTCAAAAAATGAAACGTTTGGTTTATTGTTTAACTTTGCTTAACTGCTTAATTAACTTTTCAAAAAAATTTTTCAAAAAAATCATTAACACTATTTATTTTCTTATCTAAAATTCATTCATTCTCTCATTCACAACAAAATTAAGATTATACTTATCAGAGTCTATGGTTTTATACTTCTATGGTTTTAAAACGACAGAAAAGATGATTGATTTTATTCGTGAAGTAGTGACATTTGACAACGTTCTAGAATAATAAATGGAATCAATGATGGTCAATGCCTTTTTGATTCTTTTGAAAATTTTTGTCAGTAAGTATAATCTTATGTAATACTTTTTAAAATATGGCGCCACTGTACTGAACTAAGCATCTTTAATCGGAGCGCCTATACATAAATTTTGAATAAAAAGTGGTTTTTTCCTGTACCCTTCAGATGAATCGACATTTTCTCTTCACAGAAAGCACAATCCATCATAACTAACAAATTTTGGAATAAGATGGGGCGGGGTTTCTTACAGTGGTTCTGAATCCAGCTGTTCAGCTAAATAATTGATATTCACTGAAGTGAATTTATAGAAACGTTTTGTTGGTGGACTATTTAGATCAGACAATACATTAAACATATATGTTCCGTTTCTCATTGCATGTATCATACAGTGTCGTTTTATAATCGCGTAACGGGATACAGTTTTCCACCTCTAATTTGTTAAAGAGCTTTAAAGAGAATTAATTCAAACATAAAATATAAATTACGTTCCCTTTTTTGGGGGTTTTCGTATTGTACGTTCAGTTTTGCAATTCTGCCGCTGAATCAAAGGAAAACCGAATGTTGAATTAGCTGTAACTACTAAACAAAGTAGGTAAGCGAATTCCGACGACTCCATTGAAACGCACACAAAAGGTAATGCAGTGAAAGATTTATAGAGAGCATTTAATTTGGTAATCAATTGCGTTTAATTCGAAAACAACTCTGTTCATTGTAGTTTTTATGTTTTTAATATTAAGTAAACTGCGAATTTACTTCGAGATAGAACAAATGTAATTTCCCATGATTGAATGGGCAATATCATCGAAAGAAAGAAGTTTATTGACTTGGAACAATTTAGAACGATTCACAGATATTTATGAGAAAATGGTGTGAGAAGGCCAATAAATGGAAAACTATTAGATAGTTTAAATTGTAAAAAGGGGTATAAAATGGGATGACAGCTTCAGTCACTTGCTATTTCTACTGGTAATAAAAGATCAAAAGTGAGCCTCAATCACTTGATTTATTTAAACTATCAAATATCGTCCATAATGCTATTAAATTGTCCAGCCTAATTGGCTGAAAAATAAAAAGATTACCAGTTGGTCTAATAATTTTTGGTAATTATCTTCAATATGGACCAGAAGAATTTTCTCAAACTACAAGTCTAATACATTATACCAGTTATTCTTTTTAATTCCAATGATCTACCTTTAACATCAAAATTTCATTATAGTGACGACACCATCTGCAATTTTTTTAAATGTAACACCCTATACATTTTTATGTTTTCTGAATTTCTTTGAAGAGCTGATTTCAAAAATACCAATACGTATGGTCATAATGAATATTTATAGAGTTACAGGGTGGTCAAGAATTCATTTTTGTACAATTCGGTAATAAATTTTCCTTATTACGATTGAACAAGAAAATAAAAGTTAAGGTGGGTACACAGAAGCCGTTCTGCCAAATATTCAGTAAATGTGTCAAAAAAAACGACCTCAAGTTGAAAAAATCTGTAATCAATTCAATATTCGAACTAGCTTTAAATCTAACAATACCTTGAGATCTATACTACCAAAATATAAACCAAAAAATGAAGATCAATCTTCCAAAAACTGCATATCAAATATCCTGTGAATGCGACAAATTTTATTTAAGTGAAACATCTAGATCATTGATACCCAAAGTGGTCCAGGCGGACCCCCAGGGGTCCAAGGGAGACTCCATGGGGGTCTACGTTGACTGTACAAAGAACTATTGACGAAATGAGCCTTGATATTGAAACTTTTTTGTGTAATTATCTGCAAACAACTCATTTTTCTATTCAACTTGACGAGTCAAGTTTACTTGGCAATGCAGCATTATTATTGGTATATGTTCGATTTGTTATGGAAGAAAAAATTCATGAAGAGCTACTATTCGCAAAAACTTTGAAGACTGTCACTAAAGGTGAATCAATATGTCGTGAGTGATTTTTTTAAAGAAAAATCGATTCCATTCACAAACGTTATTTCGGTGGCAACAGAAGGATCTCCTGTCATGGTCGGGCGATATCGTGGGTTTATAAGCCATCTTAAAGGAATTATACCAGAGAGAACTGCATCCACCGACAACATCTAGTAGCAAAAAAAATTGAGTGATTAGATTGCACCAATCGCTTCAATTTGTGATTAATGTAGTTAACAAAATAAGAAGCATAATGCATTGAATATGCGTCTATTTGCACAATTTTGCGATGAAAATGATGAAAACTTCCAACGGTTGCTCTTACATACCAAAGTACGCTGGTTGTAGAAAGGTGCATGTTTAACAAGATTCTACTCACTTTTTGAATCAGTTTTACAGTTTCTGGAAAGTAAAGATCCAGATTTAAAAGAAAACCTGATCAATTTGAAAGCAGACAGATTTGTTCAAAAAATTTACAATTACAAGGGGACAGCCTCAATTTAATAAAAACAGATAGTAAATTGAAATTTATAAAGCAAAATATTAGTGGACGCGAATTTTCCCAGTTTTCAAACTTGGGGATGAGGATATTCAGACATACGTTCTACATTTGATTGCCCTGCATGATGACTTGAAAATTAGATTTAAAAATGGAAATACCACCATGGATCATAAATCGATTCGATGAAATGGAAGTGGAGAATGTGATATTACAAGAGGAGCTACTCGAGCTTAGCACTAATGAGGAGCTGAAGGTGAAATTTAAAGGAGGGTATCAAATATTTTGGCTGCAAGCAGAAATTCCCGAAAAATATCCTGGACTGTGGGGAATTGCGAGAAAGCTTCTGATGGAGTTTTCCTCGTCATATTTTGTCGAAAAAAGTTTGAGTGTCGTTACAAACTTTTTAACAAAAAAAAGCAGTAGATTGAATATCACATAACGAGAAGATTTGCGGTTATTCCTAACAAAACTGAAGCCAAATATTAATAATTTGCTGTCATTCCATCAAGTACATCCCTCCTATTGAAATTATGACTATTTTTTGATTATCATTGTAGAAGTTACGTTACGCTATTAATGTTTAATTTTAATTATATTACGATTGTTATAAAAATAATAATTAATAGTATATATTTTAATGAATACAACACAAGAAAATATACTATTTTTATTTTTTACCACTCCGAATGGGAAGTTTTCTAAATAAAATAAGTGAGAATTGATTGGTTTCTTGTGCTGTGAGTAGATTTCAAAAAAGTACTTTTTTGACTTCTTAACCTTATTTACCAATCAATTATCCCTTTTTTTTCGAAAACTGTTAATTCGTGGTTGGAACACAAATTTCCATAGTTAGATCGAGTTTTGGTAATATGGTAGAAATGTCTGCACCGGAACCAACAAAATTTTGAAAGTGGTCTATGAAAAAAAAAGTTTGGGAACCTCTATACCATTGAAAATCAGTAGATGAGTAACACGGGTTCTACACCACCAGTGTTGGCGTTCAGGGAGCTATGAAAATTATTATAGTGCTGCGTAGTAGAATATTGTGTTGCGAGGTGTATGGGGCGAGAAAAGGTATGTTGGGAACGGCACTGCGTGGTGTGAGGAATTCACACAGGGGAGGGAGCCTGTGGGAGGGGAGGTCAAAAGTCACGTGTCACGTCAAAAGTCACATGTCACGTCTAATGTCACTTCACATGTCTCGTCAATCGTCGTGTTGGGTTATCTTGTCTGAAACACAACGTTTGACGTGACACGTGAAGTGATCTTAGACATGACGTTTGACGTGACATGTGACGTTTAACGTACACTCCTCTCACAGGCTTCCTCCCTTGGGTGAATTCCTCACACCACGCAGTGCAGTTCCTAACGTACCTCTTCTCCCCCCATACAAGCACAATATTCTACTACTCAGCACTATATTAATTTTCATACCCCCTGAACGCCAACACTGGTGGTGTAGAAAAAAGTTCAGGATATGAATTTGAAAAGGAAAGTTTAGGTATAAGTAAAAAATACATTAAAATTTTTAAAATGAATCAATTGACAGATTTTATTCAACATTTTAGTAATTTTGTGATGCTTATTGATGATCTAGCGGTTATTTATACAGAATATCACAAATTAAATTATACATACTTATTGGCCACCAGAATAATAGGACCACTAAAACAATTTTGATCTTTAAATTAGACACTCCGTATTTTTTAGATTCACAAGGTTAAAACAGTAAAAACATATTATGCAGCTGCAGGATATATTTATTAATAAATTAGAATTGTGAATTTTCAAATTTCTATGAATACCCAGTATCTATAAGTACTAAATAACTAACTAATTTATTATTATCAAATATCTTTGTTACAATAGTTTAAAAAAGTTGAATTCCGTATTTGATAATAACTAATTTAATACCCACCTCTCAACGTCTTTGGGACAACGATAAAAGGATATTTCTGGTTTTCCCACCTTGCTGGAACAACCGATCACAGCACAACACACAGGCATTTTAAAACCACAATTATAATATTATTAATGTTACTTTTGGAAGACAGGAGTTAAAATAATGCGAACAAGAAATTTTACTTCCGGAACGTTTCCCGAAAAAGTAAATGAAATACTTCTACAAAGTTTCTAGAGATTGTAGGCACATTTCTGGCCCTTAATTGCTTCTCTATATTTTTATCATTGTTTACATTATAAGTACTTAAAATCAAGACTGCATTCAGAATTCGTGGGAAAGTGATAAACTACCATTTATTATGTATACAACTAAGACTATTAACAAATATCACAAAATATTTATTTTATAAGTTTTACTATTGAAGAGGAAAATATGAATATTATTTTTTCCTTATTGCAATAATTAATTAATAAATTTAAAATATCTATAAAACATAAACACGAACAACGAATTCTAAAATACTAGCGCTCGATGGGCGACAACCCGTATAATATGCAAAATTAAATGCAAGTAAGGATTTAGCGACATACTGTAGCATGGCGCCAACCGCTAAGTCACCAGACAGTAACCAGCGGTATGAATCCTTTGATCGATAGAATTCGTACGAGTGAACAATCTTATATATATTTTGTAATCTTTGTTATTGGCTTTAAATCGTAAATTATTTTTATTTATTGAAAATTTTTGGAAATAATTTGAATTAATTGAACAAAACCATGGTGAAAACAAACATAAATTGATGGACTGAAAAATAGGTCGAACAATTACTATCGGCGGTGAGAAAAGACCCACCAAACTCGAAATAGCACTTAGCTGATGGCAATATCGATGTTAATATCCACAAATTGCGAAGTTTTTCAAAGTTTATGAATTATAATTTTCACGGAAAAGTACACAGAACGTTAATCGTTTTAGGGCATTTGGATTATTAACAATAAATTTGCCTAAATAAATCCCGGAAAATTTTACAGCTTCTTAAATTTTAAAAGAAGAAAATATCCACCAGAGTATAGAATCAACAAAAAACAGTTTGTCTTGTAGATATTTAAGGTTGGGTTCGGTGAACTATACGGAGTCACGAGTTTTTGACTGATTTTGCAAAAAATCGGTAGTAATCAACCATTTTGAAGATTATCCGTCGAAAAATTTGCGGATTATTCAGAATTTCCTGAGGAAATTCCAAATATCAACATTTCAATGGCCAATATTTTGTCCGACATTTTCAATAAAACACAGTCTAAATAATGTGTCACGCTATACAGGAAACTATTCAAAATCCTATTTTTTTTTCTTCAAGAAAAAATTCCATTATTTTCTCTCTAATATTGATCTAAATATAATATTTTATTAGGTTTATATTTTTTCTTAATAAGTGACAAATTGTCAAATGTCAAATAGTTGTAAAACTATAAGTAGAGATGGGATTATTCAGCTTCCTAAGGATCAAGAGATGAACTTTTTCAAAGTTAATATTATAAAAAAACTTCTTACAGTTTGACTCCTTTTATTCTAAACTGACTATAGCACAGAAACAAATCTATCAAGGTATAAATTAATTAGCCTGTATAAATATACTGTTTTGTAACCCACAAAAGAAGTAGTTAGTATGTTAGTCTGTTGTGGTGCTGCCAAATTTTCAATACTAATGTTCTTCAAGAAGGGGAAGGGAAAATATCATAGTCAATGGTTATTTTTCCTTCCCCTTATTGAAAAAATTAATGTTATACACACAATATGCGTTATTTGAAACATACATTAGAAAGGGTAAAAGAAAATAATAATTCCATTCACCCTTCCCCTTCATGAAAAACTAGTGTATGGATATTTTTTAAGAATGGGAAGAGTGAATGAAAAAATTATTTTTCCTTCCCCTTTGTGAAAAATATCCAATAATTTATAACACACATTACGTTATTTATTGTCGAGATAAAATACAAAATTTAAAATCGTATTCACGTTAGTCTATAATCTATAAATTAAAATAGGTATTTAAAATATCGGAACTAAAAATGTGTGCAACTCTAGCTTATTCTTTTCCTGACATTTGTTATTTAAATACACAAAGTTATAAACATGTAAATACGTACTTGGAGAAGTGATACTTTTAATGATATTGTGAGGAAAATAATCGACTTTTTCGTTATAACTTAAGAGAATAGTTATTTATGTATCAAGGGTACTAAGTAGATTATTATGCCCTGAGGGCGACAGTCTCACAAAGTCGAGGGCCTCTGGCCCGGTGGTTCGTAAGTCGCCCGAGGGTATATATCTATTAGTACCCGTGGTGCATACAAACTTTTATGTCCTACCAGTTCGTTTTGAATGATACATTTTTTTTGAATAACCCGCAAATTTTTCGACGGATAATCTTCAAAATAGGTGAGTACTCTCGATTTTTTGCAAAATCAGTCAAAAACTATCCCTCGTCGACTCGCGACTCGGGATAATTTTCAAAATATTCGTGCCCTCAAGAAAATTTCCGGAAATAATTTAAGATCTTGTGATATTATAAGTGAAAAATTTTTTCATAGTTTGTGACTATAAAAGCTACCTTCTACCAAATTATCACTTATAATATCACAAGAGCTTAAATGATTTTCGGAAATTTTCTTGAGGGCACGAATATTTTGGAAAATTGATAATTTTCTTAAAATATTCTTGCCCGAAAGAGAATTTCCAGGAATAATTTTAGCTTGCGTGGTATTCGGTAATAAAATTTCACACCAAAATTTGGGAAAAAATTTGTAAAAAATCAAAATCAAGTGTATGGAAACAGTTTGTTGAATTTTTGTGACGAAAAATTGTAAAATTCTTATAGAAATTTTGTATTATTCACAGGTATATCTACATTATTGAATGGTTGTAGAATAGATCATAATTTCCACTTAAATATCGTGGAGCCTCGAAAAAATTTCCGGAAATTTTTTTAGTTGCCATGGTAACTAGTCAAAATTAAGGCATCTTATTGGTTAAAAAGTAGAGGTGTGAAATTTTCGGGGGTAATACCAGGAGTGCTTAAAAGTTACCGATAATTTCCATGAAAGCTTGTTGTTAATAATTCCAAGAGTTCGAAAATTAAATTAAAATCTAAAAATGCAGTTTATTGTGTTTTTCGATCTAATTTTGAGGTTATATGAAAAAGTCAATGAAACAAAAGTTGTAGATCTTTTTAAAGTCTACAACTTTTATCTCCAACTGTTATTTCTAAGACCTCAACTTTGGCCGGAAATCGCAATAATGTAATTTTCCACACCCCAAATCATCTCTCCCACTTTTCAGCTGTTGCATTTATTTTTCGCTTGTTTGTAATAACCTCCTCTACAACTTCCACCTACCAAACATCAGATATCTATTTTTTTCCAAAAAAACATTTTTTTTTCTTTATTCATGCAAAAAACAAATCTTTATTGAACTCTATTTAGTGGAAAAACTAGTTCTTTATTGCACTAGTGCTATAAAAATTATTTTCTACAACTGCTATGAAAGGTGACGTATTTCTCATACCTTACTTAATTTCAAAAGCAAATATTGCTCATACTGTGAGGAATATTATATCTCACGGCACTTTGCCCACACCACATAGCAGAATTAAGAGACTATGGATCACTCGCTCATCAACTTTGTGGGGATGAACGCAAAAAATGAAAAAAAATTAGTCTTAAAAAGCCCGAAATCATAGATTTCAAAACAAAAATGCCTGCCAAAAATGTTATATTTACAGTGTTGCCAGATTTCTGAATATGCAAAAGCTATTCTACGAAAAATGTAAGTTATATGTTTACAAATTCAATACATAACGCTTACCGACCAACTGACACAGATCAAAGTGTATATCTAACAATATCAGAAAAACTGGAATACCAAACGTAAGCAAACCAAACTATCTTACCTAACCAAACATTACCTAATCAAACCTTTTTTTTTTGGGCCGAGATAGGAAATTCATGTCCGAATGGGTCCAGGAGCCTACCAACCAAACCCACCTCAAACTCGCCGCTACCCCCGCCTCGGAATCACTACCCTAGCATACTTCGAGACGGGCGGCGGTCCCTCGCACACTCTCCGCTCACACCGTCAACTTCTGCTTCCTATCACTCCTGCCTCTCATGCCTTATCGAGTCCTTCCCTCCCCCTAACCATGCTCTCTACTACTCCACTCACCTCCATCCATTCCTCTTCCCCCCTCAACATTATCACCACCATGTTTTCCCAGTACACCGCCTCCCTTAGTTTCCTCTCCAACTTCTTCAACACTTCCTCGTTCCTCCAGCATCTAAACACATGCCCCACATCATCCTCCACTTCACACCTCTCGCACACACCAGTCTCTCTTTTTCGCAATCTCGTGGAGGTACCCTACTCTCGACCCATGTCCAGTGAACACCTGTGTCAAGAAGTAGTTCTCCTCCCCGAATTTCCGGCCCATCCAATCTCTCCTATTCCCAATCGCTCCTTTTAGCGCGCCGTCATACTCCTCCCACCTTCTCTCCATTTCCTCCTCCATCCATTCCCGTACCTCCTCTCTGGTCGCACCCCTCCAGCGTTTGTTCCTAGCTCTAGCCATCACGTCCAATGGGTAAGACCTTGCCAGCACCGCTGCTGCCAGTCCACCCACTGTCCTGTACCCCTGCACCACCCTCAGCAGTATCCCTCTCTGCACCCGCAGAAGTGGCCTAACCCTAACCTAATCAAACCTAACCTAACCAAACTCTACCTAATCAAACCGAATCAAACCTTACCTAACCAAACCTAACCCAACAAACCCAAACTATATCAAACCAATTCTAATTGAATACTATGAAAATAGCAAAGAATGAAATTCTGAACGAAATAATAATAATGAGTTTTAGAACTCTCGACTATACACCAATCAAATATATTGCAATAATTGTCAGAAACTGTCAAAAATGGTCAAAAATGGTTAAAATTTGGAAAAATGGTCAAAAATAGTCAAAATTTTGAAAAAATGGTCAATAATTATAAAAAACTGTAAATAATTGTTGAAAATTGTCAAAATTTTTGAAAAATGGTCAAAATTTTTGAAAAATGGTCAAAATTTTTGAAAAATTGTCAAAAATGGTCAATAATTATCAGAAATTGTCAAAAATGGTCAATAATTGTTAAAATTTTGAAAAATGGTCAAAAATTGTCAAAATTTTGAAAAAATGGTCAATAATTATAAAAAACTGTAAAAAATAGTCAATAATTGTTAAAAACTGTCAAAAATTTTGAAAAATTGTCAAAAATGGTCAGTAATTGTTAAAAAATGTCAAAATGTTTGAAAAATTGTTAAAAATGGTTAATAATTGTTAAAAATTGTCAAAAATGGTCAATAATTATCAGAAATTGTCAAAAATGGTCAATAATTGTTTAAATTTTGAAAAATGGTCAAAAATTGTCAAAATTTTGAAAAATTGGTCAATAATAATAAAAAACTGTCAAATATGGTCAATAATTGTTAAAAACTGTCAAAATTTTTGAAAAATTGTCAAAAATGGTCAATAATTGTTAAAAATTGTCAAAATGTTTGAAAAATTGTTAAAAATTGTCAAAATTTTTGAAAAATGGTCAAAATTTTCGAAAAATTGTCCAAAATAGTAAATAATTATCAGAAACTGTCAAAAATGGTCAATAATTGTTAAAATTTTGAAAAATGGTCAAAAATTGTCAAAATTTTGAAAAAATGGTCAATAATTATAAAAAACTGTCAAAAATGGTCAATAATTGTTAAAAATTGTCAAAATGTTTGAAAAATTGTTTAAAATAGTCGTAGATAAAACATTGTTTGATACTCATGCGCGAATTACTTTTGCGCACTCGTTGCGAAAAAAGGCACTAGCTACGCTCGTGCCTTTCATTTTCGCAACTCGTGTGCAAAAGTATCACTTCACGCACTTGTATCATAAATAACTATTTTCTACGTTTATGCAAAAAACAAAACTTCAATGAACTCTATTTAGTGGAAAAACTTGTTCTTTATTGCACTCATATTATGTCATTTTACTTAGCGTATTGTCATCTTTTGCATCAAAAATTGTCAAAATTTTGAAAAAATGGTCAATAATTATAAAAAACTGTAAAAAATGGTCAATAATTGTTAAAAACTGTCAAAAATTTTGAAAAATTGTCAAAAATGGTCAATAATTGTTAAAAAATGTCAAAATGTTTGAAAAATTGTTAAAAATGGTCAATAATTAGACTAAATAGACTAAAAATAGCTAAATAACTAGTTTTTCCATTAAATAGAGTTCAATAAAGTTTTGTTTTTTGTATGACGTAGAAAATAGTTATTCATGCAACAAGTGCATAAAGTGGTGCTTTTTTCACGAATGTTACCATGGCAACTAAGTGAAACCCTAACCTAAAAATTATTTCAGTTTTGAAGCTGTCAAGCGGCACGACGTAAAAAAATGTTTTGGTACCAATTTAGACCTTTAAATTGTTGATTTCTACTCGTTGTAGTTGCACGAAAATACCATCTCAAGACACAACACAGTATATTCTTTAATTTTACATAAGTTTTGAGTAACTTTTTTGCAAATATCAACCAGTGTCAAAAATATCTTCTGACATTATAAACGTTAAAAAAATTTCCAGTATAATTCTCTGTTGGGTACCCATGAGGAAAAAATTTCCGCTAAAATTCATCCGTTGCCATAGTGACCTGTCAAAAAACACGTTTTGATTGGTTAAAAATTACAGGTGTGGAATTTTCAAATAAATAGGTTTACTTACTTTTGGTTTAAATTTAAAATTTGTACACTCAGAAATTCACTATAACAAATATGTTGAAATGTCAAAAAAAGTTGACATTTCGGTGCGGAAAAGTGCCATAGCGTGTACTTTTCGCATTACTTTTCCAACGGTTATCAAAGAAATTTTAAAAAGGCCTGCTTTGCGTATACAAATTTGTGTAGAAAATCGTGTTTTGCATAGTGGTTGTAGGAAACAGATTATTTTGTGCTTTTGGCAGCTTTTTTGATACTTTTTATAAACTTCACTGAAAGGAAATATCCTCTCTTTTTATATTACATTTCTATATCGATTTTTCGTAAATTCAAACAGCTGTTCGATATTTGATTAATTTTTTATGTGTAGAAATTTTCGTAGTGAAGTAATTTCAATTTCGCTTCTAAAAATTTTATTAAATGAAATCCAAACAACTGTCGACCGTAAGCCAGATTCAATCTGAGCAAATCAGTCGTATATACTTTTATCTAGACGTTTTTAGTACCTAAAATATAGTGCGCTGGGGAAAAAAATGTACCAATCACGGGATTTGTACGGTTCATTCAGTTGATACTTTGTAAGTTTCTGCTGTAAAAAACTACCTCAATCTCCTCCACAACCGAAATGAATTATATGTAATTTTAGATATTCTGGGCACATAGACGCGATTCTTTTCGTGCGCCGAGGACTTTAAATAATGGATTTTACTACACTATTTTTTGTGAGACTCGATTGAAGTTGAAGTACATAAAAAAAAACAAGATGCTCCGATTTACTTCTCGAGGGTTTGTAACAAGATATAGAAATTATTGGTTTTGTTGCAAATATTAACAAAGAAAAAAACTACCGTGACCTGTATATATTTTTTTTTCGGGTCGAGATGGAAAATAATGTTCGAATGGGACCCAAACAGTGTTGGACTCATCTCCAAGGGATGCCTACCAACAGCCCCGGATCTAAGGGGCGGCAAATCCTACACAATTATCTTCCAAAATGTTCACTACAAATATAAGTGGTTTTGTTAATTGTGGCAAAATTCAGATTTTGGTTGCCACATAACTCAATCCATTTGAGGCATCTGCTGGGACATCTTCTTGGGTTTGTGAAACGGAATGAACTTAATGGCATTCCGTCTTCGTCCTTTAACACGTTGAGTGCCACGGCCCAAACGCCTTAACCCCTCTGAGAAACCAGCTGTAACGTTTGGGTTCTATATAGTTTTTAAAGAGTAAAACGAGACTTTTTGCCCTTCTAAACAGACTTTCATAATTTTTAAGACCATTTAAGGCCGTCCAGTAAACTGTTTTATTATAATAAATATCGGTTTTTAAAGTACTAAACTTTTTATTAAAATATTCATTAATTGATTATATATTATATAAAAGGGGCCCGAAGAAAACGATATGTACCGTAAAAGGTGCTAAAAGAACAGATACGACTGGATTGGTCATCAAGTTTCAAATGGTAAAAGCCATCTTTTAGATCCAGAACAGAATAATACTTTTTATTTGCTAACGAAAGAGCCAACTCATCCACTGTTGGGATAGTAAATCTTTCTCTAACAATAAATTGATTAAGATGTTTTGGACCTATGCATAACCTTAATGACCCATTTGGCTTTCCCACAACTACAATATTTGACACCCATTCAACTGGTTCATCCACAGGGACAATTATGTTTTTTGAAACCAGCATATCTAAAGATTGCTTGAATTTATCTTTGATTTTGAAAGGAATTCGTCTCGCTGAATTAGCAAAATCTTGGACATTATCTGTCAATTTTATTTTACAAATGTCTGGAAAGCAGCCCAATCCATTAAAACAATCTTTAAAATTTTCAAAAAATCATATTTTTTTATCAATCGTCTCAACTAAATCAATGCGTTTAACTAATCAAAAATCCAAACATGACTTCAGCCCTAAAATTGGGATGCAGTCATCTTTTATGTCCACAATCCACTCCACTTCAATATTTCTGGTTAGGTTGAAACTGAAATTTTGGGTCAACATTCTGCCTAAACCTTTGCTTGATGACATTAACACTTATGTTACAATTTGCTGCCAAGCTCTGTCCTAAATTTAAAATTTCAGCATTTTTTTCTGCTAATTCTACAGCTTTGCACACGTCGATTGCTTTCTCCAAAGACGGATCATCACGTAGTAATTTTTGCTGAGTAGATTTAGAGCACAATCCCAAAATTATTTGCACTTTGAGTAACTTTTCCCCTTCAGTGAATTTACAGTTTCTAATTAAGTGTTTGAGATCGGCAAAAAAGCGTTCAAAAGGTTCACCTTCCTGTTGCTTTCTGGTGAAAAAGGTGTAGATGTTCATGGTTTCATTTTCTTTTGGAAAATAGTGTTCTTGAAGTTCCAATATTATATTTTCAACATTCTCATCTTCTGGTCGTAATTTTGTAATTGCTTCATACAACCTCAATCCATTAGATCCTATTAAATTCTTCAGTCGTGCAACTTGTATTTCTTTAGACTTTTTTATAGTTTCAGTTGCAGTGAAGTAGATTTCCACCTCTTCCTTGAACTGACGAAAATTTTCAGCGACATTTCCAGTTAGGATTAGCTCCGATGGTCTATTAAAATACATATTGCTGCCTGATTTCAACGTAGATTTTTTAATTCGACTGCGCCATGTTTTATTATAATAAATATCAGTTTTTAAAGTACTAAACTTTTTATTAAAATATTCATTAATTGATTATGACAAGTAATGACAAGTACATTCAAATATTAATGACATCTTACAACTATGATAAAGTACATATGATTATACGATAATATACAGGATGATTTGCTAAGTAATAATAAAACACCTATTAAACATAAACTGGACCTCGGGCTATGGGCATGATTTTACCCCAAAAGGACTACTGACCAGTTTACTGGCCTGGTTTTTAGTGATTGAAAAGATTCATTATAACCTCTTCTCGATAGCTCAATCATGTTTTTGTTTTGATGAAGATTATATATGTAACAGGCATTCCACATACACAAATCTATCAAATGAAAAAAAGGGAAAAGGGACCCAAAATATATAAGAAAAACCAAAAATTGTTCGGAAAACCGCTTCCTTATCCGACTACCCCTTTTCAGTATTTTTTTGTCCGTTATGTTGGCAACATTTACCTTGTATAGAATTCGTTGATTAGAGAAAATTGGTGACAAACTCTAAACAGGATTAACGCATGAAACTCAAAAAATATATACAGAGTATTGTCAGTGGTGATGAATCCTGGATTTACCTACCCTTATGAACCCGAAAATAAACGTCAGTCGATTGTTTGGGTGTTCCAAGATGAACCAAAACCGACGAAAGTTATCCGTTCTCGAAATGTTTTTCTCTTTTCCAAAAATTAAGAATGAACTGCGTGGTCAAATGTTTCAGTCCCCAGAAGATGCAGTTAAAGCATTCAAAAACTCTATTTTGAATGTATCAGCAACCGAGTGGAATAACTGCTTCCAGTATTGGTTCCAAAGGATGCAAAATGCGTTTCTCTTCGTGAAGAATACTTTGAAAAACATTAGTGTTTAAAAGTTATCTACTGTTTTTTCTACCTCTATATGCAAAATATAAACCCTCGTAAACTCGTCTAAATAGGTATATATCGTAATGATTTTATTTTTGGGTCTTTTGTTGTTGTTTTTATTTTTATTTTTATTTCTTTATTTATTTTATTTTATATATTTGTTGGGCGCCAAATTGTTTTTAAAAACTATTAATAATTAATTATATGATACCTTTAATTACTTTCATTGTTTATTTCTTACCTTCCTTGTATCTATATGAGATTCTTTTAACCTCAGGGTCGAATAGTTCAAATCTGACAAAGTTGCATTCAAACTTTTAGTAATAATTAAACCTTCCTTCAATAAATTTTTATCATAAATACCTCCAGTTATTTAAATTGGAAATTTAATTAATATCATATACTTTTAAAAATATTAAATCTTGTGTTTTTGTTTCAATTATATTTCTTCTTGAATTAAACTATTCAAATACTTTTCTTTACCATTAATTGTTAATTCTTTTCCACAATTTATATTATTTTCAAGTTTTAAATTCAATTCGATTTCCTTCTCCTAAATTTCTTTTTTGTTGATTCTCTCCCCCGTCAATTTTTTTTTACTTCTCAAATTGAGGTTTATTTCCAAAATTTTTATTCCTATAAATAATTTTTTTGACTTGTCAAATAATTTCTTAATGTCACCTCTTTTACAAATTTTGAAATTTTAAAGTACTATAAATATGTTATCATAATGTTTTAATAATTTCTTTCTACTTTTTAATCCATGTTACCTTTCATTCCACCTCTTACAAGTTATCTGATTGCCTTTACACATATTTTTATACATCTAAAAAAAAACTTTACTTTTAATACTACATTTCATTTTCTATTCCTAATATTTGTTATTATTTATACATATTTATGTTCAATCATGATTTACTTTACTAAAATATACTATCTTGGATTTCCATTATCTTTTAATCTATTGAAATTTTTATGATTCTATTAAATTGTCTAATATTATAATCGTTTACTTATTAATGCTTCTAAATATTATGTTTTGGGATTGTTTTAAGATATTGGTTTATTTAAGAATTTATACATTTTTTATTAATTTTCATCATAAATGGCTAATTGATTTCCCATTAGTATATTTTATTGATATTTACTTCTTATATATATTTTTATTGTTTACAATTTAAAACAAATTTACTCTTTACTATTATCATAGCTTGAACTTCTTTACTCTTTTGGAATTATTATTTTCTTTAATATTTTGTGTTTATTTTTTGAAATGTATTTAAATATTCTGAATATTTTATTTCGGTTCAATATATTGTTATGGTATACAATAATTCAATGTGTGGTGATTTTATTTTATTGAATAAGTATTATATACCACATATATCAGTATCAACCAGAACCTCAAATCAAACAAATTTTATATTTAAGTTGTATTTATTAATCTGAAATATTTGAAAGAGTTATTATATCATATGCATGTCTCAGTATCTCAGGGTATATCTTGGGTAAAGTGAGTTGTCGAAATTTAAGGAGTGAAATTTGAAATATAATATTACATGCGAACCTTTAACGTCAAAATTAAATTAATATTAATTAAACAACTATCTCCAGATTGCAATCCGTGGATGGTCTCCTAGCCTATTACAACCTATATTAAAAATAAAATTAACACAATTCCGCACACAAAATAAATCTCTTAATATCTTATTGGAATACTGCCGGTTGCTGTATTATTTAGATAGAAAACGGCTTGTTCTCGGAAGCGAAGAAATTCTGCCTTGCGCAAAGGAAAGATTACTGGTAAACGACTCGGACCTCGGTACTTGTTTACAAGCAGCTGTTAGGTACAAGTTTTAGTATAAAATGATTTATATTACCATCGTTTATTGCTGTATGATCTCTCTTGATCTTGAGCTTGAACAACCTTTACTGGATACTAATTGTTTGTATTCAAATCGAAGGTAAGTTATGTAAGATATTTCTAACTCACTATTTCTTTCTTTTCTTAGTTTTTTAAAGTCTTCCAACATTTAAACTTCTAACGTAAATTACTTTTTTTCGTCTCCCCTTAGTTACCGATCACCTAACAAACTTCCTTCGCCGTTGCTAACGAATATCCTTTTTGTTTCTTCTTTATTAATTATAGAAATTACTGATTTTTGTTGAAATCCAGTTACTGACAATTCATATTATTTAATCAAATAAAAATGTCCATAACAAATTTTCCAATATCAACTTTATCAGTTAATTTATACAGGGTACATAAAAATACCTAACAGTAAGTATCTAATTTAATCATTTTAACGTTATTGTTAAAAATGATGGACGTAACATAAGACTCTCATGTATATATGATATAATACTTTCTAAAAGTAATTATTTTATTTTATTTATGATCATCTCAATTTCAGTACAATATATATTGTTATGGTATACAATAATTCAATGTGTGGTGATTTAATTTTATTGAATAGTATTATATACCACAAGTATCAGTATCAACCAGAACTTCAAATCAAACAAATTTTATATTTTAAGATGTATTTATTGATCTGAAATGTATGAAATTTAATACTGTATCACATGCACGTGTATCTCAGGGTATGATATGGGTAAAGTGAGTTGTCTAAATTTGAGGAGTTAAATTTGAAATGTAACAACCTTCAACGTCAAAATTAAATTAATGATAATTAAATAACTATCTCCAGATTGCAATCCGTGGATGGTCTCCTAGCCTATTACAACCTATATTAAAATAAAATTAACACAATTCCGCACAAACAAAATAACTCTTTCAATATCTTGTCGCAACACCGCCGGTAGCTGTATTGTCTAAATAGAAAACGACTTGTTCTCTGAAGCGAAGAAACTTTGCGTTGCGCAAAGGAAAGATTACTGGTAAACGTCTCAAATCTGGGTACTGGTTTACAATCAGCTGTTAGGTACAAGTTTTAGTATAAAATTATTTACATTACCATCGTTTACTGCTGGATGATCTCTCTTGATCTTGAATTTGAACAACCTTTACTGCATTCAAATCGAAGGTAAGTTATGTAAGATATTTCTAACTCACTATTTCTTTTTTATCCGTTTTATTTAAAGTTTTCGTACATTTAAACTTGTAACGTCCATTACTTTTTTGTCTCCCCCTTAGTTACTTCTCACCTCACAAACTTCCTTCCCGTTGCTAACTACTATTCTTTTGTTTCTTCTTTATTTATTATAGAAATTACTAATTTTTGTTGAAATCCAGTTACTGACAGTTCATATTATTTAATCAAATTAAAATGTCCATAACAACCAATGTTTTTGTACTGACATTTCCAATATCAACTTTATCAGCTGTTTTATACAGGGTACATAAAAATATCTAACAGAAAGTATCTAATTTAATCATTTTTAACGTTATTGTTAAAAATGATGGACATAACATAAGATTCCCATGTACATATGATACAATCTCCAAAAGTAACCATTTCATTTCATTTATCATCATCTCAATTTCAGTACAATATATATATACCATCCTCCCAGGTACCAGATGTTTGGTATCTAATAATTACAAACTGCTAGATTTGTCAACAAATTGGAATACATTGGAGTTATTGCTCCTTATACAGCTTTTGGTCTTGGACATCCTATTTAATTTCTTTATACAACTCGAAACCATCTAACACTTTTCCATTTTATTGTCCATCTCACACCACTTTCTCGTAAATACCAGTGAATCGTTTTAAAAGCAGTTCCAAGTCAATAAACTTCTCTACTTCGTTGATATTACCCATTTTCTGTAAACTTCAATCCAAACAGAAATTACATTCGTTTTACCTTGAAATTCACTTGCAGTTACATCATAGATGCTCACTTAGTACTAAAAACATAAAAACTACTACAATGAACAGAGTTGCTTTCGAAATAAACGCAATTGATTACCAAATGAAATGCTCTCTATCAATCTTTCACTGCATTACCTTTTGTGTTCGATTCAATGGAGTCGTCGGAATTCGCTTACCTACTTTGTTTAGTAGTTACCTCTAATTCAACATTCGGTTTTCATTTGATTCGGCAGCAGAATTGCAAAACTGAACGTACCTCCAAAAAAGGGAACGTAATTTATATTTTATGTTTGAATAAATTCTCTTTAAATCTCTTTAGAAGTGGAAAACTGTTTCCGTTACGCGATTTCAAGACGACACTGTATTCGAAATATAAATAAGCCACATATCGAATATAATGTATTTCCCTATTATAGCCTTGACGAACACTTCCTGTCTCTCCGCAAAGAGGATAAGAAAACTTTAGAAACACTTTGTTAAAACAATATTAAAACTAAAATTTGAATACATTTAGTTAATTCAAGGTTATAAATTTAAATATAGACTTAAACGGTCGCTAAAAGTATTTCTAGTCAGTAGTAGAAGTTTCCAGTTTACTTCATAGCTTTGTTTTCTGATAAAGCACATTGCTTTTTAAAGGCGAAGGGAGAATGCAATGATTATTTTCCCTTCCCCTTCTTGAAGAATTCTGGTATTGTAAAATTTGCAACAAACACCAACTATAAAGCTACTTTTTTCACGGGTTGCATAACAGTATATGAGGCCTGCCTTTTCAAAACGTTGTAAGTGCCAGTTTGCTTCAAATTGACTTTTTATGTTATTTAAGTTGTAAGTGCCATGCTTTACGCTCCCACAAAGCACTTTGTGTGTGCAGTGCAGATTAAGTAAAAAGTCTCAAGATAAATAGTGGTCAAGAATACTCGTCTTCTAGTGGTCGCCAAGTTCCTGCAAGGGTTTCACCTACTGAGGTAAGATAAATTGATAAGTTTTGATTGATCTTGAATAATTCTTTAATGGTACCAATATATTTTAGGTCAATTGCAATTGCTCATCGTTAAGGCTGGAATATAGGCTTAGACTTTTAGAAAACTACAACGATTTGGATTCATATAACAAGCAACAGGCTCATCTGCAGAGATTAATTCATCCTCAATATATCCTCAAACGCAGACATATAACGTACGATCACCCAGGACAAAGCAGAAGGCAGCACACCTTTCATTATTATCTGATACTACCTGGAGGATATGAGGAAGAGTTTGCGTAAAACTATTCTGCAATACTTTCGGAATAACACCTCGCATAGTTCAGTTTTTATATGAGAAAATTTTGGCGGGAACAATGGACCACAGTGACAAAAGAGGACGATCTAGAACTACACAGAGATAAAATCAGAGAGCATATTTCCTCTTTTCCATCAGAAATTAGCCATTACAGTCGAAGTAAGACGGAATCTAAATACCTATCTTCAGATTTGAGTGTGGAAAAATACTGTCAAAAATTGCCGCAGAAGCCAGTCTCCAGACAATGGTATAACCAAGTTTTTTTAACGGACTTTAATCTAAGCTTTAGAGTGCCCCGTGTAGACACCTGTTCCACATGTGACTCTTTATCCACCAGAGAAGAAAGAAGCTCAAATGGCCTTAGATTTTCATCACAGAAAAGTTTGGGCTGAATTAATAAACACAGCTACATATATCTTAAATAGATCTGGTATATCCAGTATTCCTGGTAAATCACCACATGAAATATGGTTTAACAAGAAGCCTGAACTTAAACATTTAAGAGTAATCGGTAGTACTTGTTATGCTCATGTTCCTAAAGTTTGCAGAAGAAAATTGGATAAGAAATCTATTAAAGGTATACTCGTTGGTTATGAAAATGATGATGGATACAGGATATGGTCAAAAGATCAGCATCGACTTATACTTTCACGAGATGTTTTTTTTTAATGAATATGAAACTCTAGGTGTGGTACAAGAATCCAAACAATTTCCATGTTTGCAACCTACAATAGATGTCTAGGATCTTGTTCAAAATAATTCTGATACAGAAGAACTAGACATTGTCTATGAAAGTAGTGATGCTATGGAAGAAATGGATCTAGATTACCAAGCAGATGACCAATGTTATGAACCAGAAGAGAGTTTAGACGAAGATATAGAATTTAGAAGACAATTGAGAGAAAGATCAAACATTAAGAAACCGACACGCTTTGACGAGTTCGTTATGATGGTTGCTGCCGAAATAAACCATCCCAAAGAACCACTTAGTTACAAAGAAGCAATTGTTTGTTGTGAACAAAATAACTGGAGGCTGGCAATGGAGCATGAAATGCAGTCATTAAAAAAGAATTGTACATGGGTTTTGAAAAATTTACCTGAAAACAAAAAAGCAATTCCTTGTAAGTGGTTGTATAAACTCAAAACCAATCCAGATGGTTCAATTGATAAATACAAAGCTCGTCTGGTAGTGAAGGGTTATTCGCAAAAAAAAGGAGAAGATTATGAACAAACGTTTAGTCCAGTAGCTAAAGGTGGTACGTTAAGAGCCGTTATAAGTAAAGATGCTAGTAAAAACATGTCACTCACACAATTCGATGTCTGTACTGCATTTCTTTACGGTACTCTAGACGAAGAAGTGTTCATGAAACAACCAGAAGGATACGATGATGGTACTGGTATGGTTTGTCATCTTCAGAGAAGTTTATATGGGTTAAAGCAAGCACCAAGGTGCTGGAATAAGCGTTTTGGAAACTTTATAGATTCGCTTGGCTTTAAACGAAGTACTGCAGACCCATGTTTATTTATTAAGAATGAAGGAAAAGACATGTTGATATTAGTGCTGTATGTTGACGACGGTCTAATAGCATGTACGAATGAGATAATGAAGATGGATTTTTTGGAGAAACTTCAGGAGAAGTTTAAAATAACAGTTAAACCAGCTACATATTTCTTAGGTTTGGAAATGGAGAAAAATCAAGACGACTCAATAAGTGTTACCCAGTCAGCTTATACAAAAAAGGTGCTAGAACGTTTTGGCATGGAAAATAGCAAACCGGTCTCGACCCCGATTGTAAAAGAAGCCATCCAATTAGGGAAGGAAACTAGTGAAACGGAATCGAATACTTCTTTTCCATATCGCGAAGCAGTGGGTGCTCTTATGTACCTAATGACGGGTACACGTCCAGATATAGCTTATGCTGTTAGTGTTGTATCCAGAAAATTAGAAAATCCAAGTCATAACGACTGTGAGAAAGTTAAGAGAATATTCCGCTATTTGAATGGTACAATAAATTATCGCTTAACTTATATGCAAAAGCCAGAAATAGAACCTCAGTTAACAAGCTATAGTGATGCTGATCATGGAGGTGATATTACTACCGGAAGATCGACATCTGGGGTATTGTGTCTTTATGCTGGAGCAGCTGTATCTTGGTTCAGTCAGCGACAAACATCAGTAGCCATATCGACAACAGAGGCAGAAATAGTAGCTGCAAGTGACGCTGCACGAGAAATAGTCTGGTTAAAAAGAATATTTACGGAATTAACAGGCGTTAACTTGGTTCCGACACTACATGTGGACAATGAATCTGCCATAAGATTAACGCAGAATCCCGAGTTTCATCGTCGGACTAAACATATACATATTAGACATTTTTTTGTTAGAGAAATGGTGTTGGATGGATCACTTGAAGTAGTAAAGGTATCATCTGAAAATCAATTAGCCGATATTATGACGAAGCCACTATTTTCTAACAGATTGAAAAAATTACTTTTTGGAATGGGGTTGGCAAATTACTCAATGAGTGAAGGTGTTGAAGCAGAATGAAGAATACATCTAAGTAATTTACCATCCTGTATTTGAAATAAGTTAATGAGTGAGTTACGTAGTTAATATATAGAATATGTCAATTTGATTGAAATAAAATTATAATTAGACAAAGTCATTATTTTATTACGAGGGGAAGTTTTTTCTAGTAAGACGATCTGATAATATTAACAGTTTTATTATGACATTTCATCAGATAAGACCTGTGATTTTCTTTGTACTTACCTACGTTGCAAGACAAAACGAATATGTCAAACAATACTCAGATGCATTCTAGCCCAGAAGCTGAGAATAGTATTCCTTTGCTTCATTTGTGAGGTAAGGAAGCATGGCTCTAATAGGGGCTACTTTTTCTTCTGGAATACCATGCTTCGTAAGCTGTTCATAAACTTCAATTGTTGCAAAGTCGTCTATAGTTACTCCTTTTCGCAGAATGTAAGTTTTTGTAGGAAACTGTAAGGCTCCATGAGACTTCCAGACTTCAGTTGTACCAAACTGATCTGTCGACAATTTTATTTGCGCAGCTTCACTTATTTTAAGTTTTGTCGTATTAAGGCTGTTTGTTGCAGACACGTAACGTAACGTAGGTTAGGACTTACAACGTTTTGGAACTAAGCGATTTTAGATTTTTTTATTGGGTTATTGATACGTGTTCACCCGATTTAATCCTTGATAAACGTTAAACATAAGATAAACTCTAACTTCATCGAAGGGAATTGCGATATTATTACAGTTAGCCGAAAAAATCAGTTATTTGCTTCTCCTGTAAAATTCTAAAAATGTCACTCACGTTTTGGAAAGGCAGGCCTCATATATAGAGGCTAATGAATTTGAGAGCGAAGCTCGAGGGCTTTCATCTCTGATTATTAATGCCAAAATAATGTCGAGTCAAATTAATAAATACAAGAGAAATTTAGCAGCAATAAAACTAGTCGACAATTTACCAAAGTAGTGTTATATTTATGAAGATTTTCTTGAATCCAATTCAGTTATATTCACAAAATGAAACAATTTGGAATAATTTATTCAAAACATCAAAAACAGTTTATCAATTTAAATTGAAAACACATTATTGTATGAGACATTTTCACCATGTGTAATTTGTGACATTTTTATTCAGCTTTTGAAGAACTGGCAGTATTAACCGTATTCATTCTGATTTCTTCATCTGTTCAAAATAACCTGGTGATGTTGTTCGTCCATCTGCAAGGAAGGTTGAATTGAAGAAGTACTAGAGTGGCCAGTAATTTGAATGAGTTGCTGCACTGGTACTCAGGATTTTTTTAGATGAAAAACTGCAGTTTATCTGCAAGAATGGTTTGTAATTTTCAATAGGTTGATATCTAAACCAATAGACTTTACTCCCAATTTAGTCCATTCTGAAAGTTCGTTTTTCCTAGTTTCCTTTTTGCTAGAATGGATTTGGAGTTAGGAACAAACGTGGACATGTGAATCCTGGTTCTCTTTTTCCAATCAATTATCTGAGCAATCTAACTGTGGGTTTCGTTCAGTTTTAGTAAGCCACTTGCTGTCTGCGCATTTATGGTTTCCTCCTTGGCAGGTTTTTGTAAAAATTGGGTTGTATTCTATCCTACCTGATTCATTACCATCATTTCGAGTTTCAAATTTGAAATGTTCAATCAAAGCTGAACAACCTTCGCCCCTACGCCACGCTAATTCTACTGAAGCTAAATAAGGTAGAGTGGGGTGGGGTAAGTGCGGCAGTTATTTTAAAAGTTCAACTTTTGGCAGCTGTCATTGGAAAACCTATCAAGTTATATATTTGAAATTTGGGTATGTTGTAAATCCTACTATAATGCATTAGAACTGAAAAGTGGAATCAAATTCATCCAAAGGATTTTGTTTTAACTTCATTTGATTTTTTTACAGCGAAAGGCCGCTTTCAATAGTATATCTCGTATATATGTATTATAGGTAAAGTATTGGGGCATTTACGTTTAGAATAAAATATTAGCTAGGATGTAGTTTTTGGTTCACTAAAACATCTCAGTTGGTTCTGAAGTTATCCGAGTTTGAAAAATATGGTCTAGAAAAAGTCGGAAAATACAAAATTCGAGAATCATGTTAATTCAGATTAATTAATTAAAAATAAAAGTTGTAACTTGGTAAATATTACAGGTTTGAGAAAACAAAATTATTACATAGTAAGTTCTTAATATTTAATTTTTAATTAGTCTCAGCAAACATTTATAGTTTCGAAAATAATTTCAAATGACGGTAGTCCTCTTCTGGTAAAAGATAATTCAAAACCATTTCTCTCCATGATTCGCCATCCGTCTGCTAATTTTTTTTCTTCATCAAGAGGGATAACCGTGTTACGGCCCTGGTTCAAGAATTTTGCTCCCCGCCGTTCTGAAACATGGTCGCGAATGGTATTCCTTGGGATTTTAAAAAATTAATAGCACCCACAGCCGTTATGGTTCCATCTTTCACAGCTTGCACCGCATTCTCACGATCTTCTTTAGAATAAGTTGAACCTCTCTGCTTTCTAGGGAGCTATTGACGCCGCCCATCCGATAACTGTAAACAGTGCCATGCAATTTCTGAGGATACGCTTTCTGTTACAAATTAACACAACTTGTACAATTAATAAAGTAAAGTCCGTCCGGAAATATATGATCCTAACTTAATAAATAATATTTAATTCTTTGTTATAATTATTGGTATATTGATTTTAATAGAAACGGATCTGCTTTATACCTGAATTTTGAGTACATAAATAATATTTTAACAATAAGGTACCCATTACAGTAACATGTTATTTATCTAATTGAAGATTATAAACTTAGGATCTTATATTTCCGGACGGACTATAATTAAAATTTGTTAGAAACTAAATAATTTCTTCCAGGTAGTAGTGAGAATAAAAGAAACACAAGATATTGGAAAATTATTTAAGCTAGGTATATTTCTAAGAATAGGTAAAACAGTTTTTATCTTTACGAAGAATCTGACTCACTGCCGCTACTGGAATCACTTTCATTTAGAGTAATCACAAGAGGGTTGACGTCATAAAACATATCTGTTTGTTTTACAAACATTTTATTGTAAAAAGCAGAAACAATAACTGTGTGACGCTACGCTACTGAAAATCACCTAATAAGGTTCGATGCAATCGGCGTTTGTCAAAATTTTACCACTAATAGCAGCCGAGTAGGCAGGGCATTATTACTCTGTCTCTCTTAGTTGGTAATTTCTGGGACATCAAGTTAGCTGGCGAATACTGTACAAGATAGATCGTCCCAATATCTTGATATTTGGCAAATGTTCTCGAGTGAGAGTGCAAAAACGCACTTACCCCGATGACGCACCTACCCCACTTCACCTTAGGAAATTTTTTTTTGATGTCCACCTGGAGTTTTTTCATCGCATTTGTCAATAATAGCGAACATATTTTCTGTACTTGAACTCCGTTTCCATTTTTCCTGATGTTTTTGCAATTTCCGTCTCTTTACATTGCGTGCGTCTCGAGAACTTTTGAAGATTCTGGTAGACTTCGCGACCCTCGGAATTTTATGTTCATTTTAAATTTGTTTGATAGCTACCCTTAAATAAAGTAGATTAGAACAAAAATTTCGTTGGATCATTCAGAAATTACTTTAAAAATCACGAATTTAGTTCAAAAAATTATACTTTTTCAACACTATTTAATGCTATTCACGATGAATATTTTCACTTTGAACTGTAAAGGTTATTATCTGTAATGTAAGTCTGTTTCACAAAAAAAACCGGAAGAAAATACTTTAATTTTGCCAATTTTCAGAAATATTTTTAAGCATAATTATTTTCACTCGACACTTATAGGTCACCTTTTTTCGTTCAGGTAACATTTTACTTTTTGGGATGCAGCTCGCCGGTCGCCGATATTTATGTCTATCTATATACATATTTATTCCCTTGCCCTTCTCGAAAAAATATAAAATAATTTGTATTCCACATGAAGTTTTCCAAAAAAGGGGAAGGAAATGGGGAAGGGAAGGGATTATAATCCCTTCCCCTTTTTCGAAAACTTCATGTGGTATTCCACATGAAGGGATTATAATCCCTTCCCCTTTTTGGAAAACTTAATGTGGAATACAAATTATTTGATATTTATATCTATCTATCTAAATTATTCCCTTCCCCTTTTTGGAAAACTTCATGTGGAATACAAATTATTTGATATTTATATCTATCTATATACATACATATTTATTCCCTTCCCCTTCTCGAAAAAATATCAAATAATTTGTATTCCACATGAAGTTTTCCAAAAAAGGGGAAGGAAATGGAGAAGGGAAGGGATTATAATCCCTTCCCCTTTTTCGAAATCTTCATGTGGTATTCCACATGAAGGGATTATAATCCCTTCCCCTTTTTGGAAAACTTCATGTGGAATACAAATTATTTGATATTTATATCTATCTATCTATATTATTCCCTTCCCCTTTTTGGGAAAGGGATTATTCCCTTCCCCTTTTTGGAAAACTTCATGTGGAATACAAATTATTTGATATTTATATCTATCTATATACATACATATTTATTCCCTTCCCCTTCTCGAAAAAATATCAAATAATTTGTATTCCACTTGAAGTTGCCCAAAAAAGGGGAAGGAAATGGGGAAAGGAAGGGATTATAATCCCTTCCCCTTTTTCGAAAACTTCATGTGGTATTCCACATGAAGGGATTATAATCCCTTCCCCTTTTTGGAAAACTTCATGTGGAATACAAATTAATTGATATTTATGTCTATCTATATAGGTACATACAGAAGCTTCCCCTTCTCGAAAAATTACATATAATTTGTATTTCACATGAATTTTGAAAAATTGTGAAAAAATATTGTTTTTTGGATTTTTCTCTATAAATTCTGAATCTTCCCCAAATTTTTTAGTAAAAAACCTTGTTCAATTCACCATCTGATATCTAGACATAATTGTCAAAAATTGTCAAAATTTCAAAAAAAATGGCGGATTTTTAGTACTTTCAATTGCGATTTTCTCTTTCAAAAGTACATGATCCAAGATTTTTTTTCTTTTAAAATGTTCTATAGAAATAGGGCTTTCTAATAAGAAAAAAATCGTTACAAAATTCCGAAGGTCGCAAACCTTACCGGACCCCTTTTTGAATTCGCACGCTTGAAACGGATCTATTTTTATGTTATACTTCATGAAATCTCTTGAAGAGTTTTAGCTGTAGAGTTCCACATACACTTTACAGTATATTCTTTATAATCTTGCCCATTTTATTTTTTCATATTCCAGACCCAATTTTCCAAAATGTCATTCAGTTTTGTCAATGGTGTCGACTCATTCAATTCATATTGACGATGCTCGCAAAATTTGGTAAACTGTTTCCATACGCTATTTTTACTCCTCGCTGTATTATCAGGAATTGTAGTCTCTATGTATTTCTTCATATTTGGCCTCACCAAACGGGTTCAACAGCTTCAACACGATTGATTCAATTTGACGTTTAAGAGTACTGACAGATGCACAGGCTTCTTGGTATAAGAATCATTCTGAATAGTCGGTGACTATTGTGCACCTTGCAAATAGTCACTAGTTATATCACAAGAGGTGAAAATTTTTTTGATTATATAACTCATGTTCTAATGAACCAATACAATCCTTGAATTTCCCTTAGTTACGACGTATTGATAAGTGAATATACCCCTTGACGACGTGATATAATCGTTTTGGTGTTTCGCCTCCTGCCATATTGTGATCATTTCCATAGTAACGGGCAAGGTCAATGAAATTTCAGTTAATTCTACTACAAATTCCGAAAACAACAATACATCAAATATGTATTATAATAATTGTACCTTCAATATTAATATTAATCAATAAAAAAAATTAGAATATTATTCGTTATATAATCGTAACGAATACCATAGACAATATTTTTCGATTATTCACCGAGTCACGAGACGTATTTGGCGAAACACCACTCGAGCTGCGCTCTCGTGATGTTTCGCCAAATACGTCTCGTGACTCGGTGAATAATCGAATATTGTCTATGCTCTTGTGATATTATAACTGAATATTTTTTGACATTTTTGTGTAAAATTTCGACAAAAATTATTTTTAAAAAATATCCCTCCAGCTTCGCTGTCGGGATATTTTTAAAGAATTTTTGTCTCGCGCAATTTTTACAGAAATTTTGCGGAAAAATTTCAAAAAATATTCAAAACAAAATTTATACCTCGAGTGGTATATGGTCAGATTATATACCGAAAAAGACGAAAACATACAACGAAATGGAAGATTTTCAAAATAATCTATGTAGCTACAAGCTACATAATAATTTATATTTTTATTAGGAAAAACGGGCAAAACGAAACGAAACCTAAACAATTGACAATGTGATGTGACGTTAATGTGACGTTAATGTGACGTTAATGTGACGTTAATGTGACGTTAATGTGACGTTAATGTGACGTTAATGTGACAACATTAAAAATTGGCTGTGGCGGGTGGGCCGGGGAATATTCACTTATGCCAAAAAATATCCAGTATAATTTGCTTCTGATTGGTCGCAAAATGGCATTTGACTGGTTAGAAACGGATGGAGGTATATAATCGCTAATAGAGCGTGTTGATTGGTCTTGTCAAACAGGAAACAAAAGTATAATTGGTTGATGACTGATATTTAATAGACGCAAAAAAATAATCTTTAAAATAGGTGAGTACTATCGATATTCCGCAAAATCAATCAAAAACTCGTGGTTCCGTATAGTTCACCGTCCTTGAAATGACTTTCGTTACACAAACTTGATTCCGATCAAAAAAATAGCAATATTTCAAATGTCAATAATTTTGCACCACTTTCTCCTAGAGGTACTACAAACTACTATAAAGCAGCAAGAATAAAATTCAACCCACACAATGCTATTGTCGATGTTTTCGAAAAATACATTCTAAAATAAAATTACAAACTCGATTTCCAGAGGTAAGTGACCGACTGATTGGAAAATAAAAATATTCACCAGAGCATTAGCGAAATTTTCATGGGCGTACCCATGGAGGGGCAGGGGAGGGCGGCTGCCCCCCTGGAAATTTTCTATGTTTAAGAAGTTTGTCGAAATTGTGGGAGGTTTGGAAAAGCTTTCCCTATGACAGAATCCTTGGACAAGAAAAGTAGCTTTTCAGTTGTTATCCGCAGTTGAGCAAACCACATTTATATTGGCTTTATGTAATACATACAAATACAATTCGCTGCAGCAGCCCGTCGCAAAAACATTACAGTCTAAAACCTTGGACGTAATTAATTATGTAGAGCTCATTCAAACCATAACAGCAGTTACAGAACACAGGCATTTTGCCGAAGAAGGTAGTGAAGAATTAATAAAATCAGCTAATGGAATTGCTAAGGTTTCGAATTCCAAGGATAGCTTCAAACCATAACAGCAGTTACAGAACACAGGCATTTTGCCGAAGAAGGTAGTGAAGAATTAATAAAATCAGCTAATGGAATTGCTAAGGTTTCGAATTCCAAGGATAGCAAGCCGCCAATAATAATAGGGCAAATTAAAACAATTGGACATCAATGATACTGATCTTACGAATATTCAGACTTTAAAAATGTTGAATTTGATTCTTATATAATTGAAAGAATCCAAATTCAAATTTTATGACTTAGAATGAAGCTGAACTATGGCGCACTCTTTGGATAAATAAGCAGGAGAACTTCGAAGATTTGGAGGTAACAAAATTAAAACAACAAGCAGAATATATTTATCCAGAAATGAAAACAGCACTAGAAATTTACTGGATTGGTCCACGCGTACAGTTAAGAGGTTATTCAGTACACTCAGACGCGTAAAACATGGCTGAGATCAACAATGATCGAAGACAGGTTAAATGGACTTTGTATCCTCAGTTTACATGAGAAACTTGTAAGCAGGACGATTTTTCCAACGGAAACACCATAAACCATTTTACTGAAGATCATTGAAAGTTATTTTTAAAATAAAAGTCGAAGTGAACAATTGAATTGAATTTATGTTTATTTATTTGACAGGTATTCTACTCTTCACGCAATATGCCTTATGTAAAGGTGTCTTCGCATAGTGTGTGACAGAACAAGCGCAGGGGTCCGTCCATAAAAAAATCTGACTTGCCCCTCCCTTGGCCTGAAGCTGGGTACGCCCATGGAAATTTTTATTTGTGATTATTAATCGTACACCCGTTGGTGGTAATTAACGCAACACTGATTACTTCGCGTGTCCAGTTTTATTCTAATTTAATCTACCCTATTCCATATTAATAACACTACAATCTCCACTGTTATCAACAACAGCAAAAAAACCAACTTTTATTAGATCAACTGCATTGTCAGATTGGTTTTGTGCGGTAATTCGTCGAAATATATTCACGATATAATTAATATGAGTCCAGTCTACTGGAAAAATTGATGGAAACAAAATAATAAATAATTTTATTGTATTTCATTGAAAGAGGAAAAAATTTTCCATGGTTTTATGGAGATATTTTAGTATTCACAACCACGTATAATTCCTATTCTAGAGGTTTTATACCTAGATCGACATCCACCACAATGCACCAAATATTTAATTTGTACCTATATTCAGTAGGTAAAGTCTGTTCATACATATAGTTAAGTGACGAAAACCGATTAGTCAAAGAGTAGTCAGGTTTTAATAAAAGTTCACATTCCAGAGCATTTACAACCGCGTATAAATCAGGAAGTTCATAGGTCGAAGACGCTTTAAACTTTCATGGTATCTCGCATTTGGCACTGCCCCTCGTTCGCCCGACCTCAATCCCATGAACTACCCCACAAACACTCCAAGAACTTAGACAACTTTTACCCCAAAGGTCGTAATAACATTTTTGCCTGTCATTGGCATGAGGTATTCACAAGTTGCACAGGTATTTCTCAACAAAAATCTAGCTAGTTACTTCACTATAAGTATGAACATACTTTATCAATCTATTAAGTCAACTAAAAAAGCTAAACATTTATATATTTTTTGAGAACTAATAAATTAGAAAACCAGCTTTCTAAACCTGCATAAACTAGTTACATTGAATAATCTAACAATTTTCTATGTAATTTAGTTAAAATGAACCATTCAAATGCCTCGGAAATGAACTAAAGGTGAATATGACAAGTCGGTAGCTGGAAGTTGAAATTAGTTGCACTACTGTACCTATCTAAAATTCAAAACATCTGTTTAGTTACTGCTACCTCTCAACTTGTCAGATTTTACGTTAACTAGTGTATTTTATAAAGTTTAAACAAAGTTTTTAGTTTTTTTGTACTTCAAGGATTGTTTTATTTGAAATAATAAACAAATATGGAATTTGATATATTTTTATCTCTCTACCTTTTTATATTAATAGGGTGTTCAACTAAAAAAAAAATTACGTCGCACCAAATTTTATCAAATGTATTAGTGTTGTTTTCTTTTTATCATTTAGAAAATTCTATTTGAAAAATTTCTCAAAATCCGCTTTTTAGATTTTGACGTCACTAGTATAAGTTGAAGTTAGTCACATATTTTGACATGGAACAAAATAATCATAAGATAGGGTAGTTACCCAAATTGAAGAAGAAAAGAAGAAGTTTAGGTTAGAGTGACAGTTAGTTGTTTGCATTTCGGTGTAAATTTTTGATTAGTTCGATTTTAAGCTTTATACCTTTTATTAATAAAATGCTTCAAATTCAAATTGAACATGGTAAACAACAGAGTGATAGATATGTCATATGTCAACATTTTTGTCCTGAACAAGCTCAAACATCCCAATGAAAGAAAAAGAAGAAACTGAAACATGGAACAGCAAAGGAAGACTATCGACAACTTCACATTTAAACTAGTGACGTATCTGCATTATAAGTTGCAAAGTTTTAGTAAATTTTTGTTTTCATTTTTTTCTGTTAATCTAAAGACTAATTTTATTTTTGAATATCCCATTTGTCACTTATTAATATTACCTAATAAAACATAGGGTTAAAATTTGAAGTTGAACACCCTATCGCTACTTCCCATAGAAGTATCTTATCTAGTTCTGTATTGTCGCAACTACTGCTCTCTATGTCTCTTTATCATGTTTTTTCTTTATACTTTTCATTCCTAATGATCTTCAACAACTGATGTCTTCTCCTTCCTTTTCTTTGACTCCCTTTCTATATCTACTCGCAGTAAATCATCAAATCTTTGGTTATGAACAATGCAGCTATGAATAATTTGACGTTTTCTTTCTAATTTTTCAAAATAAATTCTATAAATTGCGGACTTCTTCATATCATATTGTTAAATGAAAACTGTAGCTTGTCGAAAATTATTTGTACCTTATTTATTGAGGATCAAAAAGTACTGGTACTAAAGTGGTATATTCCTAATAATAGGTAAGTATTTAATATAATCATCTACATGGAGTTTGATAGGTTCTAAATGGTTCAGATGAGTACTGAAACTACATAAAAAAAACAAATGAACGGATATTTTTGTTATATGTTTTTTCTCGAATGAAAATAGTAAAAAATGTCTTACTTTGGAAAAACAGAATGACCAAAATGATTGAAGCGGCCGGCCTCATCTTATGTTTCCACCTCATCACATGTTAAGTTTCACCATATCAAAAAAAATCCACAAGAAAACTTTCGAGAAACTACTCGAAAATAACTAAAAACACTTTTCACATCACCTCGAACACGAGTATCGAAAAAGTGTCGCGCACAATGTCATCCCGATTTTGACACGAAAACAAAAACCAAAAAAAGTTCACGAATTCGGCCCGGCAAACCGTGCTTTTTTTTAAAACGTATGATCGAAGTTCGGTTAGAACTGAGCGCCTCACTCTAGAGAACAGCGCTAACTCTGATTCTCCACTTCTGGATGCGGTGCGAAGTTTCAGAGAAAACAACGCATGTCCCCTCTTCCAGAGGTGACTGGCTGTCGCCCCGAATTTTTCGTTTGAATTAATTGTTTATTCGGCATTAACAAAATGGAAAAACGTTGTTCCGACAAGGTCAATAAACAATGTTTCTAAATTCGCTTTTGACATGCTATTTTTTCAACTGAAATAACATCAGTAAATATTGATTATCTTTAAACATTTTTAAGCCTATTTATTGAATAGATTATAAATGTATCATTAAATAAAATAAATTGCAAAAGCTTACAACATTCAATGCAAGGAATATACAGTGTGTTTCCAAAGTAATATGAAATATCATTGTGGGCGATTCGTCATTCAATTTTATAACGTTTATAACAAAAAAAAGTCAACACCCTGTATCTCATTAACGACAAAACTTATCACACATGTTTATAGGAACTTTTCGTCATGACGAATCACCCTCAACAATATTTCAGATTACTTTGGAAACACCCTATAGAGGGTGGAAAGACAAGGGAGCGTCCATAAATTACATAAATAGTTTCCAGCAATTTCTCTTGGCCACTTTTACTATCAATATTTTTCCCCACACCTGGGACAAATACTTTCCGAGATACAGCAGGTAGGTGATCTGTGGATACAGCCGGTTACCTCGCTTAATGGGCCACCCTGTACAATATTGTTGATAAATCTATTTTGGGTTGCAGAAATTCCAGAAAATGTTAGATGTACACTATAAAAAAGCTTTGTACGATTTACAGTCATTCTCAAAAATGATATTTCAAAATTACAAATGTATACAAAGCTCTGTAAAACACCCACAATTATTTTCAAATTTTTACCTACTGCTGTGACACCTATTGGTTCTAGTGTAAACTACTATTCAAATATAGTATATTTTCTTAAAATAGCTAAAGAAATCTTTAACTAATGACAATTTAAACTTCAAATGTCAAATAATAATTTTGTTTTGGCATTGACAGATACATGATAGACTTTTAGGAAAAAGAATAAAGTTATAAAAATGTCAATAGATAGCAGAAATTCGACTGTTATCGACAACAGTAATAGAACTTTAGATCCAATTTCTTTACAAAATCAGTTAATCATTGCAAGAAAGGAAATAAACAATTTAAGGTAATTTACACACAAAAACTTTGCAATAACTATTTATAAATTGAACCTTTGTAGGCAGCAACTAAATACTCTAAACCACGTTCATCGGAATGAACTAGACTATATTAATAAAAAGTTGGTAGAATGGCAATGTCCATCATGTAAAATAAATCGTACTTCTACCCAGCCTTCAACAGAAACAGAACGCTATGACTTTACATCTAAATATATTGGTAAAATAATAACAAACTTTCCAGAGAAGAGAGGCACTCCAAGGCAGCCAGGAATTTGCAAAGATATGACAGCTAAAGTAGTCGTTGATAACAACATTTTTACCAACCCAGAACATGCTTTGGATGGCTTACAAGAGTATTCTCACATGTGGTTAATTTTTCATTTTCATAAAAACGACAGCTCAAATTCAAAAGCTAAAGTTGCTCCTCCTAGATTGAATGGAATAAGAACTGGAGTTTTTGCTACAAGATCTCCACACAGACCTGCTCCATTAGGTTTATCTCTAGTTAAAATTGACAGAATTATGGATAATGTTATTTACTTCAGGTACCTATATGATCAAAATTTCAATTATGTTTGCACTCACAGTGATTATTGTAATTTTAGTGGTGTAGATATGATCAATGAAACTCCTGTATTGGATATAAAACCTTACATTCCACAATATGACAACCCAGTCTATTTAAGTATGGCAAATGATACTAACAGCAATGATACAATTGACAATTCAGCCAGTACATCTAGTCCACCTCAGCCATCATCGGATGAAGTTGATTTAGGAAATGATACAAATAGGACCGCTTTAAATAACGAGAGAATAATGGATGGACAAGAAAATGAAAGAGAACAAGTAGTAGGTGCACCAGTAATCAATAATATACATCCAAGGACAGAAGAATCATTTTATGTTAGATCAAACTCAAGAATGGGAGAAAGAGAAGCTCCAGATGGAGAGGAAGAAGAATCTTCAAGAATATCTCAACCAACAACTACTTTGCAAACGGCAACTACTCCAGAAGGTCATGTCAGAGTACCTGCTTGGATAGACCAACCTTTAGTTCCTAGATTAACTGTAGTGTTTAGAGACCGAGCACTGGCACAATTGATCCAGTTAGGACCAGATGTAAATATATTGAAATTTTACACCAATACTCTCCAGTTTGTACAATTTTATGATAAAAGTTCGTTTTTTTTAGTCAGAAGAAAAGAAGACTACAATTACTAATGTTCTACGAGAGGATCCAAGATCTGTATATTTGAGAGAACGTTGGGGAAGTCATTGTTATGTCTTTAGGATAGCAGATTTGCATGTATCATGCAAATTTAACGATAGTGCACAGATTGTGACTGTTTATCAAATTTTCCAAAATGATCCGCCACAAGCAGATGAAGAATAAAATAGGCTGAATCTTTGAAATAGATAAGTTCGATGCTAGAAGCACAAACCTTAGAAGGTTATTACTAAAATTAACATCCCCTTTTACATATTATATCCTGATTACATTGAACCATTCCCAAATTGTTTTGGTTAAACTAAAAAAAAAGTAGGTTTAAGTCTAGTGCTTTTTCTGTGATGAAATAACATGTTTAGTTGATTGCCTGAGCTTGTCAAACAGTCAAATTAGCCGAAAACTGACAGGTTGGGTTGACGGGAAGTTATGCAAAATACAAAATTGGTCATTTGGCAGGTTACTCGAGCAAATTAACATTATACAAATAGAACTTTTGATGGTTGTAAGAAATGATGAATGATACTTGTTTGGTTTTGTCTTTAAACATTTTGTTTATAGTGTGTTGTTTTTGTTTTTTTATTTTTATATATATATGACTGTGCAAGTCTATTTTGAGAATTAGAAACTGCTTTATGTAATTGATATAAAATGATCACATCGATACTGATCAAATTGTAATAATTTCTTTATCGACTTCTAATGTATGTACAATGAATTTGTTATTGAAATTTTCCATTTATTTATCAATTAATAATAAACTAGTTTTAAATTAAAATTGTTGATGTATTTTTTTTTTCTAAAGTGAATCTTCAGCTTTGTGCTTGTGAAAGTAAGACGTGGTTAATATCGATCCTATAAAGAGTTAAATTGCTAGGGAAAAACCTAATTTAAAAATCTGAAAAGTGGTATAAGTAAGTTAGTGCAACATAGAGAGACAAAAGTGCAAAATAATAATTGTAAGTAGCCTTTAATTAGTCAGTAATCCGAAGAAAACGGATTAATTCAAATAATAAAATTCAGTCTGTAAAATTAAATGCAATAAAAAACTGGTCACAGCTTATCAGTAAATATTAAATTGTAAAAGCGATAGCGGCAAGTGAATAAAATTAGTACAGGGCCGAACTGAGAGGAATAAGTAAAATTTCAATTTAATTGGTCAGTTCGTAGAGTAGGGTGGAGGCTGAACGAAGTAGGCTTACACTATACCAAACTACGTACGAAACACCAAATAGGTTGGATGAACCAAAAAAGGAATAAACCGGAACACGACGAGTCACTGGAGGAAGAAAAAATATTTCGCAAAAGTAAATTAACAGAGCACTCACCAGGTAAACAACGAGAAATGGACGAATTAAGAGAAATATTACAAGAATTTAAGAAAGACATCAAGGGAGATTTGCAAACAATAAATGCCGGACTAGAGCGAATGAAACATGATCAAAACGAAATCAAGAAGGAAATACAGCAAATCAGAGAAGACCAACAAGGGTTTGGAGATGAGATAATCAAAATATTAAGACAAAATGAAACTATAAAAAAGGAAAATGAGCTAATAAAACAAGAAAATTAAAGAAGATTTGGATGAAATAAAAAAAACACTAGAATGGATAGAGAAAGACAAAAAGAAAAACAACGTGGTGATGAGTGGACTGCCGATAGATGAGGAAAATCCTGCAATATTGAAAGATGCAATAGAGAACTTCGCTAGACAGAAGTTGAATGTGAATGTGCAGGTGAAATCAGCTACGAAACTAGGACCCAGAACATGCTTGATACAATTTAATGAGGAAAAAGACAAAGAACAAGTAATGCAGAATAAAAATAAACTAAAGGACAACAAAGACGAAAGAATATACATCAACAACGATCTAACAAAAAATGAAAGGTTGAAACAGAAGCGAATGAGGGACATAGCAAGAGATGAAAGGCAAAAAGGAAACATAGTTAAGGTTGGGTACAACAAGATAATCATAAATGGAGAGGAATGGAGATGGGACAGCAAGGAGAGCGAAATAAAGAAAGATAGTTCAAAAAACTAGTAAACGAAGATGAAACAGAAGAAATAACACTAGAAACGACGACTAGGCTTGAACAAGGACATGAAAAAGTATTAACTAAAAGAAAAGTGGAAGAGGATCATAGAAGAATGAAAAGGAAACAAAAGATAAAACAGAACTCGAAATATAAAACAATGAAAATAAGCACATGGAATATTAGGACGATGCTAACTGCAGGAAAAATGCAAGAGATAGGGGCGGAATTGCGAAGATATGGAATAAACATAGCTGCCATACAAGAGCATAGATGGAAGGGAAAAGGGGAAATAGAAACAAAAAATTTCAGTCTCAGATACTCAGGGGGCGAGAGACAAGGACAATATGGAGTAGCCTTTATGATTTTCGGAGACGTAAGGAAAAATATTCTAGAATTTCGGCCGATAAGTGGCAGACTTGCATACATGAGGATAGAAGCAAAACCGTCCAACCTATCGTTACTAAATATATATGCACCGACGGAAACTGCGAACAGAGAAGAAAAAGATATAGAGGAAGAAATAGAAAATATCCCTAAGGAAGACACGATCATGGTAATAGGGGATTTCAATGCACAAATAGGAAAAGAACAATATATCGAACTCGTCGCAGGAAAATATACAATACATGAGAGGACCAATGACAACGGACAGCGATTATGTAACTTAGCAACACGAGCGGATATTACCATAAGCAGCACAAAGTTTCCACATCCCGACAAGCACAAAATAACATGGATATCACCAGATCAGCGAACACAATCTCAAATAGACCATATTCTAATAAACAAAAGAAGGCAATCCTCAATTAAAGATGTAAGATCTTATAGAGGAGCCTGCGCAGACTCAGACCACTTCATGGTAATGGCAAAAATAAAATTAAAAACAAGAAGACACAACCTCAAGAGTGAACAAAAAAAATGGGACATTGAAAAATTAAAGGATAATCTAGTAAAAAAGAAATACGTAGAACAACTTGAAAATTATTTAACAGAAGATGGGAGGCAAGAACGCAATGATATGAAAGAAGAATGGTGCAATATAAAAAACGGAATACAAGTAGTAGCGGAAAAAGTGATAGGTAAAAAGAAGAAGGAGAGCAAAAAAGAATGGTACAATACTGAATGGATAAGAACAAATAAACCAGAAGATAGAGAAAAATATCAAACACTAAGGAAAGAATATATAGATTGGTTAAAAAAATATGGGAAGAGGAAAAAATGCCGAACGAATGGGAAACTGGACAAATCATAACGATACACAAAAAAGGAGACCAGCAAGAATGTAAGAACTATAGAGGCATTACACTATTAAACGTAGCCTATAAAATATTATCATCACTAATACAAAGACGACTAATAACTGAAACTCAAAATATTATAGGACAATATCAATGTGGATTCACAAGAGGCAGATCAACAACAGATGCAATACACACTATTAAACAAATTATGGAAAAAGCATACGAACATAAATATGAAATAGAAATGTTATTTTTAGACTTTGAACAAGCCTTTGACTCTCTAAAGAGGAACGAAATTATGAAAGCTTTAAAAGAACAAGGGGTAAGCAAAAAACTAAGAAAACTAATAGAGATGACAATGAGACATTCAAAGGTTAGTATCCTGACACAAAAAGGAGAAACGGAAGAGTTTGAAATAAACAAAGGTGTAAGACAAGGAGACTCACTGTCAGCTACGCTGTTCAATCTGTCTCTAGAATTTGTTTTGAGAAAGTTACAAAAGGGAAATCTTAGAACAACAGGAAGTCAATTCATAGCCTATGCTGATGACATAGTACTAGTGACAAAAATAAGGAAAATCATGGAAAAATTACTAAGGGAGATTGAGGAGGAAGGGAGGAAGTTGGGACTGAAAATTAATGTGAAGAAAACGAAGATAATGAGATTTGGGAAAACAGGACAGAATGGGGAAATACGAATAGGAAATAAAAAATTCGAAGAAGTACAAAAATTCAAATACCTGGGTGTAATGATAGACAATAAAGGGGAAAGAAGAACGGAGGTCGAAGAAAGAATAATGGCAACAAATCGAGCGTACCAAGCTAACAAAAATTTGTTAAAAAGTAAAATATTGACTAGGCAAACAAAGTTGAACATATACAATACAATAATAAGGCCAATAACAATGTACGCAGCAGAAACTATAACTATGACGAAAACAGAAGAAGACAAACTAAGGATAAACGAACGCAAGATATTAAGATCAATTCTGGGTCCAGTGAAGATAGGAGAACAAGAATATAGAAGGAGAACGAACCAAGAAATATTAGAAGAACTGAATGGAGAAGACATAATAAAGAAAATTAAAACTCAAAGAGTCAAATGGCTGGGACATATATGGAGGCAAGGGAAGGAAGCAGTAACAAAGGCTATGCTACAATGGCAGCCGGGAGAGAATATATATATATATATATTTCTAAAGTGTTATGAATATTTTCATGAAAGTGATGATGTAGTTGATTGATTGGTTCGGCGCCACCAGTCAGAAGCTTAGAGACCTCGGCACCTCAGTCTTTGGGCTTTTTGTGCTCTTGATTATACCGTTTATGTGAATATAGACCAGTAGCCCTTATCAAACTCGACAGTCTTTTCACTAGGTCCTTCTTGGATACTTTAATCCTATATCTCCAATGAGACATCAGTGCTTCACATTCGAAGATAATGTGTGAGGCTATATCCTCGTCTTCCATGCACAACCGACAGATAGGTTCCTCCCTATATATGCCAATTGTATGCATGTGCTTCCTTAGGGTACAGTGACCGGTGAGTAATCCCGTCACTTTCCTTATCTGGCCCCTGCTGATGTTTAATATTTCGTTAGTCAGTTTCTAACCGTTACGAACAAGCCAAATGATTATTAAATATGCTCGTTTGATGAAATTCTTTATTCTGTTAGATTTTGTCAACACATTCGAGCTTTATTTATTGATTGTCATGAAGTAAAAGCCGATTGCACTGTCAACTTTCTTGAGCCAACTGAGTTTCGTGGCGTTATTTGCGACAAAGGAGAAAGGATAAATAAAACGCTTTTGTACACTTTAATCAAATATATTTACAATAAATATGAGTCTTATATACATGAATACAAGTTAGTCAAAAAATTATTAATAAAAATAAGTTTACCCAATTTGGCATATTTGAATTTCGTTGAACTAAAAACTTAGGTACATTGACAAAAATTGGAATGTTACAATATATCTAAGAATAACATTAACAGTATTATTGTATTTTATTGAAAATTAAACCAGTTCCCGGATATTTCAAATAAAATTAATTTTTTATTAAAATACTTGACAAAAAAATCAAATTAAATGTCACCTCCCGGATCTGGCCTAAACAATTTAAATATTCGACAACTAAAGCTAGGAAAATGTTTCAATTTTAAAACTATAAATATAAAATTAAACAAGTTTTTTTTTCAAAGATTTGCAATTTATTTACAATAAATAGAATTATTAATTTTGTTAACAACAACTAGATTTTTCCTTTTATCTATTTCGACATTAAACATGTCTGGGAAAAATTCTTCAAGGCAAGATTGCATTGTTCTAATTAAATACTTTATAAACATTTTATCAGTCACGGTCTACATCTTTACAAAAAAGAATTATAATAATCAATCGCTTTTTTTTAATTCGCAAAACAATTTCCAATAAAAAGGTATATTTTTGATCGCCCCTCGTACCAAAACAATTTTTTTAATCATAATCGATGTTTTTTTGAAAACTTGGGATACTAGATGCTACTTATAAGTTATTAATTTAAGGAAAACAGGAGAATGGTTTTGATTGAAGGTAGATTGTCACATTTAGATGGTAGGATACGGTTGTGATTTCGACAGAAAAAGCAAGCTTAAGGTAGGACGCTCCAAACATTTTTGAAAAACAAGAGTTAGAACAGAAAAATCAAATTTCAAACTCAATGTTTTGTGAATTAAAAAATTGAGTGATTTTTACAAAGTTAACATACTTTTAGAAACGAGTGAAAACAGTTTGGTTCTACTAGATGAAGTTGCACTACATTCAATAGAATCTAACACTAAAATAAAACGGTTAAGTGGCATTATCATTGAACAAGTCTTATAAGAATTTAAGTAGAAGAGATTTTTAACCGTTAAATGCACCATTTTGAATTATTTCATCATTATTTAACACACGTGCATTAAACTTGGTCCTTTTTAAGTTATTCTCAAACTAAATATTTGAGAATTATTGCGATTTAATATTTTTTTGACGATAAACAAACCTATTTTTCATTTATCGATCAGTAGTTTTTTTTTATTTATATTATTTTTAGTCGAATATTGCTTACAAACAGCATTTAGGGTAAACCATGATGAAAACGCCGAAAATTGATGAGCAATCGACAAATTTCAAAGGTTTACCCGATGCTCATTATCAACTCCAATTTGCCCACTTTAATAATGCCACTGATATAATATTGCTGAGCACAATTACTACAGTAAATAACTCTAGTTAACCTCACTATGTATATCACTGTCTCATGATGACAAATAATATTTAACACCACTAATTTCCAAAAAATGTAGATACATTTGCAAGTTTTTTTTAAGCCACCCCGTTTTTTTAATAGATCGTTTCGGATACAGGCCAACTCGTCACCAAACTCTTGAGGTCCTAAGCTCAGAATAGCCAACTGGGCCTCGATTCTCCACTTCACGAGAAAATATTCCTATATGAATTGTTTCCTACACTAATATTCCTATCTGCCAACGGAATTTACTTTCCTATAGGAGGGTATGCCTAAGATAGACTCTCATATTTTCTATTTCTACCCAATCACGATTGAGCATGCTAATTCCTTTTAGGTGTTCTATGCGGTATTGGCAGCTCTGAGAATTGAAATGGATTGCGTTTTTGTTTTGTAACATAACGTCTTTGGTAATGCAGACACTCTAGTCAGCGGAGAAATATAATTATTTAGCACCCCAATTAAATTTATAACAAGTTGTTTGGATTAGCCTAAGCAGTTTTACAAATTGTCGATCACGTATGAGATCAAATGGACAGCCTTTGTGACATTTTGACCAATAGTCTCTGTCAAGCCTATCCTTTAACTCCTCGACATGTTCCAATTGATTTAAAAGAACGATTTCATCTATGGTTACAATACATTTGTCTCCTCTATTTAATACAGTTTGTGATGTTAATTAAGAATATTCAAATTATTTCATTCGCATAAAACGTACACAGGAAAGAAATTAAAAGCAAATGAGTGAAACTGGCAAACACACAATATATTACATCCACAGCACACCCTCGCATGCCCTTTGGTGTCTGATTTGCATTTTCCCATGATTTAGGACCATGTGCTTTTTGTAGGAGAAAATTCCTACGAGTGTTGCAGAATACCGTAATCTGATTCTCATGGGTAAACCGACATATTTCCCATAGGAGTCAAATCGAGAATCGGGGCCCTGGCCACCATTGAGAGCAGGCAATTTTCAATACACCTTTAAAATATGAGAACTAGATACTTGAGGCTATGATTTTTCTTGGTACCAACCCCCGGAATGTAAGATACGTTTATAAATACGACACTTTTCTCTAATTAGAATTCTAGAGTGTTCTGGATAAATTAGATTATTAAACAATCATTTTTATATATTTATGGTCAGTTGGCATGGGCTGCACACATATATATAGATACATATATGTTGTAACACTGGGTGTGTTCCGATTGTTAACTATTGATTGTATTTTTAATTCAGTGTTCTATTAGCTCTCGATCACGTATCAACAAATGAAATTGAAGAAATACAGTAAACATGACTTTTTATTATTAAAAGAAATCAGTTTTTTTTAAAATATGTGTTTTAATAAAAGTATTCTAAAAATATCAACATAATTATTGAAGAGGATATTGTAGGGTAATATAAAATTCAATAAAAGGTAGATATGTACAATTATTACTGAGCGTCCAGTTTCTGTTTAGTCCTGGTGTCCAGTTGGCCGGTTGGTTGACGGTCTAAATTTCACCTAGGTGCACCAAAGTCCCCGTTCATAATTTTTACGTTCTAGCGACACTGACTGTAAACTGTACCTTACAGTTAGTCGGCCATATTGGTGCTGGAATAAGCTCCGCCTAGTGATCTGGTTATTAATGCATACTCGAATTCGTCAACGGCAGACAATTAACTCAATTATCTGCGGCCATTTCTGAAGCCACCTGAACCCGGTCCGAGCTTGTCTAGAATGACTTACAAACTTCAAATAAGGAGAAAATTGCGAAAGTTAGGCAAGATAGAAGTTATGTTTTGAAGATTTGTTAAAGTAGTGGGTCTATTGGTAAAGATGTGACAAAATACTATCGCTTAGCTTTAAGCTTGAGATTTCTACACTGAAAGATATTCTTAAACGTCAATTTTTAATGGTAATATTGATATTTTGATATCTACACCTCTGGATTATTTGTGGTGTTTTACACTCAAACCACAACTTGTTGAGATTCGGTTAAAGTTGGAAGGATAAATAGTTTTTATAAAAATATTCCCTTTTAAATAACTACGACATTCACAAGAAGAGACAAAAATACGGTAGGCCATTTTTTTTATATAATATAAATTTTGTCGACAAATTTACAAACATACACCTAGAAAGATTATTATTTTTTAGTTCCGTTATGTTTGAAAATTTGTTCAGGGAATTTTTCCTTCTAATATCTATTAACAATTAACAACGGTATATAAAAAAATAACGATTGAAAAGAAAGGGGAAAATAAATAATTTTTGACTATCCTATTTATAAGATGCATGAAACTAACGGTCATTGAGAGGCAGAAAACATTTTATGGTAAAGTCTGTTCATACATACCTTTGGAGAAACAGTCTCACAATTGCAAAAATTTTCAAAAATGAGTTGATGATGTCAAATTATTCCTAAAGCTCAACTTTATCCGGTACAACAAAGACATAATTGTAACTCATTCCATATGCTCTAGATGGCGGATATATCTTATGGCATGGGGTCACTTCACCATAAGTATGAACAGACTATACACTCATTGTGAAGCAGCTGAATTTTAATTGTGTTTTCTAAATCATTCGAAATAATATGACCGTAAGTGTGAGTGTAGTGCAATATTAAGACCTATCAAAAACTAACCTTTCTTTTCATTCGATTGTTTATAGATTCGATCTGCACTATAATTATTCACTATATATCAGTTAAAAGTTTCTAATCGTCTAAAATTCAAAACGTGAAATAATATCCTAGGAATATTGTATTGTCACAAGATTTGAGAATATTCAAAAATACTGATTCGAAACGAAATTTCGAGGAAGACAAACGCAAGTACGGTAACAAGATTTACGTTTACCAGATTTGTGAGTCAATCGATTGCGCACGTCTAACGACAACAACAGACAGAAGTTACCTGAAGGTATTCAACAGTAAAGAATACATCAATGAAATATAACATTTTCAGTAAAAAGCACTGCTATTGTTGTTTAAAATACAATTATAATTCAAAAATTCTTTTTCTTTGGTGCTTAACACCATTTTGGCACTTTTTTAATACTAACATCAAACAGATAGCTTTATAAAAAAACCCGTGTACGATAGGGACACTATATCGTCAATCTTGTTTAACTTAAGAGAGAGCAATATTCACACAAAAGGGACTATATATATATAGTTACAAACATCAAGAAGGAACCAATAGGAGTTTTAGAGCGACTGTAAAATACTGCGCTCGAAAAAAGGGTCTTCAGTTGAAAGAAAATAAATCAAAATACAGCTAATGAGAACTAGCAACGAACAACTGCACTAAGACTTGATGTTTCGGAGTATTTTGGACAATAAAGTGTACACCATTAAAAATATATATAGGAGAGAAAACACCTCAGAAGAATATATGGAGGAGCAAAGTAGAAGATATCTGGATCAAAAGAACAAATCAGGAGCTCATGAAATTGTATGAAAGTCCCATGATATCAATGGTAGTAAGGTTGCGTATAAGATTCTTAGGGTATATAGAGAGACTAGCTACAAAGGAAGTACTTAGGAGAGGAATTGGATATAAAAGAAAAAGAAGGGGATAGAGACAGTAGAAAAGGACCTCAAGCTGTTGAACATATGCAGATGGGAGGAGGTGACAAAGAACCAAAAATAATGGAAAATAGCGAACAAATATTTCACCTACTTCTTTTCTATGCAACACTATCCATTTTTCGTAGTAGACATGCTGCTGTCAACCAGTACCGAAATTTAAATTTAAATGTGGAATAACCGTTTTTTAGGATTGTAAACAAGGTGGGTCATAAAATAAGAATATAAATACAGGAAAAAAAGGACATGCTGTCGGAAAAAATCCAACAATGCAATGTCGAGTCTATTTAAATTTGGCGTTTTGGAAGTTTTTTTCGATAATTCTGGTAATAACCGTTGGAAGCATATGTGAAAGACATATTGATAATCGTTTTAATTAGAGGTAAGAACCGGATCACTTCAAAATTTGGATTTATAAATCTGATTAATGGAACGTTTAACGTAAAATCAATTGACTCAAACCCTTTCACCTTAATATTAAATTGCGTAAATCTATTCAAGAAAAAAAATTTAGAAAACGACATGGAAGGTGAGAGAATCAGGAAAAAAAGCGCAAGTTCAGATCCGTATTAAAAATAACTTATTAAAACCTAATACTAAATAAATACTAATATTTATAATAAAAAGTATTAAAAGTTCAAATATTTACGTAAAAATCCCCAACTCGCCATTTAAAAGAAAAAAATAATGTTAGGTCGATTTTTAATTTCAATTCGTTAACTTAAGAATTGAATCTACAGGGTGAACCATGGATTTAGAATTATTCGCGAGTTTTTATTAATTAAAATAAAAAAATGGTCTAAAACTTTTTACGTAATATATGAATTTCTTTTTAAAACCACAATAATAACAAGTTCCTATACCTTTGTATTAATGAGCGAACAAAAAAAGTGTTTTGTCCTGCTGGAGAGTCGTCAGAAATATATCACCTCTTCATCGGTGGGCGGTTGCTGATCGTTTCTAACCTTAAATTTGTCCGGAAGTTTCGGGTAAGTGTGTGTGCGAGTAGCTCTGGCACCTCCGGGACTTTGACATTGGCTGGGAGGCGCCGAATTCGGCGGCGAAGCCTGCATCATCGCAGGACTCGAACCCGTTCTGCTGTGAACGTGCGGAATACTAGTCGGTGTCTGAAATAAAGTCCTAAGATTGTAGTTTATTGAGACATGGCCATGGAATGGTGTTATTGAAATTTAAATTTGAAAAATTGAAAATAGGCAGAAAAACACAAATAAATGGACCCATTTAATTTTTTACAAATATTTCATTTTCTACCGAAGGAAAGACAAAAATAGTAACTTTCCGATAGAGGACAAAAAAAGTCATATTAAACTTAGTTTCCCCCAACAGAGGATAAAAAAATGGGATTCAACTCAGTTTCTTTTGAAGGTGGACAAAAAGTGACATTGAACTTACAGTTCCTACCGATCGGGGACAAAAAGTGACAATAAACTTAGTTTCGACAGAGGATAAAAAAAGTGACATTAAAGTTAACTTATCCCGAAGGAGGTAAAAAAAAGTGACATTAAACTTACAGTTCCTACCGATGAAGGACAAAAAAAGTCACATTAAACTTAGTTCCTTCCACCAGAGGATAAAAAAAAGTGACATTAGTTATAATTTCTCCCGAAGGACAAAAAAAATGGCATTCAACTTACAGTTTCTCCCGACGGAGGACTAAAACTATTTTCAGATCCTAATCGTTGATATCCAGAGGTGCTGGTTCTTCGTACTTTTTCATCCTGACTCAATTTCAAAGGTAGCATCTGTTGTACGCCTCCCGTATTCGATTTGGAAAAATCACCGCTCAACTTCGAAGCCAGCTTCAAAGGAATCTGTTGTCTTATAAGGACATTCTGCGATACTTTTTGTTGATTCGTAGCGGATATCAGATTTAGAGGAAGTTGAGATTTGATTTGTGGATTTCCTGAAAACATAAAACGATAATTTTTTTGTCTATCCTGTATATTATTCTCACCTTTAGCCCACTTTGAATCTTTTCGTCTATCGACGGAAGAACTTGAATGCGTTAAACTGCTACCACCTCCGGAAGCGCTGGTCGCAGAAGAAGAGTCCGACTGGGGGCTGCTATCTTCTGAAGTTTCTTTGCTACTATCGTCGGTGATTCCTGATGGAGGTATCGGTACGTTTACTAATAACCCTTTATTTGTTAACATCTCCATTTTTCTAAATAACTGTTCTCTTTGTTGAGCAACGTCTTCTTGTTCGGCACGAATTTGTTCCTTTTAATATTAAAATGTTTAAAAATTACGAACACCACTTCGTACGGAACAAAGATAAACAACTGATAATTAATTATGAGAAAGTTACTCATATGTTGATTATACAATTAATTGGATTCTAAATAAAAATGCCGTTCAAATCGATTTGCAATTCTTGGCAGAACTAACCGCTCCTAATAAGAAGGTAACGCAAGGTCAATTACATAATTAAGGATATATGCACTTTGGTTTTAGTATAAACATGCAGAGGTATTTGTTATCGAAATGATTCAAACATTCTTAAATAAACAATTCACTTTTAAGGCCTCGGAATTTAACCAGGCAAACTGTACTTTACATAAATATTGATGGACAAGATGAGACTAAAGTCCACAAAGAAAAGAATGTTAAGAAGAACAGTAGGTACAAGAAAGCAAGGGAAATCAAAATATACAGGTTTTAAATATGTAAACAGGTCCAATTTTACTTGGAATAATAGTCTAATTCAAAAGTTCTTGTAATAGTTCCTAAAAATATTAGCGATTCGGAATGGCATTAAGAAAACTATATTAAAATGTTCTATCAGCAGATAAAAATTGTTATAAACAAATTAAGTTGAAAAAAAAAGCATTGATGACGTTAAAGGTGTACTTTTTAATAAATTTGGCAACTGAAAAAATTCCAGGTCAGACAAATTATCATTAAAAAATAAATGGAAAATAGATTCTAGAAGAAAGAAATATTTGTGTTATTTATCAATTGTATTGAGAGAAGATTCATGAAAAATGTACAGAAAGTCCCATTTCAAATCAAACAGTGCCGGTGATTAAGAAATTTTTAATACTATTTACCTGTAACCTTTGGAGTTCAGCTTTTTTCTCTTCCATTTCTTTGGTTTCTTGTTCTTTTAAAGCATTCCAAGCAGTTTTTTCACCACTCAACTTATCCTGAAGATTCCTCAACTCTTCCAATTGCTGGTTATGTCGGTATTGCTTCGAATCAGCACCACCTCTTAACGTCATCACTTGAGCTTGCAAACTAAAAATTATAAAAAATATAGTGTCCAACAAAACTCTCTAAACAAATTTATGCAAACTCACCTTTCATTCGTCGTCATTAACTGTGATATAATACAAAGTAAAGTGTAAACATAATGCGATAGTTGAATAGCTGCTAACTGTTGTTCTCTACCGAGCGAAAGTAAGGCAGGACCATCAGGAGCTGACGTCAATAGATGAGGGGATTCGTTATTTACATTTACGATATTGCCATTAATTAAAGGCCCTGCTGTTATCACACAATTTCTATAAGGCAACCGTTCCTGGAATATAATAATTTTTGTTACACCCTGTAAGTAAATTTTTGCTTATTTATACTTACAAATAGTCTTGAGTCACCGGGTTTTAAATTCTCAAAGTCCGGAGTACCAGCGGGTGTTCCGGACGTCGAAAGTTTCTTTCCCAGTAGTTTAAAAGGACCTTGGTTGTTATCGAATCCACCGAAGGTTTCCGCTCTTTTCGGCAGTATCGGTGAAACATACGTTTCGCTTTGGTGCTCCCCAGCCGAGCTAACGCTTCTCGAAAGGTTCGTACCTGTCGTGTACAAAGAACTCGCCAACTGACTCACTTCCTGTAGATAAATTAAAATTCATGTGTTAATCTGGTTTGTTAGATTTTTGTTCGACTTACTTGTACTGCCGTCAAAACTTCCTTCCACATTTGTCCGGTATCAGCATTTTCGCTCACTAGATGTCTGTACGAAGGAGGCGATGGTGGTTCTAAGCCTGCTGCAGCCAAAAGCTTCAACTGTAAGGACATCTTTTCTTCCAATAATAAAGCTTGTTCTATGTCCTTCTGCCGCAATTGACCTACAACCCTTACTGGTATTATTTCGAGTTTAAATATAGTGATAGTAAAAATATTTTATAAAAATGTCTATAGAAAGTTTTATTTCGAGGTAATACATGCAAAACCACACAAATTATTAAAGTTTAACAAATACAAGACAAAGTTGTGTATTGTTTTATATTTATGAAATATAAGTTTTAAATTGTTAGGAATTTTTATGTTCCTACTACTATAGATGAACATCTTTTTTTGGTTGTTGATTATTGGGAAGAAAATATCATGCGAATACATGCAAAATATCATGTGCCTAAAGTACAGGGGTGATGAAAATTTGATGGTTTTTCTACACAATATTTTTAACTGAAATAATACACGTTCTTGCTGTCACAGAAAATTTACAAACTGTATGGATTAACGGAACAAATCAAACATCAAGATCGCAAATATCATTAATAAGTTCTATAATCATGAATCAAAAATAACATATAAAGGTAGTGGGCATAAAGAAATAGTATTTACATCAAATTTTTGTGTTTTTTATTATGTATTTTGAACGTCTCTACCACCCAAATTTTACCTACAAAGTATGTATTTAGGTTGAGGAAAAATACTAGTGTCAACTGTCAACACATATATGTACCATCCAAGTATTGTTATTATTCCCCATTATTTATGTTTCTCAAATATTATTGTCGACTGTATTTTTAGTCAACTTTTAGAAGTAAAGGCGCTCAGTTCAAAATATAATATAAAACCCAAACATTGGACAAAAAAACAACTTATTTATGCCTCCTACTTTTATTCGTTATGGTGGCAGCATTTACCTTGTATAGAAATTGTCCATTTACAACACAAAAATAATGTAGGTTATTGAATTCTTTCACAGTCGAGTTTGTTGCCGAGTAGTTTTTTATAGGGCCTGTGGCCATTTTTAAATCAGTTCTGTTAAGATTGATATTGATGTGCATGTTATGATTTTTTTGCCAGTCTCAACTCCATAATGGTTTCTACAGAGTCTTTTCCAATTCAATAATTTAATATTTTACGTAGCTTTTTGTTAAGTGCTATTAAAAGAGAGTCAGGGTCTATACGCTTAAAAAAATTTAATGAGCTAGACAAGAACAACATCAGCACACTACAGTGGTTTCCAGGACAAACAGTGAAATAAGGAAGACAAATATAATATTGGAAGAAATAGGTATAGTAAATTTTATACCCATTTAGAATAAGACCATCCTTATTTATTATTAATAAATCGGTTGAAACAAAAAATTACCAACAAAAATGAACGTCGTAACTAATTTATTAGATGTCACGTTTTTGAAGTTACGTCAAATTTTGATTTCATGTTAATGTCATAACGCAAAATAAGATATAAAAATGCGATATTCTGATGAATCCAAAAAACTTATGCTATTTTCAAAACGATTTAGGATCTCGATTTAAGGCAATTCAAAAAGCGTCCGAAGCACTAAAAGTTCCAGAAAGCACATTATATAATCTTGAAAAACCAAACAGAGCTACAGATTTCGAATTTAGAAGAAATATGTCTGCAAGCGTTTCCCGGAGCAAAACCCGAATTACAAAAAATACCCTGCATTGTCTGAGGGAAGTAATTTATAAAATGTATGCGCGAAAGGATAAAATCACAGTAGAAACTATTTTACGGCAATTTATCGAAGAGTCCCCAGAAACTAAGATTTCCAAAGGTTCGTTATATTTGGGAATTGAAAAAATGGGTTTTCATTTCAAAAAACAGGATGGAAGAAAACATTTATTGGAAATGCCTGCAGTCAGATTAAAAAGAATATTATTTTTGAACAAATACCATGCTGCTAAAAGCGAAAAGCTCTTTACACCTGTTTTTCTGGATGAGACATGGGTTTTTAGTAAAAGCGGGGACAGAAGAATGTGGCAAGATGGTACTAAACACAGTGATTTAAAAATAACTGGAAGTGGGACACGATATGTAATTGTTCATGCCGGTAATAAAAAAGGTTTTGTGGCAAATGCATCGCTTATTTTCAAATGCAATAAAAAAACAGGCGATTACCATGATAACATGAACACCGAAAATTTTGAAAATTGGTTTAAACAGCAACTAATTGTAAACTTGGAAGAACCATCGTTAATTATAATGGATAACGCAACGTATCACAGTCGCCTGGATGAAGAAATCCCAAGAAATAGTTGGAGTAAAACATGCATGTTAGAATGGCTCAAAAAAAAGAATATTCCTTTTCCAGATCACATTTTAAAGGATGCTGTTTGGAATATAATTGAAAAGCAGGTTTTGCCAGAAAAAAAATATCATTTAGACAAATACGCTGCCGAGCATGGTCATTGTGTTCTCAGGCTACCACCCTATCATTGCCATTTTAATGCCATCGAAATGGTATGGTCAGAAACTAAAAGGCATTATGACCAAGCTATTACGAAAACTGCAAGGTCACCTACTGAAGTCTTAAAAGTATGGAATGACGTTGTAAAAAATGTACCGGAGCAAAACTGGCAGAATTACATAAATCATACAGAGAAAATTATTTCTGAAGCATGGGAAGTAGAAAACAAACTGGACCTACTAAACATCGAACCTATGGTGATCTCTGTATCCAATGAATCCAATGATGAACTATCACTTTCCGAAAGTTATTCTGATTTAGAAACTAATTAAACTTTGCCTTGAAGATCACGTTGTCATTTTTTTTAAATCTAGAATTTGTACTTAATCGAACTCTGAATTGCCATATTTTTTTAAGAAAACTATGTATCTAGTTAATAAAACAATGTTTTTAAAATTAGTGCGCTTCTTTTATATTCTTTTATTATGTCAACATCTTTAGAATTTTATGAATTTAATAAAATTAATTTGTATTATTACAAACCGCCACTGATAATATGAAATTTCAAGTCACTACGCCAATGCAATAAGAAATATGTCAAGCATTTGACATGACAAAGGTCATAACCTAATTTTTTTCATGCGGGTTCAGATGGTTCAAGAAGCCGCATACGTTAAGTTACTAAAACAGCTGGTACCTCTAAATAGGTATTAATTTTACTATAAAAACGAGAAGCTGACCATTGGAAAGATCTAGTAGGGCTAACTCCTGGGAAACTACAATTAGGCGAGATAAAAAAAGTTTAAGCCAGAGTAAGACTTCTCTAAAGTGTGCTAACAGAACACTGCCGTCTGAATGGTAACCAGTCGAGAGAGGAGAATGTAGATTCTGCGGAATTGAAGGAGATACCTCAAAACGTATACTTGTGGAAAGCAAGGCACTACAGAATCACAGGACACAAAACATGGGAGACTACTGGATAGTTGCCTAAACTGAAACTTACAGATCCTAAAATTCCTTCAAGAAACTGGACTGATTGTTTCTGAGACTTTCCTCAGCAACTGGTTAGAAGAGGGGGCACAATATATATTTTATTACGTACAAGGATTATGGCGATAGTTTTTGCTGTCTCATTTCTTTGAACGTTAATGAATACATCTGATGCCTTAGATGTTACGCTTCCTATAGCTATAGATCTCTCTCCATATTTAAACCTTCTTTTGTTCCTCCAACTTTACCGCTATATAGTCTTCTTTTCTGATATCTTTTGGTTAATGTTAATAAGCGTGTTAAAATCCAATTAAAACAAATATTGTTATACACTCAAACAATCGATCCGACGACTCACCAATATGAGAAAAGTATGCAGCAACCGACTACGATTAGATTAAGCTGGATATGATTAGCTTTTTACTCCCGTTGAGAATATTAAGGTACCTACCAATAACATACTCAATTCATTCAAGAAAAAAAAACATGTTATAAAAGTAAGTATCGCTCACTATCCACAGGTTGTCTACTTAGAATGGAATTTCTTAAAATGTCATGCTTATGTGTATTTTTTGTGTTCTGGTATTATATTAAAAAAAATCATTAAAAAATTGGGTAGAAAAAGAGAAATTTAGTTGCTTTTTTTTAAATTGATGCTTTGTTTCTCGCTCAATGTTAAGGCGCGTTTACACCAAAGATGACAACTAAAAATTGATAAAACATTGTTTGTAAAAAACTAAAAGTTGCTCTTCTCAAATTAGGGCAACAAGTGGAAGATTTTTTGTATAAAACATCGAAAACACCTGCAGCTGACGGTCGTGGATTGAGTAAAGTCATGTGTTACGATGTGTTGTATGGCACTTTTGAGCTGACAAAGCGCCCAGCAACAAATCTTCCACTTTTAATTGTCAACTTTCTTTGATCCTTACCGATACTCCGCGAGAAAAAAATATTTAGTGGAAGATTTGTCTCTCCACAAGTGGAAGACAGAAAAAGTTGCTGTATTTTGTAGAAAAAGCAACAAATTGTCGCAACTTGTGGAAAACTAACAACAACAATCTAACTCATCTAAGGGGTTGTACAAAAATATTTTGAAAATTTATTTAAAAAAGCAGTATCTGACACTAACTCGCAAATATTTGAAACTGCAAACAGAATATTCACTAAAATGGCGTTTTGTCCTTTTTAATTAGGTAGATTCGATTTTAACACTTCATATTTATTGAAAATATTCAGCCTCAATTTGTCTAATTTCTTGATAAACCCGTGAAAGAATATGTTTAATTTGTTTGTCCCATGTTTATATCTGACATAACCACGATGATTTTAATCTTTTATCAACCATAACTTGAGTAGACAGTCAATTTTAATCTATGTTTACAGTTTTTGACTCAAAACTTTTACAAATTTTTTTTTCTAGCCATCAACTCTTCTAGTGAACATTTCTGTTTTCTATTCTAATAATTCAAAAAACTAATAAAATATATAAACTGTGTTCATTTGAAAAGGACCCACCCTTAATATTTCAGTAATGCGACATATTAGAAAGCTGAAATACGTCAACCTTCAACTTGCGGGGGACACTTTTTAGTGCTAATGTCATAAACTTCAGATTCACCCCCTCCCTGCTGGAGATACCTCTTAAATTTTTTCAAATGGCATACTAAAAGTTGAAAGTAATTCAAATTTAAACAACGATTAAATAACAATGGAAGGCTGGTATCAAAGGCAAAACAAAATGATTGAATAGAGATTTACAAGACCTTTTAAATGCGGTATGATGCCATTTGAAAAATTTTAAGGGGTATCTCCAGTAGGGAGGGGGTGAATCTGACGTTTATGCCATTAGCGCTAAAAAGTGTCCCCCTTAAGTTAAAAGTTGAAGTGTTTCGGTATGTATTTCTAATATGTTGCATTTCTGAAATATTGAGGGTGGGTCCTTTTCAAATGAACTAATAATCGAAATATGTAAATTAGATTTCATCCCAAAAAATATAGAAGAAAAAATATAAGTACATGCATTTTCTTCAAATAAATGTTACCTTCAAGGTCCGATTCTGCTTCTGTAGGAAAACAGACCAATACAAATATATTTACACTAATAGAGAGAATTTTTTTAAACGAAAATATCTACTTCTAAGTCGGCGGAAAAACGGTTTGCATGCCTCATTATTTTTATATCGTTTATACAACAATTACCTTAGAACATTCAAAGTTTGTTCCAATATCTAATACAAAAATGGGCAAGAACAGTACAGCCTCCTTTCTTTTTTACTACACAAAAATTCTAAATAGATCTAAGAAAGTTATTTGAGGCATCCATGACTGATAATTATACAGTACGGCTGCCTGATTTCTTATCCCAGTAGATAATGTGTAATGACTCATTTGTTTGGTTGTTTCAATGGATAGATGACAGGTATTTTTCCTTCTCTTTCTCGAAAAATATCCAATAGGTACTTTGTATTCCACATATTTTTCAAGAAGGGGAAGTACCATGCTATCAGCGGTCATTTACAAGTCTACTAGGTTCAGAAATTTCACAGCAGGATGAACTACAAATTCGACAACGGTGAACGATACCAAAGGAGGCTAAGAAGTAAGAAAAAAAACAGAAGGGGCAATAAAAGATTTTGAATCCGAAGAAATTTTGAATATTTGAAAATAAGACTAGGAAGTATAGTTTGGCAAACATAACTGAAGCTGTGAAAGGAATGCGGTCGAAAACATTCGATATTGCCACGTTTAACTATGAAAAAGCTAAAGTGCTAAGTATGTAGTGATAATAATTAGAAAATGGACTTTTTATTATTAACAATATGTCAATAATGATTAAACGTTAGTTCTTTAATGTGCTTGTTTCATTGGATTTTGTCTATTAACATTATTTTTTCAATTTCTGAATATTAAAAGATGAACACTTTTCCAAATATGTTACGGGTTTCCTTCAAGCAGGCAACGTCGTGCGAAAATCATGATTACCACGCCCTCCTACTAACTCAATTGGTGAATATTTATCGAACCTCCGTTGCTTGGTAACCACCTGACTTCCTATTGGCAAGCGCGTGCGTGTGTTCTTCCCTCTCACTTCGACAATTGATTGACATTGATTATCCAGTGGCGTTTATAAAGTCAGTATCTACCTTCGTATTTTCAGTTTTACTTGGTATCTTATTATTTCGTATCCATATTGAATTCAAGTACGATTTTTAACATTATTTGTTTTTAACAAATAGGTACCGTGTTTAGAAAAATACCTTACCTTTAAAGCAAAGCATAAATCAGTTTCTATATATAATTATTATATAATAATTATTATTTTGAATACTTTTATAAAAAAAAGGTACCGTACGCCATTGGTACGTTTATGACAGATATCGGCCATGTTTCCTCGCCCCTTAACGATGCCCCGTAGCTTCAGATAGACTTTCCAAACTATAATGGGTTAGGAAGAAAATATTTAGGGAGTCCTACAAAATTTTACATGTTGGAAAAAAGCTCAGTAAAGTAGTAGAAGAAAAAAATCGATCGTACCAGTTTTAGATTTAGAAAAAACATGGAACATCCGTTCGTAAAACACTGTTGTCTTACCACTATGTCAAAAAAGGTACCGGGAACTGGTCAATAAAGTACAAATACGCTGCGAATTATCTTTGATGTCTTCTATCGACTGAAAACGGAAGCCTCGAAGTGTTAATTTGAGTTTTGTAAAGAGAAAAAGTGGGCAGGAGCCACATCAGGAAAATACGGTGGTTGTTAGATGTAGTTTGATCAGCTTATAGCCTAAAGCACGTTTTACACTAAGCAACTCTGACGCTTTCAAACTTGCGTTTTAAATAGGATATATGAGAATATTTGTTTCAATTTCAATATATGTTGTTGATCATTTATAATTTATACCTATCAAAAGACTATTTGAGCAAGATCAAGACTGCGTACGCAACACCAAAATTACAAGTATTTGAGCAAGACCGAGACCAAGACTGAATATGCAAGACCAAGACCAAAACTACAAGTATTTGAGCAATACCAAGACCGGACAAGCAAGACCAAAACCGAACAAGCAAGACCGAGGCTGTTAGCAAGATTGTCTTGGTATTGGTCTTGGTTCTTGCTTTGCTCATCACTAGTTGGGCTGGAGGATGTAATCTAGATTCAGAGGACCACAATAGATATGAAAAGGTTGCAGTGGAATAGGCCGAAGCCACCTCATCAAATCTAAATCTAAATGTATATGAAAGTAGCAACAAAAGTTGACGACAATATCGACAACATATGTTGCTTTGGTGAAGATCTGCCTTCATGTAACATTCTCAGCGCTTCGGCACACGAAACATACTTGAGATAAGCTGACAAGATTAAGCACTGTGAACAAAATTAATGAAAAATGGCGGCTAAACTTCGCGTTAGCATAGAGGACAGTTGTGCCAACTTATATACTTTGAGCGGACTTTTTAAATGAACAATTCCCGGTACTTTCTTGACAGAGTATATAAACAAAGTTTCGATATTGTTTGAGACTCTTACCGATGAGTTGACGGACTTGATTTTGTTTGGCGTTGATGAGCGTCTGTTTTTCTTCAGTACTTAAAGCTATCGTATCTTCTTCATCTTCCGGGCAAGATTGTACCGCTTCCCTGCGAAAACAAAAATCGTAAAAACAATCCCGTTGTTTTTTTTTTCGAGTTTCTACCTTATCGATTGTATCCAAACTTGTTTATCTTTCGGTTTATGCACTTTCAGTTCGAACATTTCCGGATCCGCTGGATCAGATGAAATCAAATAAATTCCTCTCGAATCTTGACCGGCTATTTCTCTCACTAATAATTTTTGTAACGACACCACGCCAGTCTAAAAAAAATCAAATTTATAACTAAAGATTCGGTAAAAGATCTGGAGATATTATATATAAAGCGGGATGTTACAGTTAGATCACTTTCAAGTCTTCAAACCTGTACGGCTCCCTAAAAAAATGATCTAATTGTAAACACGTAGAAGAAGACTGAAGAATTCTGTTACTCACTTTACTTACTGGAGTAAAAAACGTATATTTATGCGAGTTTTCTTGCAAAAAAAATAAAACGTCGGAAAGGACTATAACCAAAACGACTTGCATCTTCCCCCTGCCTTGCATCAACATCGCTACGCCTTCGAATTTGAGCGACCTGTTACCTTGTAAAATATCAGATTTTCTAAACTTTTGTCCTCTATAAACCGTATTAGATTTAGCGTCTATCCTATTGTAAATCTCCAGCTTCCTGTCTTCTTTTTCCTTTTCTGCAACCTGCGCGTCGACTTCAACTAATATTTCTTTGACCAACGCTAAAGCTTTTTGCAGAGATTCTTGTTCTGGTTTGTTTTCTTTGCTGGTTTTTATCAGTGGCTCTATTAAGAGTGGGTATTTAGTTAAACGTTGGGTTACAAATAATATACATTCGGGGATTCCCTTCTTTTTTAGAAGAGGATTCGTTTGACAGTGTCTCACGAATTCTCCGAATCTCTGATCGTTTTGCAAGTAATATTTGTATATTTCCACTGCGTCTCTGTGTCGACTGCAAAATTCACCTGAAATCAAGTTTAAGTATATAAAAAGATGTACATAGTGGCCCCAATATAGTTCCTTGCGATATACCACAAACAAATGGAACGAGGGTTGTCTTTTAAATGTTTTATGTAACATCATAGTTGACGCCTGTCAACAAATATCAATTGTCAAAATTAACTGTCATGTTTAGTTAACTTAACGCCAAAGTTTCAGACCGCTTCGTTTAAAGCTGTACCTAAACTGAATTTTTAAAGTTGTTGAGTCAGTCGAAAAATGGAATTGAGCCGAGCAATATATTTTTCCAATTTTCGAAGGCAGTTGTTTCAGAAAAATGCCTTGTCTAGTTGATTTCTGTTTTCGGCAATGAGGCACCACATCAGTCGACAATTTCTCGTTGGTATGGAGAATTTAAACGTGGACGGATTAATCTTAGCGTCTATCCAAGAACCCAGGAAAAAGTTGATGCTGTACGTAAGCTGATCCAAGAATATCGATATGTCACATTTCGTGAAATTGGAGCATCATTGGGGATTTCAAAGACTACAATTCAAAAAATTTTACTTGGACTGTCCCACTATAAACCCCACTGTTTATAATGGCAACAAAAATTGAATTGTGCCTAGTGGGACTGCAATGGTCAGTAGTTATTTTGATTAGACAATTGTATTACATCATCTAAATACTGTTTTATGGTTTAACTAAGTATAATGCTCAATTTTATTTTTTAATAAAATACTTTATTAAGCATGGTAATTTGATTAAGTCAAGTTTATTTCGGTCCTACATATAAAAGCATGGATAACAGATATTTCTTTTTGGTTTCAGAAAATGGATAACAAAAAAAGGGTTAGGAGAACTAACAAATCTCATAAAGAGAGTAAGCAAGCGTACATATATATATATATATATAATCATATACCCTTATACCCTTAGGTGTAAGGTTTGTATTTAATTCTCGTATATAAATTTTTTCCATTCTTTCCTGTTTCTTGTCAATGTTCTCGCCTCTTCCCATGATTTACCTCTCTCTCTTAGTATATTACCCACTATTGTATTCCATGTTTGTCTTGGTCTTCCTTTTTTTCTTTTTATTTGTATTTTTGCCTCATATGTCCTTTTAACTTGTCTATTGTTATTCATTCTCTGAATATGTCCCCACCAGCTGAGTTGTCTTTGTTCTATAAATTTTAGTACGGGCTGGACACCTAATTCATCTCTTATTTTTGTGTTCCTGATTTTGTCCTTTCTTGTTGCTCCAAATGTTCTTCTCAAATATTTCATTTCTGCTGTCTGTATTTTGCTTTTTTGTTTACTTGTAAGAGTCCAAGATTCGCATCCATAAGTTAAAACTGGTCGATATATTGTATTATACACTTTTACTTTTGTCTCTTTGGTGATTTCTTTTTTGTTTATAAATTTTTGGTTCATGGCATAGTATAGCTTAATTGTTTTCTCTATTCTTTCATTTATCTCTGCATCTTGTTTTCCTGTTTCCTCAAAAGTTATTCCTAAGTATTTGAATTCTTTTACTTGTTCTATTTGTACATTATCTATTTTAATTTCTGTGTTGATCTTCTGTTTTCCTATTACAAGTATTTTGGTTTTATTTTTGTTGATTTTCATGCCTTCTTCTTCCATAACATCTTTCCATATGTTCAGGTTTTCTTGTAATCGGTTTTCACTTCCTGCCATTAGCACCACATCATCTGCAAATACTCCTTCGGCTATCTCTACTCTTTCTAAATTTTTATACCCAACGAACATTTTCTTCACCTTCTGTTGGCTTTTTTTAATAATACTGTCCATATGTATATTAAATATTGTTGGGCTCAGTCCCCCTCCTTGTCTTAATCCTATGTTGGTTCTAAATCCTGCTGATTTCATGTTGTTTTTTATGATAAAATTTATGTTTGTTTCATATATATCTTGAATGATTCCGATTATTTTTTTGTGTATTCCCTTTTCTTTCAGTCCCATCCATACTTTTTCCCTAGGTACCGTATCAAATGCTTTTTCGAGATCTATGAACGCTAGGTATGTGTTTCTATTTTCTATATGTCTCTTCTCTTCTAATTGTTTTATTGTGAAGATGTGATCCTGCGTACTTCTTCCTGGTCTGAATCCACTTTGTGCTTCTGAAAGTTGATTTTCTAGAGTTGGTTTAATTCTGTTGTTTATAAGCTGTTCATATATCTTTATAATGGTATTTAGCAAGGTTATTCCTCTATAGTTTTGACATTGTTTCTGGTCTCCTTTCTTGTGTATAGGTGTGATTAAGGCTACTCCCCATTCTTCTGGGATTTTTCCATCACACCAAGCTTTGTTGATAATTTCTAATAGCACATCCAGTCCTATATTTCCTAGATTCTTAATCATTTCCGCTGTAATTCTATCACCCGGCGCTTTCCCATTTTTCAATTTTATAACAACTCTTTTTAGCTCTTCCAATTTTATACTCTGTATTTCGGCTTCTTCGTTTTGATTTGTTCGTTCGACTTCTTCGTTTTGGTTTTCTTTTTCTTGTTCGTTATTTGGGTTTCTTTGAGTTTGTTGGTCTAACATCTCTTGAAAATACTCTCTCCATCTTTCTATGATGTCTGCTTCATTTGTTAGTATCTCTTGATTTTTATCTTTTATGTACTGTTCTTTTCCCTGCTTTTCTGTTCTTAGCGATTTTAGAACTTTATAAAATAGTTTTTGATTCCCCGTACTATCTTTTTCCATTTTGTTGCCAAAATCTATCCAGGCATTTTGTTTTGCTTTTATTACTAGAACTTTGACTTTCTCTCTTTGGTTTTTGTATCTTTCATATTGTTCTTGTGTGTTGTTTTTTAAATATTTTTTCCATTCTTCCTTCTTCTTTTAACCTCTTCTTTAATTTCATTGTTCCACCATGCTGTTGGTTTTTTCCTATTATCTGTTTTGTAAGTCCCGCATAGTTCTGTGGCAGTGTTAATGACTACGTTTTTAAATATGTTCCAGCCCTGTTCTGTGTTAAGTTTTTTTATGTCAGAGGATTTTTCTTTTAGTTTTTCTTCTGTTTTTAGTTGATATTTTATTGCAACCGTTTTGTTTCTTAGTTTGTATGTTTTTATTGATATGTGGCTTTCTTTCTTTACTGTTATTTGTTCAGTTTGTGTACTGTCACCTTTAATTTTTGCTTCCAGTAAATAGTGGTCACTGTTAATTTCCGCTCCTCTTTTAACTTTAACGTTAAGTATATTTTTTCTTTCTTCTTTTTGCGTTAAAACATAATCGATAATTGATTTTTCTCCTCTGCTATGTTGTACCCTCGTGTATTTATGGATATCTTTGTGTTGGTATGAGGTGTTACATATTATCAAATTTTGTAATAGACAGAAGTCTAAAAGTCTTTTCCCGTTATTATTTCTTGTTTTTTCTCCATATTTTCCTAGTACATTCTTGTATTTGTTGTCCTGTTCACCTACTCTACTGTTAAAATCTCCTGCAATATATATAATTCCCTTTGATTCTTCTACCGTACTTGTTAAATCTTCCCAGAATTTTTCTTTTTCTTCTGCTTTACCATTTTCATCCGGTCCATATACTGTTATGATCGTTCTAACTTTTTGTTTTCCGTTTCTTAGCTCTACAAGTAGTATTCTTTCAGATATCGCTCTATACCTTACAATTTGTTTTGTTAGTTTTTCATGTATTATACATCCTACTCCTGCCGCTGCTCTCTGATTTAAGTTTACTCCGCTATATATTAGAATGTGGTCGTTTTGCATTCGAATTTGTCCTTGCCCTTTCTTTTTTGTTTCGCTTATTGTTAGTATCTGTAAATTTGTTTTTTCAAATTCATCTATTAATTCCACATCCTTCCCCTGTAGGCTTCTAACATTCCAAGTCCCTAGTCTCCATGTTGTTGATTCATTTCCAGCTTGTTTTCCTTTCATTTTTCCCTTTCTCCTGTCCGTTTTCATGGCATTTTTGTTTTGTTCTTTTCGTTCCTTATCTGTCTTGTTTAGTTTTTTTTTGTTGTTTTAAATATTTTTTGGTATCTATCGTCGATGTTTTCCGGTGATCTTTCCCCTACAGTTCTTTTATGTCTGTCAGTAGTAGATTGTTGTTCCTCCTTGTGTTCTTCTTTATTTGGTTTATTTTTCTCAATTATTTCGTTGTTTATTACTAATTTGTTATATTTTATTATCGCCTTGTGTCCTTTACTCCTTGCTTCCTTTAGTTGGGGTATTAGTGCTCTTCTTTCTTCTTGGATATTCTTCATCAATCCATATTTCAGTACCTCTAAGATATTTGGCATTTTTCAAAATTTGAATTTTCGTACTTTCTTTCAATAAATTTATCATTATCGGTCTTGTTCTGTTTTCTGCATATTTTCCTAGTCTCCGAATTTCGTCGACCTCTGTTACCATATCAATATTTAATCCAATTTTCTGCATCACTACTTCTATTTTTCCTTTTGTTTCGGTTTCTTCTTCCATCTCTACGTCAGTAACTCCTTTTATTATAATTGGTACATACGTACCGCCATTTTTCATTTTCCCCAGAAAACACTTTAAACTGCACATGCTTGATGGTCAAAAGGTGCGGCAAACCCTAGTGGCTGGATATCAAGGTATTATTAATACTAGACAACCATGAGAGGCATATGGATGTAGAGTAGGTATACCATATTGTCAGTGGTGATGAATACTGGATTTACTCTTATGAACCCGAAAATAAGCGTCTGTCAGCAGTTTGGGTGTTCCAAAATGAACCAAGACCGACAAAAGTTATCCCTTCTGAAAGTGTTTTCAAAAAGATGGTGGCGACATTTGTCTCAAAAGCGGGTCATGTAGCAACAATTCCTCTGTAAGATCAAAGAACTGTTACTGCTGATTGGGACAAATCGAATTGTTGGACCGTCTTCCATACAGTCCCGAACTAATTCCTAACGACTTTTTTACTTTTCCATAAATTAAGAATGAACTGCCTGGTCAAAGGTTCCAGTCCCCAGAAGATGCAGTCAACGCCTTCAAACACTCTATTTTGAAGGTACCAACAAGCGAGTGGAATAAATGCTTCCAGAATTGGTTCCACTAGGGGAGGCGGAGTATGGTGCAGATAATGTTGAGGGGGGAGAAGGAATGGATGGAAGTAAGTGGCGCAGTGGAGAGCATGTTTAGGGGGAGAGGACTCGATATGGCATGATAGGTAGGAGTGATAGGTAGGGAGAAGACTACGGTGTGAGCGAGTGTGCTAGGGTAGTGATTCCGAGGCGGGGGTAACGGCGAGTTTGAGGTGGGTTTGGTTGCTAGGCATCACCAACACTGTTTGAGACCTGGATAGGACCCAAAGGATGCAAAAATGAATTTCTCTTCGTGGAGAATACTTTGAAAAACAATAGCGTTTAAAAGTTATCTACTGTTTTTTTTTTCTAGTTCTATATGCAAAATATAAAAGACAACCCTCGAATATATTGAATTATACGAAACCTACCATATGCCGATTTTAATTTTGCAGCGTGGTTATTAGAAAACGTTTCTAACAAAATGTCCGCAATGGAAGAAACGACAGGACTTTCTCGCTGCCTCTGTCTAAGTCTCGCTAAAAATCCTAAATGTAATTCAGTCAGATCAATTAGTCTTGGAAACATCCTTTCCAAATTCGGTCCTAATTGAAAGTATTTATGTAATCCTTCGACGAATATCTGCAATAGAAAACAGAAATTTTAATTACCGACATACATGAAAAATTATCAGTGACGAGCAGATACAAAAATACTAAAAAAAGTGCCGGGCTGCATTTTTTGGTTCTTTTTGGGGTATAAAAGTTTAATAACTGGCACTGTTACTTGACACTGTTTCTGGTAGTTTCTTGTCTGCTTGTTGCTGATAAAATGGATAAAATGAAAAAAAAATAGAAGTGAGAAGTTGAATTAAATATATAATCACCACAAATATTTTCATTGATCAATGAGTAGTTCAATAACTATTGACACAAATAAGACATATGAGTCTAAAAGGACAGGAAAATATACGTGATACCTTTGAATTAATATTTTTATTTTTATCTCACCTTTTGCATAACTAACAGTGTCATACAGTGATGCTTTTCGGTTAAAATGAATTCGTAAATGTGCTCTTGACGTTTGACTTCTTTTTCTTTCAATTTCCTGGATATATCTTTACCGACGTAAGGAGACCACGAATCCGGCTCTGGTTCGTGTAATCCAAGACTGTAATCTGAACATAAGTCGGCCGCCGTCAACGGCGAATCCGACAGAAATTCCAATGGAACTATCGGAACATCGTCGGGGTAACTGAAATAAAAAAAAATAACATTTAATTAGAGAAAAATTGAAACAAAAATTTTGTTACATGAAAAATGCTAAGAATTGGTAATGGGGTTATTTTGGGCGGAAATCGACTGGCAAAGTTAGTTTTTTGATAAAATCATTCTTTCGCATTCAAATAGTCATGAAATTTTCGAAAATCCACTTTTCTAAACAAAAAATACTCATAACTCGACAAATAGGAAAGATAGAACGTTCTAGTCTTCACCAATCGATAGAGGGAACACTTTTACATATTTGAGTGAATTTTGAGTCCATATTTCCAAGGATTATAGGAGTTAGAAAAAATCAATTTGTATCGCAAAATCTTTCCATAGCTCTACCCCCCTTTGTTCTAAATTTTCGACAAAAAAATTATAAAAAATGCTAAAAATTCGTAAAGAGGGGTTTTTTTGGCCAAAAAATCGACTGGCATAATCAGTTTTGTGATAAAATCATTATTTCGCCTTCAAATAGAGTCATGAAATTTTCGAAAATCCACTTTTCAAAACAAAAAATACTCATAACTCGACTAATAGGAAAGATAGAACGTTCTAGTCTTCACCAATCGATAGAGGGGACAATTTTACATATTATAGTGAATTTTGAGTCGATATTGCCAAGGATTAAGGGAGTTAGAAAAAAGCAATTTGATTCGCAGAATATTTCCATACCTACCCCTTTGTTCTAAATTTTCGACAAAAAAAAATAAAAAATGCTAAAAATTCGTAAAGAGGGGTTTTTTTGGCCAAAAAATCGACTGGCACAATCAGTTTTGTGATAAAATCATTATTTCGCCTTCGAATAGAGTCATGAAATTTTCGAAAATCCACTTTTCTAAACAAAAAATACTCATAACTCCACAAATAGGAAAGATAGAACGTTCTAGTCTTCACCAATCGATAGAGGGGACAATTTTACATATGTTAGTGAATTTTGAGTCCATATTTCCAAGGATTATGGGAGTTAGAAAAAATCAATTTGTATCGCAAAATATTTCCATACCTACCCCTTTGTTCTAAATTTTCGAAAAAAAAATTATAAAAAATGCTAAAAATTCGTAAAGACGGGTTTTTTTGGCCAAAAAATCGACTGGCACAATCAGTTTTGTGATAAAATTATTATTTCGCCTTCAAATAGAGTCATGAAATTTTCGAAAATCCACTTTTCTAAACAAAAAATACTCATAACTCCACAAATAGGAAAGATAGAACGTTCTAGTCTTCACCAATCGATAGAGGGGTCAATTTTACATATGTTAGTGAATTTTGAGTCCATATTTCCAAGGATTATGGGAGTTAGAAAAAAATCAATTTGTATCGCAAAATATTTTCATACCTACCCCTTTGTTCTAAATTTTCGAAAAAAAAATTATAAAAAATGCTAAAAATTCGTAAAGACAGGTTTTTTTGGCCAAAAAATCGACTGGCACAATCAGTTTTGTGATAAAATTATTATTTCGCCTTCAAATAGAGTCATGAAATTTTCGAAAATCCACTTTTCAAAACAAAAATTACTCATAACTCGACTAATAGGAAAGATAGAACGTTCTAGTCTTCACCAATCGATAGAGGGGACAATTTTACATATTTCAGTGAATTTTGAGTCTATATTTCCAAGGATTATGGGAGTTAGAAAAAATCAATTTGTATCGCAAAATATTTCCATAGCTACCCCCTTTGTTCTAAATTTTAGACAAAAAAATTATAAAAAATGCGAAAAATTCGTAAAGGGGGGTTTTTTTGGACAAAAAATCGACTGGCACAATCAGTTTTGTGATAAAATCATTATTTCGCCTTCAAATAGAGTCATGAAATTTTCGAAAATCCACTTTTCTAAACAAAAAATACTCATAACTCCACAAATAGGAAAATAGGATAACCCGTTATTTCTGAAATCCTTGTTGATATTATCCTTTGAGCATATCAAGTTATTTGAAGTTTTATATACCAATTCCTGATACTGTTTCGACATAGTAGTAGGCAACTCTCTCTTTTAGAATATGATAACTTACCTGGCAGCATCGTGTTGCCCATGCGAATTACTATCCTTATCATCGTATAGTATCTGACTGAAAAGCAAAACAAAAATTAAAAAACTGATAAAAATCAATGGATCAATTTGCCTAATAAACAAAGCTCAGGGCTAAAAAATAAATAAATAAAAAGACAAACCAAAAAATTTAAATTACTAGTTTTATCAATGTGAATATACATTGGTATGTTGTGGATGTGGATTCAATCCGTTGACATTTTGACAGATTCGTAAAAGATCACAGCATTTAAACTCATAAATGAAATTTACAAATATTTTCAATTTAATGTTGATAAAAATAATAAAGAATATTTTGCTTTATCATGAAGTCACGCGATCTGTCAAATGTCACAGAAGTGACATTGATCTGCATTGAGTAGAGGAAGGAAAGAAAAAGGTCATGCTTGTAAGCGAGAAAGTAGCGTGTATAGGCGATTGCAATAAATTGAAAAACTATGAAATAAAACAAAAAATATCGATCAATTTATAAAATTTACCGCATAAAAGAAGAGATAATAGATTCAATAGAAATTCGATTCTACTTAGATATAGCCTAGGATGAATGTCGCCAACTTAGTTTGCCCAAAAATAGAAGCGTCTTGTAATTTAGGGGCCATCCATAAATGACATCACAAGTTTAAGGGGTCGGAGGGTATCACCGGAATGTAACATTGTGTGACAAGGGGCAGGGGGGGGTTAAAAGCTTTGTGACGTCACATGTTAAAATAATAGTCGTTTATTGTTTCCTAACTAGTCGTTTTTTCTCTATTATCTAAAATATTTGACTTTATGTTGATTATTTAATAAAAATAAGAAAAAAATGATTATTTTTAAAAACACGCATAAAATTGAAAAATGTGTGACGTCACATCAGGGGGAAGGGAGTTCTAAAAATGTGACAACCTGTGACAAGGACGGGGAGAAGGGTTGAAAAGTCGTAAAATTCGTGTGACGTAATTTATGGATAGTCCTTTATAAAGATTATAAAAATACCCTCTTCTATATAAGGATTGTTCCTTATACCACGCCAATTACATATTTATGAACAATTTTTATCAGTTTCTTGAAAGGGATGATTTTTTCAGTTTCGATATAAATTTTTAGTCACTTTGGACTAAATCTGGCGAATACGCTGAATGTTTTACCAGATGATTGACAAAGAAAAGTGGTTTGAATTTTGAGAATTGACGTTTCTGTTGTGGCGCAAACTGAGTTGTTGGCAGTTGTAGTCCAAGTAATCGAGCCGATGACTGTAGAGAATTACTGAAGAATTTCAAACACAACAAATGATGTTCGCTAAAAGTAAAGAATCGAGAAATAAAAGAGTTGTGAAAAATATCGGAAAACAGTAAAATGGAGGTTGGTGAGGTAAGTCGAAAACTTACTTTACTCCCAGTTTAGTTGCGACCCTTCGCCACGGCGAATAGCATAGTTGGCTCCTCCTAAAGGGAGGGCAAGGGAAGAGGCAACACATTAACCACAAACCCAAATTTTTTGATTATTCACCGATATTTGATATTTTTAAAAATTTTGATATCGAAATAAATTTGACGGATGCCATTCCCAAGTTACTTTTTTTAAACCCTATTCTCAATAATAAAACCATATTAAAAGCACCACTATAATATTTTCCATCTGTACGAACAAAATATCAAGTAATTAGTAAAATTCCTCTAAATTATTATAAAAAGTTATAAAATATTTTCTATTTCGCCTCTGTTTCGAACCCGTAAGTTCTTATATGGCCAGTTCGACTTCCGAATCTCGCTACGATAACATTTTGTAAAAAAAATGCAAGTTCTAGGAATCAAATCTAAACTGTTGAAATCGATTGGTCAAATATTAGGGCTTCACACAAGAGTGAGATTTTTCTCGTCTCGAAAAAAGACAAGAGATTTTTGAACATATTTTAGGCTATACCGACCTATCTATTATACTAAATTTGTTGTTTTCTGTTTTTCAGATTACTTTTTCAATTTACAAAAAAATTAGCAATATTGATAGTTTTGTTTTTTCATTATCCTATCGCCTATATTATACCGATAATGTTCGAAGGGAGGTTGAATAGCATGAAATTTTACATAAAATTGATCTAGAGTGAATACAAAGAGAAGTTTCGAGAAAATTCAACAAAGAAGTGTGTCGGAAGAAATTATGTGTCTTTACGACTCCTACAGGCACATGAGGGGATTGCAGGTAATGAAATGGCGGACCAGTTAGCTAAAGAAGGCTCTAAAGGAGACTTCATAAGTCCGGAACCGTTTTGTGGAATCACAAGAGATTGCATAAGAGGGGAAATCGGGAACAGGCTAGGGAACACCAACTCTTATGGAGGTTGACACAATGGCACCTCCATACAAAGAGTTCAAGTGCCTGGACTGTTGAGCACAACCCAAATGAATGAATGAATGAGACAACTGGTTACGAGATCAGACAACTGGTTATAAAATGACTTATTTTTTTTAACTGACGAGACCGAGACGAGATTTTTGTGTCTTCACTTGTCTGTTATGAAGTCAAAGTGAGGATCATGAAAATCACCGATATGGAATTTTATTTAAATAAAATTAGAATCCTAATATGGTTTCATCTTTTAAGAATGGGGAACCATTTATATTTTACAAAGTGAGTAAATATTTTGAACAAGATCATGTTTAAAATTTAATTTTCAGATAAACCACTGCAATTGGTGGATTTTATTGCCACAATACATCCTTCTTGAATAATACAAAAAAACGTTCAATCATTTTTAAAAAGTTTACTTTAAAGTAGAAATTTTTATAACATTAAAAAGAGTTCGTAGAACCCAAAACTTTGTAGAACTATCATGAAGGAGTATTGTGGTAGAACTTAAATTAAATACACCTAAGAATTTAGATATCACATTAAAAAAATAATTTTAATAATCTTTTATTTTTATGCCGATTTATAAATTTGGGGACTGGCACCTACAAATTATTCAATTTAATGGACAAATTACTACATATAACATCTAATACTTGTTAACAAAAAATATATATCTAACAACGATGCCCTATCGCATTTGTAAGCCTTTAAATAACCACAAATTTCAACAGAAAACAATTTAACTAAAATATTTTAATAGTCCAATGAGTAGTTTGAAAATTATATAGAAACATAAGTTTGTATTTCGAAGCTTTAGATGCTTATAACTCCGAAAAAAAGTGTGAGTTCTGAAAGTACTGAGAGATCGTTACAAGGTTACGGTAACTTTGGTTCCAGTACACAATGGCCATAAAGGCTTCGATAAAGTAGATGAATTGGACAGACGTGGCTCGTGAACGCCATTCCTTGACCAGAGACCTTCTATAGCGTTGCAAAAACGACAACAAAAACGGCTACAGATAAATGGGTAGCTCACAGATCCTTTGAATAGTGTTAAAATTCACCCGAAGAGAGACAAGCGAAACAGTTCATAGTAAAACATTTCCCTAGGTTTACGGTAGACATGATGAGTGAAGACAAAAATACCATCAAAACTTTGGTGATTCTGCTAACTGGGCACTTAAAACTGGTAGGATTGACAGACGAAGCCACGTGCAAATGTTGTCAATTACAGGACATTCTATACCACTGCGAAAGACGTACAATTACAAGAATTGGAAGTCAGAGCAAAAGCGGAGAAGGAGTATCAGCAACAAACAAACTGAACTGTAAAAAAATCTAGAAATTGGAATTCGAAATGAAGGACTGAAGAAAGCAATGGAGATGATGGCGAAGATAATGGAAAGTATATAAGAGGAGAAAAGAAGCAGAAGCAGGTCAGAGATCAGGCTTCGTGAAAATGATTTTCATTAAAAAAATTCAGAAAGCACAGAGGAAGGAAGCCGCCCAAAGAAAACAAGAGAGGAGAAGGAGGACGAAACCATCAAAGAAAATAAGAGTATGACAACAAGCAGTCAGGAGTGCCCATCATTGGAGCTCTGTCCCGAAGGACATACATAAGCTAGGGATACAGACAAGATTTATTACCATCCGAGACATGCACGGAGTGCAGGTATCCTGCGAAGGTGCCGAGGACTACATAGGCTCCTGAATGAAGAAAGGTATAATGGTACACATATACGCCAAGAGCAAATAAGATCACATACACGCCAAGAGAATAGAAGAAAGGAAGGCGTTTTAATAGTATTAAACTATTACCTTTGACATCTATTGATAAAACGTTTTACTAAAATATAACAATTTTTACATGAAACTGTAATTAAGCAAATAATCGTTCGTGTTTAATTTAGTTGCTATTGTGGTTATTTAAAGCCGTTTTTCAACTCAAATAATCGGCAATGAAAAGCTACGAAGCAAGGCATTACAACATTTAAGGTATTTCAAGCCAAGCAAAGAATACAAGTGTGTAGTTTCTGTAGACTGGAATGTTTGTGAAGGTGAGGGATACATTTTTACGAAGACATTTTATTTAAAAAGTCGACGAAAACATAATTTATGAAAATCTAATACTTACTGGGGTAGGAGTTAATACTTATTAATATTAAATTATTAGTAAAGTAACATAAGGGCTGGAATTTGAAATTCGCGAAAAAAAATAATCAATAAATATCAACTCCACAACCATTCCGGATTACATTAAATAAATTATCTATAGGCGGTTTTAGCTGACTGAACATTAAATCTACTGAAACATGCTGGTCATTTTTTTTTCTCAAATATATCCGAAATGGTCTCTGTCAACATATAAACTGTTAAAAAATACTTAGATAGAAATGCAGGATTCTAATAGATTTCGAATGACATATTATATTTCAGAAAAAGTGAACAAATTTTTAAAAAAATTTAAAATTAACAAAATAATTTATTAATTTTGACAAAAAATAAATTTAAGAAGCAGAAATTGACAAAATGAAAAAAACAGTATTCTTCATGAATGTCAGCTATTTAAAGCGAGTAGAATACTGTACTTTATCCACGACTTGTAATCTGTATATACAGGGTGTCCCGTAAGTGTCATATAAGTAGCAATAAAAAGTTAAAATCTTGAAAATGGAGTGTTGTAGCGACTTCAACGAAGAGTACCTTTTATGTAGAAAATTAAGTGGAGAATTGCAAGCAAAAGTCTTTTTATAGCTCGATATACATGGAGTTTCAAGAATATGGTACAATAAACGTTTACGAACTCCTGGTAACACGCCACTGGCTCATTAGAATTTTACAAAATTGATAATATTGGTGTATTTTGAAGGGACTGTAACCAACAAAAAAATTTAAATATGTATTTCTATCCCCAGAGAAGATATGCAATAAAATGTGTAGTTCATCTGCTGTCTGTATCTCACAAACTAAGGAGGTTGGATAAAAATTGTAACAAACAAGGTATTTCGAATTTTTCTTAACGATCTACGATTTCTCTGATTAACGGTACTTTTTACGGGACACTCTGTATAAAAGAAAAACTGACTGACATATCAACGAGCAGCCAAGAATTTTGGGGCTGGGATCGTGAAAATTTGTATGTGCATTTTAGACTGTGTCAGAAATGTATACAAATAGTTTCTTTGACCCACCAAAGAAAATCTCCCAAAATTTCAGCTCGTTATCCCAAAAATTTAGCTGGCGCATGGGGGTTCCCGTTTCCCATTTAAAATACATTGAACAAAATTTTATTTAATTTTTCTATTATAAATATAAGTAAATTTTTTTTTAAATTTTCGTTTGAATGTTCTTGCAGGAAATTAAATTCTCAACAAAAAATTGCTCGTCAAGTTTTTTCCTATACTTGATGGGAAAAAAGTAACAATGCGTAGAAAAGGAGGAAAAAAGATAAAATTATTAAATGTCGAGACCAATTTATATTTTTAATGGGAGAACTTTTTTTATTTTTAAAATAATATTAATATTCCTCGATTTCGAAACACGATTTTATGCGAATTTTAATAACCATTTACTAACATTCGATTTATAGACAGATAATCAATATTCGAAATCACAGCCGATAAAATAGTTTTCTCGAATAGCCTATAAATCAATTAAAAAAAAGAATATTTTGCTATGATTGGCATTTTCATTTTTTTTCCTCTTTTTCTACACACATTGTAACTTTTTTCCCATCAAGTTTAGGAAAAAAACTCAGAGCAATTTTTTGTAGAGAATTTAATTTCCTGCAAGAACATTCAAACGAAAATTTATTATATTATATTATATTTATAATAAAAAAAAATAATTTTTTTTTCAAAGTATTTTAAATGGGAAAGGAGACCCCCCGTGCGCCAGCTCAATTTTTGTGATATCAAGCTGATATTTTGGGAGATTTTTTTTGTGGGTCAAAGAGATTTTTTGAATACATTTATTCAGAAATTTTTTTTTCTTCTGACACAGTCTAGCGCATTTCTTTGACAATGTAGGCGAACTTAAACTTTTAAGGTGTTGAAAAAGAGGATGAAAGTTTATATGGAACCCATCATTTTTGAATTCATTATGAACATATAAAATTTTAGCAATGTCAACTCAGCCTGCCGTTAGTTTAAATTTGAAATTTAATTAACTAACCGCTTGTATTTTATATGAAATTATATGTTTTAATCACATTCGACTACCAACAAGTTATAAATTTCAATATTTATTAGATTTAAAGTGTCAGAACATACTGATTGACAGGAGACTGAAGCAGCAAACGATCAACTGAGCTGACGCCACTGTTGTGATTTTCAGCAACGTTCATTGGGTTTTATATTGAAAGTGTTATCCAAAATCAATTGCAAAAGCTTAGGTACGTGTTCGTCTCCCTTGCCGACGTTTTCCTTTGATCTGCATATGCCTAATCACAGGGAAAAGTCAATAAGGGAAACGAACATGTGCTTTAACTTCTGCAATTGATTTTAGAGAAACTTTACCGACTATAGCAAATGGTAGGAGAAGTATTTGTATAGATTCACGATTTATTGGATTTTGATTTTTGATATTGAAAGGTAAGTGGGTCAAATTAAAATAATGTAAAATTATTTTTAAATTTATTTTTTCTACTTTTTCTGAAATATTTTTTTTAAATTTGACTAAATTTTCAATGTACTCATCTCTCATGCCCAATATCGCCTATTCTACTAAAAATCTAACCAATTTTGCCTAGAATCAACATTACAAAATTTCTACACATAAAAATTTAGGTACATAAACATTTTACGCCAATTAAAAATGTTCTTGAACATCCCACCATGTAGTTTGTGACGATTAAAAAAAACACATTTAATAACAACAAAAATCTTCTTACCTAGCGGGAGGGTTTTGAGAAGGTATTGAAGAGGATCCGCGTTTGGATATTGAATTTTTTGCATTCGTCAAAGGTGCGGCAAATCCCGACAACTTACTTGTACTCTAATAACAAAAATAACGTTAAAAAGAAAACAAAAAAAGGTTAATATATAAACTTACCTTTGCATTTTTTATTTTAATACATTCCTGAATATTGTCCTTACATGTATTTTGATGCACTGTTGTACCACAGCCTAGAAACAATTAAAATAAAATTATCCCTTTATAAACAAACCAAAAAACACTCGTTGGACTAGCCTAACCCATCAAAATCAAAAATAATTTAGTAGAAACCTGCTAATACTATCGGAATGTCTATTCGTCCTTTATGAAATATATAAATTATTAAAAAATTATACCATCTCCGCCTATGGAATCGAGATCAATATTAATATAAAAAAATACATCAATTCTTAATTGTTATTTAGAAACGAGTTATTAAATGTAATAATTGTAAATTTTGAAATTCAAGTAAGGTTAGATTAGTTTAAGCTAGGTTAAGTTGGGTAAGATTAGGGTAAGTTGGGTTAGATTAGGTTAAGTTGGGTAAGATTAGGTTAAGTTGGGTAAGATTAGGGTAAGTTGGGTTAGATTAGGTTAAGTTGGGTTAGGATAAAAGGCCAGCAGGATGAATGCTAGCCCAGTCAGCAGGAAGCAACCTTTTTTGTGGAATGAGGAAACTCGAAATGAACGGGACACCTGCGTAAGGTTAAGGAGGCTAACAAGAAAAAGGAAAAGGGGTACACAGAGTGATGAAACCGAGATCTTGGAACGCGATTATAAACTGTCAAGGAAAACCTTGAGGCTTACCATTAAAAGAGCAAAGATGGCAGCAAGGGGATACCTGAGCGACGAACTCGAAGACGACCCATGGGGGAGAGGGTACAACATCGTAACGGGAAAGTTCAAATACTTACTGGAGCCTTATGAGCTACCTGAGAGCATAAAATTTAAAAAGCAAAGGAACTCTTTCCTCCTACAAGGGATGTACAAATCCCTGTGAACGTAGAGTGCGCAGACCCCCCTCCTTTCAGTATAAACGAACTGATAAAAGCAGCGGAAAAGCTGAAAACCAAAAAGCAGCATCATGTCGGAAACGCTCAAGTTGAGTGTCGAGGAATTCCCACAACTTTTCCTGTGACTGGCAGATAGACTTTTAACTGAGCAGAGCATCCCTGTGGGATGGAAAAGGGCCAAGGTCGTATTAATTCCGAAGGAAAAGATAGAAGATGGAAAGACAGCATGGGCAAATTATACGAACATTTAATCAAAGGAGGAGGTCATCGCGCGGAACGGGATGTCGGACAGGCAGTTTGGTTTTCGGGAGGGAAAGTCCACCTAGTATTATTTATAGATATAAGAAAGGCGTTTAATACGGCAAAATGGGGCAAAATCCTCCAGTCCCTTCAGGATAGCAGGGTGAGTGGATACCTTCTGAACGCTATAGGGGAGTACTTTCGAGGGAGTGGGGAAAAGGGAGATTATTATGCAGCAAGGAGATCCGCAGGGATCTGTACTGGGCCCTCTGATATGGAACATAGTATACAATGGAATCCTTAATCTGGACCTCCCGGAGGGAGGAGGAATTACGAAGTATAACTTCTTCCGCGCGGAGGGACTGCAAACACTAATTTTTTTTTTCTTCAATATGTAGAAAATCGTTTGTGCATTTTTGCACCTAAAAATCCCTTAATATTGATCTAAATTATTTTCGGTTTTGATTTGTTGGGCTAGCTCATTAAAATAATTATTTCCAATTACAAAACGCTACAAGCTTAACTGTCTTATAAATGAGAAGCGAGCCTAATATTTTCAAAAAGAAGTTTCAATCATATTTTAAGATGAATTTGACCATTTTAGTTTTACATACCGTTCAAAATTTTGTATATTTTTATTTATTATTAAATTTTATTTATTTTTTCAATTGTATTGTTTTCAAACTGGAAAGATATCCTGGAAAAAAAACTTACTCTCACAGTAGAGGGCGGGCTTATTGCTTAATAATTTGGTGCACACATCACAAATTTGCGAACTGCCGAAACATCCTGTCACCCATTGATGCGACAATTTCTTGGACTTGTCCTGAAAATTATTTCAAAAAACATTATCAACCTATTATTGTATTTTGGTTGGGTCTAGTGATGTTCGGGGTGGACTTACTAAAAGTCCCACCATAAGTGGTGCTTTTTACAAACAAAAAATTTTAAAAATCACTTTTAAATAGACTATAGAATATAGGAAAAAGCACCAAATTTTTTTTTGTATTTTACACTGACTTTAGATAAACTATACTCCAGAACTTCCTGTAGCACCACCAGCAAAATGAGGGCAGCATTAAAATAAGACGTTTAAGATTGCTGGGAAAAAATCATTGTACAAAACAACTTTATATTTGAGATAATGTTGAAGAGGCGGCATCATGCCAACATAGCTACTAAAACAAAAGAAGAATTAAAGTGACCCAATTACAGCATTTTGCATTTGCACCAATTGTGTCTGTGTGTCCTTAATTTTTTTAACAATTAATTTGTATTTTTTTATTTTGAACACTTTGTATCTTACCTTCTTTTTCCTAAAGAATAAACTTCCACGTTTTCTCCTTTTTTCCGAATGCAACTCGTACGGAACGCTGAAAATTCATGAAATGAAAATACATTTTGTAATTGTTCGTTTGAAGAAAAAGGGATAATTATGATTCATATTTGTATAACTAACAAACTGTTAAAGAGCGATTTTTTAAAAAGAAAAGAAGGCAATTAAGAAATCTCTTTTCCTTATAATGTCTACTAGATGTTTTTAATTAGGTACACTCTGCTAAGCTTACAGGTTATAAAGTAAATATTCGTTTTCTAGTATTTGAAAAAAAGTTAGTCTTTTATTTACTTTATCAAAAACGAAATATTAATTGTACCACTAATTTCCTTGGATGACTCAATAATGACATTTAAAGAATATTTTGACAGCAACCGCTTATATCAGAAGTGTAAATTTTTAACTGAATACCCTGTATAATAATGTCATCAAAGGTTTAAAAGAAAAATAGAGAAAACATTAATTTTATTTACTTATGGGTGTATTAAATTTACTCTCTAATGGCATAAAAATTAAAAAATATATCAAAAACATATTTTGGAGCTATTATGGGAATCTGTATTTTTTTAAATCCTGTATATTTTTATTCGTCTCTATAATCTTACTATAATTTTTAAATTTGATTCTATCAGTTTTATATTTTATATATTATATTTTGAATTTGTTCGATTATATTAACCAAAAAATATTATTATCGTTGTTAAATTGTTAAATGAGCTACTGTCCTTGTAATTAGGTTGTAAGACTTTAATAAATAAATAAATTATATGGGACAAACCGTATAAGTATTTGTTTTAGGTATAAGCAATAATATAAAAAATGAGGGGGTTTTCTGTATCTGACATAATTGCAAAAAACAAAACCCCTTGTTTTTTAAATAAATGTTTTATAACTTTCACAATTTTATTGCAAAACTTCAACATTTTCAAAAACTAGATTATGAGGGTTTTTTTAAATTATTTTTACTAGTCAGATACGCTTATGTATCTAGAAAGACGTCAACAACAAATGATATTTTCGAGAATTTAATATACCTGGAAATAAAAGTTTAAGGAAAACATTCACATACTGATACAGCTGTTATTGAAAATTCCAACGTAATCAGTCAAATACAGGGTGTTTCATTAAGAGTAGTAAATATTTTAATCCCAATTAAAATATTAACATTTAATCCAAATCACTTAAATAAAATTTGGCTTTTTACCATAAAACTATTTGACGAATACTGTAATGTACGCCCTACAAATTTTTTTAAATACACGTTTTTGGCTACTGCCAGAGGCGTACGATATGGGCAAATAAAATAAACTGATTTTTACAATGATTGACAACTTGCCCCAGTCCTACGACACTGGTAGTAGCCACACACGTTTTTTTAACATAATTTAATAAGGTGTAGAGTATCTATACTTAAATTTTTAAATAAAACACCCTGTAATTCAGTAAGAGGCCAGATTTTATAATATTTACAATTATTAATGAAACTTTCTGTATGTGTGTTTTGGTGTTTAAATTTTTTAAAATACAGGGTGTCCCACTATAAAGTAACACATTTTGACGGCTTATTACTCGAGAATGGAAAAAGATATCGACGTGCAGTTTTTGCTAAACTTCTTTTATTTTCCTCAAGTTTTTGTTGAAATAGTTGTATATTTTTTCCCGAAAGCGCCGAAAAAAAAATGAAATCGGTTTATTTTAAATACCCTATATTTTTTTAATACCATCTGAAAGTCCCTTTCTTTCCCTTTCCAAAAATGTATACATTATCGGCATATACTCAAGTCTTTAGGGAAAGATTTAATTATTTATGAAACCATGTCAAGAATTTCCAAACGTAAATTATCACATTTTAACAGCTTGGAAATATTATAACTCGAAAATGAGACAAGGGATTAATGAGCGGTTTTCACTGAAATTCTTAGAAATGTTTAAAAAAATTTAACACCGTTGCCAAGTCTCAGAAGTTGTCTAAAATTTTGGTAAGAAAGTTAGTTACTTTTTGTTAATGTTTTACGAAAATGTGCTTTACCTGACATTAAGAAACGTCAAATAAGTTATTTATGGGAAGTATAACAACAAACATAGTCAAATTTATTAATCGAAAATGTTTACTTTGATAGAAAAAGCGCAGTGCTAAGAAAATATCAATAGAAGTGACCAGGAGAAGATTCCGAGCCATTCAGAGCCTATACACAAAAATCTATTGATGAAATAAAATAATTTAATTTGTTTAAATCTTCATTTTTATTTTGATCTAACGTTCAAATTAAAATTAGAGACGCGTTTCGCTACACAGCAGCTTTTTCAAACTAGTGAAGATACAATGAAAAACTTTTAATTTATATAAGGCACTATATAAATTAAAAGTTTTTCATTGTATCTTCACTAGTTTGAAAAAGCTACTGTGTAGCGATAATGTATACATTTTTGGAAAGGGGAAGAAAGGGACTTTCAGATGGTATTAAAAATAAACGATTTTTTTGGCTTCTAAAAAGGTCATTTTTTGGCGCTTTCGGAAAAAAAATATACATTTGGCAACTATTTCAACGAAAACTTGAAGGAAATATAAGAAGTTTACCGAAATCTGCACATCGATATCTTTTTCCATTCTAGTAATAATGTGCTACTTTATAGTGGGACACCCTGTATTTATGGTACTTCAAAACGATATTTTACCGAATATATTTTTGATATTTCGTTTAATTTCGATGCTAGACACTGAGGGAAAATTATTAAAACATTATTTCCATGGAAAATATAAAATATAAGAACTGGAAACAAAAAAAAATCTCCTGGGACTGACATTATTTCTAATGCGACAATAAAATCATCTCGAACAAAGCGATATTGTGCCTAAAACGACTCTAAAGTCGATCGACTTTTGCCGATAAAAATTTACGATTTTGGGTTATTTTTAGCAGGATTGTATTTGGCCCAATTGGCGGTTTAGAAATTCCAGTTCTTACATTTAGGAAGAATTTTTGATAGTTTTGCTTTCATTTCAAAAATAAATAATTATTCCTTTCTAAAAATAGCAATATTTTCCGAAAATGTAAACAATTATAAACCAAATAAAATTCTAAAAGTTGTTTAGAATTTTTTTCGGTTTCTAAAAATTTTTAAAATGAGAAATTGTGGGCTTTTTGTGTTTTTTAATAAAGATATAGATATAGTGCGTTGTAAGATATAGTTCGCCAATACGTTGATCAGGGTTGGCTTAAGTTGAGTATTATTTATCTAAATTTTATTGAAATAAAAAATTAAATGCCGAGTTATATGAAGAAAAATTACCAAACTTTTATTATAGATTTAATATCCTAGCTCTGACCAACATAGTAATACAATTGTTTAATACTTAATTAAAATTAAGATTGCCATTGGTGTGCAAGTGTAATTTTCAAAAATATTAATAAAAAATGTTTATTTGAAAAATATATACTCAAAATAATAATAAAACGTCTAGATTTTTAAATAACTTTCACAGTCACTATAAATCGCACTATATAATGAAAGATTTTGAAATGACAGCCATGTAACTAAAGGACATGGGTGCATGCATATGTTTTTTATTACAAGAGGTTAAAAAACTAAATAAATTTAGTGAGACTTAATAATTTGTACAAAATTTATTTAAAAAAATAATCAATGTATAAAAACTAATTAAAAACGGCAAAGAAGATATTTCTAAATTGGTGAATTGAAGGATAATAAATAACTCTCATTTTAATAACGTACACCCTCAAACAACAAACTTACTATACTATATTTCTTTAGCCGTAGGAGCAAAGTGCCTCATTATTTATTCAAAAGTACTATAAATATAGGGTGAGTCTTTCTTTTTTTCTATGTGGAATAAAATGATAAAACAGGTCGGTTTTACCAAAATTAAATCGACACGTCCTGTATCGCCTCAAATCCATTAGGGTCGTAAAATTCTGCACAATGGTTAAGGATTCATTGATATGATAAGCCGGTGGCCAGTGTCGTGCAGTCAGTTTAAGGGTTTTGCCGAGTAGGGATTATAGTAACGAATTATAGCAAGTATTTTGGCCCAATTGAATGGTCTCCGTAAAATCGGCTCTTAATACTGTAATAATCACTTACTAATAATATGATACTTACCTAACTTTTGCACTATTAAATAAACTCGACAAATGAAACCATTCAGGTCTTTACCGAAAACTGTAACGCCAATGGTTTATTACCGCTTTATGGCTATCGACCCTTTCTTGTGCTCCTATGCAATAGGAAATCTAGTATAGAGAAGTAACAACACAAATTGCCTGAAGTCAACATTAATATCCTCAAACGGCTCGACACTGATTCAAAAAAAAATTTTCTATCCTATCCAGGCTTTGGCCTGCTTGTATATAGTATGTGCCGATTATGCTGGAATACGGTAGATACCGGTGAGTATTCAGTTTTCTTTTTCATTTTTCAAAGGCCTGGGATGTCTAACAAGTTTGATTAACAATTCGACGCTCAACGAGCAAATTATATGGCAACAAACAACCTCTCAAGGTGCGCCCTCACTGCTACACTTCAACGTTTTCAACAGCTGTTGGTGGTATTATCTACTGTTGTTTTGGAATGAAATATTCGATTCGAATGTTGGATCAGGATTGTGCGTTATTAATTTCAAGATTTCTCCTACTTGAAAGATATTTTTTACTAAAATTACTTTTTTGTTAACCTTCATATCAACAATATAATAATTTTTGTTTTGTTTGAAATTGCGTGATACCCTATGCATGCAATTACTTACTGGTGCAAAAGTGCAATCGTATGGGGATCATAACGGGTGTGTCCTAATCGGCTAACTTCTTCTTCTGTTTCGCTCTCAGTTCCGCTCGGTCGGCCCCTAGACACCAAGCTAAGCACATGCACTACACTGTTCAAGCTAAAGTGATTTTCTTTAGCGGATCGAAAATATCTAATTCTGTCTTATCAATTATTTGAAGAAAAAAAATGATAGACATTTGCATAAAAAAACCAAACACGGAGATTTGTCAAATCCCAAGTAACATCCTATTCATTTAAAGAATGGTTCACTATACATTTATTATAGGCCATAAATTCGCACCTAGCTCCAGCAGTAAATCTGCGACAATTGATTGAGCCGACAACAGCGCGCAAATGTGTTAGACTCCGTTTCACATAAGAAGAAGCATCTTGAAGTTTGCCAACTGACATGCGCAGAAACTAAAATCGGTATTGTTTATATGTCGCCTTGTAACGACCGTTTCATGCCATTGGCGATTAATGCCGACGGCCATTTTATTATTGACATTTGAGATAGTGTTTGAATATTTTAAGACGTTTAGTTAGTTTATCTGTGAGTGTTGTGTTTTTTTATCCTAAACCATGCCTCTTAAAAAACTTGTTAGTGTTGAAGGAAAAATTATCCACATTGAAGTCCGACAGATTCTTAAAAACTTTTATCGAGTCCGAAAATGAATGTCAATTTTACAATATGGCGCTGGTTTTGACAACCAGTTTGCGCATATGACTGCAGCTTCACGTGGGTTCTTTTTACGCGAAGCGAAGTCTAATCCTCTGAATCTTTTTACAAATTTTTATTGGCGGGCATCGATGTATATATCTATGAAATTACAGGCGTAAGAAACGAGGGAAGAAATTTTTGATGTGTAACATCTTTCTGCAATTTGTGGCAGTGATTTCGTGAAATGGGACGAAAGTGTGTAACAGGAAGCCAGTGAAGCGCGCGCTATTTAATTTGACCAATGAGTGCGAGCGGTGGTAAATTTCGTCGTCTGATGGTAGCAACGAATTTACCGAGAGGTCGGTATTGTCAGCATAATGTGGCGTTATGTTGTAGTCAGCCAACAGTGTATGCATCAGCTGTGCACTTAAGCTACAGTTTTGTGTATAAAGTAAACTAATTTATATGCGTACACTATTTTAATAATTTTAGTTACAAAGGTAAAAAAAGAGTGAAGAAATTTTTGATGTGTAACATCTTTATGCAATTTGTGGAAGTGATTTCGTGAAATGGGACGGAAGTGTGTAACAGAAAGCCAGTGAAGCGCGCGCAATTTGTCACATTTTTAGTTGTCATATTTTTAGAACCCCCTCCCCCCTGATGTGACGTCACACAATTTTTTAATTTTATGCATGTATTTTAAAATAATCAAAAGAAAAACATTATTTTCATGTTTTTCTTATTTTTATTAAATAATCTTTAATAAAATAAACCTGCTTGTAAAAATGTCAATAATTGTGAATTTTATGTTCAAGCAATACGCGAGGAAAAGTGTGGTCCCGTAAAACCTCCAAAGCAATCCCCAGGAAGGCATAAGATAACTATTGGTGAGGAAGAAAAACATGTTATAAGAAGGAAAGTACATTAATTGTACTTAAATAATGAAATTCCGACTATTTCTGAAATTGGAAGAGATAAATTGTGGAAAATTCTGCGAGAGATGAATTTTAGATGGGAAAAAGTAAACAGAAAGTCGCTTTTAATCGAAAAAGATGGAATTTTATGTTGGAACCGGAATTATTTGAGATCATCGATATGTGTGTAGTTATCTCCACTCTGTTTTTTTGACACTTCAATATGACATGACGCTAATGTTTTTTTTTCAATGGTTCCGACTCTCAGCGTCTAAGCGGTGTTGCCAGATCAGTTTTACTTAGTTGGAGCTAGGAGCCAGCTTCTTACTGGTATAATTATGGTTTTTTTACAACAATCACCCTCTATACAACAAGGGAACTTCTGAAGTTACCCTTGTATAATAAGCGCTTGGCTAACTTTCATTTTCTGTTCTATTTTCGTATTTCTACTGTTAATTATTTTTAATAGACAAAATAATTAGGGCGATACATGTTTTTCTTTTAACTGAAATTTATCAACAAAAAAAATGGGAAGCTGCCTTCCATACGTTGGCGAAAAACCAAAAAAAAATTTTAAAGAAACACCGCCGTAAACCGTGACAAAAACCATTTATTCTGGTAAGATAAGAAAAATATTTTTATCGGTGACTTTTCGATTGGGACGGAAGTAGATATTTCGAACATTGCATTTTATAAATTTCAAATTCTTTTGAAAAAATCGATAATAAAATTCCATTCGCTTTGTGATAAAACTAATAAAAATATCTGGATTGCATGCATTAATGACAAAAAAAATAGTGCAAAAAAGTGACAAAAATATTATTTTTAAAGCAAAAAAAATCGAAAAATTGTTTAATGATCAAAAAAACATTGAAAAACGATATATAAAAAAATACTTACATAGGTAAAGTAGGCTGAGCACCGGCAAGAGCAGGTTCCGGTGCCAAGTCCCGAACTGCGATAATAGATGGCGTCGAAATAGATTTCTGCAACGGTAATCTAGCCGGTAGAAGTCGCTGTTCTGCCTCCCTTTTAGCTTTCAATTTATTAAAATCACTCTAGAGAATAAGAAAAACCAAACTTTTACATATATAACTTTGCTTCAATTCCACCAAACACTCTATATCAGTTTTTTTTTCAAATTCAATTACCTGAAGATCTGCTTCATTCAAAGAATGTGTACTGGCTCCACCGTTAGCAGTTCTTGAATTACGATGCCTGATAACGACAGGAGCTTCTGGTCCTAATAACAATCTAACCGTACTGCCATCTACATTATCTATCAAAGATGATTCGTCTACTTCCGATTCCATACTGCTCAAAGATATACTGATGATGAAACAAATAAAATTATGATGAATATCAAACTTCTTATACAATTAATAAATGATAATAACACGTGTACCTTCTTTGACGAGTCTGCTTTACTTTTTCTTTGTTTCCTGTTAAATCTTCCAGGGCCGTCCACGAGCGTCTTCTTTGAGGTTCCGGTTGACATAACCAATCTTGAGCAGCTAATAATGAATTCAAATTTACATAATATTAGAGTTAAGGCGTTCTTTATTTTATTGGTAGGAAAGGAAATTATACGGCTCGAAGGACCAAAATGCGAACAGCGCCGCCATTGTATGATCTCAAGGTTTATAGATGTGTTATTTAAGAAAATTGATTATAAATTAGTGAACATTCTCACCGCTTCCTTTTCTACTGGGTGGTTGGTGTAAAGGAGAAGATCCCAATGAACCGCCGATGATGTCTCCTTCCGGAAGGGCTTCGTTGAGAGCGGGACAACTTGCACTCAATCTTGCAACTTGAGCCAAAAATGGATTGAGCGCAAACGCTGCAAAATCTCTCGAATTCGGTCCGTATGCACCTAAAATGAAATCAGGTATTTATTTCAACTCATAGATGGCGATACAAATGAAACAATCAAAACTAAATTTTTTTAAAGAAATCCAACGGAGATGTTAGAAATAGAATGTGGAAATATGGTAAGAAGATGATACAATAACTGCCAGAAGCATTTTTTTGTAAAATGCGGTCAAAATCATACTACATGGCGTCAGCCGGATTGGCGAGCTTTGGTTGTAGATCGTTTGAAATTATTTTAAAAAGCACTTTAAACTTTATAAAATATTTATAAAAAAACTACTATAAAGTAAACATAATAGTAGTTTTATTGTACAAAAACCTCAACAGATTTACCAACATCTATTAAACGTTTTTCAAGTATTAACATTGTCGTTTGGAATGTGTCACATAAAATAGTTTTGTGACATGAAATAACGGTTGATTAACGTATTAACAACAGTAAATGGGAGGAATTATTCATGCTCAACTATATTTTTACGAGCCATTTATGACCCGATATGGATAACACAAAACGTGTCAATGGCTATTTTAGTACTCAATATGGTTTCAAAGTATGTGAAACTTTGTTTAATTAATATTTCATCGGTCAGAATACTTCTTACATATAAAATGCATCGTGGGTAGTTGAGAACGTCGTAACTTTAACTCCTTCGCATAGTTAAATTGCTCAATTTCTTACTAAATTCATTATTTTAACGCTTTTAAAATATTTAACGATGTATTTTTTTAATAAAATATCCTTTTCTTGATTGAATTTATTCAGTTTTATCACCGAGCATGGGTCTTTTCGAATGTAAACATCTTCTGTGAGAACTTACAATCCCCCCCAGTCAAACTGGTATTCTATAAAGAAGACACGAAGCTTCTGGAATGGAAGTAGATCATAATATGGGAAATGGTACCAAAAAAAAATGAACAACATTTTGTAATGTAAGACTCGAAAAGGATAAATTTATATATAATAAAACTCGATAATAATACAACTATCTGAATTTACTCTTTTAAATGCGACGGATATGTATAGACTAAACTTTCCCATTAATGTGGAGCCTGACGGTTGACGAAGTCATTAAAAACACCACATAACAAGAAGGAATGGGATCCAAACACCATTACCAGACTTGGAAAGAATGCCATTCAATGGTACACAGTCGGCTCAAAAGCAATAGAAGGAACTGGGATAGGAGTGTACGGACCAGGAACCAAACACTCTGAAAGCTTAGGGAAAACCCCAAGTATCTTTCAAGCGGAAATTCACGCCAAAAGAAAGTGTGCCCAGTTCAATATTGATCAAGGATATAGAAGGCAAAGGATTATCAAAATGGTGTGGGAATGCCTAGGCAAACTCAATGAACTAGGCGAGAACAATATAGTCACCTTACTATGGCTCACTGGAATAGAAGGAAATGAAATAGTAGATGAACTAGCAAAGAGGGGGACTGAAACACCCTTTTGGGGACCGGAACCCTTTTGCGGTATCAGCTCCAATGTAATATTGGAAGAAATAGGCAAAGCCGAAAAAAAGAGAAGATCTGACCATTGGAAAGATCTTGTAGGGCTTAGACAATCAAATATTCTTCTGGGTGACTACAACCTGTTAAGATCAAATGAATGCATAAGTCAAAGTAAGAGTTTTAACAGGGATCCTAACGGGACATTGTCTCCTGAATGGGCACCTGAAAAAGCCCAAAATAGTGGAGGAAGAAGAATGTAGATTCTGTGGTATGGAAGAAGAAACCTCCATCCACATACTTGCGAATCCTAGGGCACAACACCTAGGAGATTAATGGATAGATTTACCTAAGTTAAAGCCTGCAGATATCCTAAAATTCCTCCGGGAAATAGGACTAAAGGAGCTACTAGTCTCTGAGATTTTCCTTAGGAACTAAGTAGAAGTAAGGTGGCACAATAGATCTTTCAGGTCTCAGTGAATGTCACTCCTGTATACATAGACAAAAATTGATCCCATTCCAAACAGACCACTTCACTTTCCAGAACCCCCAAACTTGTCCCCTCTGTCCCTTCAATCCTGACCACCTGCACGTATTACCAGAGATGAGATAAACAAAACTCGGTTCACAAGCAAAGTGATGAATATAAAATGAGTGTCAAAATTATAACATTTCGTAGCTGAACTACAAAATGAAAAGTTTCTTACTTTGTACGGCGACATTGCGCATGTGCTGCACACTTTCGTGTAGTTCCCGAACTTGTTGCAAGCTGTCCTCGAGTACCGGATAAGTCTTGTTGGCGGGCGAATGGGGCGTCACGCTGATGGTGGGTAGAGGCCCACCGGCCCCGGGTCGAGGCAGCATATCCAACACCGGGATGTGGTAGTCGGTGATGACGTCCTCGTCACTATCCACCTCGCCTCCGCTCTGGCCACATTCATCTGCGAATAAAAAGAAAAAAAAAGTAAGAAAAATCCGATAGGTGACTGAGCTTGAAAAATTCCTTTAAACTATAAAATGAACTCTTCGGATATTACGAAACACAAAAAAGGGACGAAGGCAAATATAAAATTTCCATTTTTATCTTCCCCGTCTGTCTTATAATAAATTTACCGTACAATCTCAGCCCTAAAATGGGGTCAATACCTCCAAAGCGTCTATGTAAAAAATTACCAGTGGTTTCAAAACGTTGAAATTGAGAATTTTAATAAATAAAAGATAAGTAAAACTGCTTCTTAAACAATCATCATTAATTCGTACATCCTTATAGTTATCCAATAGTGTATTCATAAAGAAGAGAGAGTAATAAAACGATGAAAAACCCATTTTTTCGAGCGTAACATTGGCGTAGGTGTTTTGCCAACATTTAAATTAAAAAAAAATAGAAAAAAGGCTGCAGTTAAAAATATATGTTATATTTTAACCTGATAGAGAAATTGTTTATTATGCGTGTTCTGTTTTTGCACTATAATACGTAGGTATGCAGATAATGCCATTATAACAATCGTAACATTTTTTTTACGTACCAACCATTTGTTTAGCCTTAATTTAATTTTTAGGTGTGCTTATTAATTATAGTTAAAATGCCAATTCGATTTTTTATATATATAATATAATATTACTTTTATTTCTAAAATGTTTCCTGTAAAATTGTCGTATTTAGTAAAGCGTTAATTAATTTTTGTTTCAAGCCCACGTGGCTTGTTGTCTCATTCGAATTTTGGTTTGTGACTTGGAGGTGAAGATGTCGCTACTTTCGCAACTAACACATTTCCGGCATTGGAAAGTAGGTATAGTTGGCGATTGTAGAGACATATTCAGTTCGGGATTAACTCTCGGACGATGACATATACCTTGTACTGATGAGGCGCAATACGCCGAAACCGGTCTACAAGTTATGTTGTCCCTTCTAGTTGCAAACCAGAATGGTTGGTTTAAATCTTGTAGATTTACCAACCCCGTTTGATTTAGAAGTGTAATTCAATGTCTGTCGGGGCATGTAGCCCGGGAAGTAGTTGTTTCTTCTTCGTTGAACGGTCACTGTTTTTGAAAAATTATTTTTCAAAACTTTGTCATAGCGTTGGAATAATATATTTTTATTCTTCGATATCTATTAATCAAAAACACCAAATCGAAGTTACGCTGTTCAAGGACACCACGTTCCTCGATTTATATTAATCAATTTATTAGAAATTAATCGACTACCGACGAAAATGAATATACACAAAAAGTCTATTCATCCGATTAATTTGTACGGAGGCATTGTATTGCTTGGACCATTTTTGGAATGACAAAGGAACAGAAACAGGATATTCCAAAATAGATATTCATTGCAGAATATCTGGAAAACGAAAAAAATTAGAAAGAAAAAGTAATAGAGCGATTTTTGAATAATATGTTTTTATGGAAAAAATAAGTAGAGGTCGCTTCGGATGAAAAAGAAGTCCACCTAAAATTTAATCCATTTTTATATATATATATATATATATATATATATATATATATATATATATATATATATATATATATATTGATATGAATTTTTAATTTATATTGTTAATATGTGTTTTAATTTATTTATTGTAATATATTTATTTGGGCGCCAATTAATATGAATTTCAATTTAAATATAAGTGATATCATACATCACTCACCTTTTATGATGACTCTTCACCTCAGGTTGGGTTCATGGGTCTAATGCTCATTTAGTTTCTTTTTTTATTTTATTATTTAATATATCCTCAGGCCGGTCCTGTGTCCTTGCCCTTGAATAATAGGAACTATTTAACTGTGAAGCAGTTTTGCCAACTTAATAGGAAGAAAACTCTTTATATTAGAAATCTATGAAATATTATTTAATTTATTTTTTAATGAACGGCCTATTTATATAGAATTGATAAGAAAATACATAAGAAACAATTAAAAACACTTATCTAAATGATCTTTCGCTCAACGTTCACACTAAATGAAGTTCTTATATCTAATAAATATATGAAAATTATACAACTCTTTTTACATGTAAAACTAATAACCAAAGACAAAATAGAACATCTGTTTTTAACAGATTTTATATACAAATTTTACGATATTGTAATCGTAACGAAGATGAATAAATATTAAGTTCTGGATTTAATCAGGAAAAAATCTAGTTTAGTGAACCAACGCGGATTTTGATTCGCGCGCGAATTGCGAAACGTCAATCCGGCGCGCCTTTTTCACAGTATGTTGATAGCTGTTCATTCAATTTTTTCATAACTGATTTCAGTTAAACGGAAGTTGAGCCAAATACAGCGCCAGCTATCGGAAAAATAGGTGTATGTTCATGATGTTCATCTTGTTTATATCTTTTATGTCACAATCATGAAATCGAAAATATTCAGCAACTAATTCAAGTGGCTAAATATCTCTAATGGCTGAATATGCTATTAGGTACAAGTTGTACGACTAAGAAGAAACAGACCAAAACTTATATGTCAGTCATGTTACATGAAAATGTCAAAATATATAATAATTGTGGAATTAAAAAAAGAATTTACAAGAAATGAATGTCAATATCAGTGTTTATTAAATGTGTGTGTGAGAGGAATATCTTAAAAAGTAATTATAGTGTATTTAATATTGTGTACAAGTTTAATGCATCATTTCAAAACAGTTATAATATGACATTAAAACCAGTGCAGTGCTGATCTGACCTCATCTTCAAAAATTCATAACTCGTTTTTTGTAAGAGAGCGCCGATTTCTTTTTTCATTTTCGTATTCAGCGACCTCGAATTAATTAAAAAAAAAATATTTCATCAAAATCCGCGTTGGTTCACTAAACTAGACTTTTACCAAGATTTTCTATGTTTTAGACCTTTCTGGGCCTTGGAGTCCCTCGTAGAAGTGGCTTCAATATGGCTTCGTGGTCGGCTTGGGAAGATTTTCAGTTTTGTTTACTCTTGGAATTTTCACTCAGGATTTATTTAAGGAATTTTATATTTAAAGAGATTATTTAACCTCTGTTTTTAACAGCAACTTGTTAAGGAAAGGTTAGTAACACCAATTCACTTTATAGTTTCACTATTAACACAACGTAATCTAATTTTAAATAAATTTTTAAACATGAAAGAGCTTATACTTCTCAATTCTGTATATTTTTTTTGTAACTAACCGTTTTCTAATCAATAGCAACCAATATCAAATTTTTCTATTTTTTCAAAATCCATATGTCTCTTTATTTTTAAGTTTTTCTATATTTGCTGACCAATCAAATTCATTTAATAATTTTTGATTTCTGTTATTTGACATGATTGTTTTATAATTTGATCTTTTCCTGATATGAAAGTTTATTTTTAATGTCTCCAAATAATTTATTATTATTTTTATCTTTTAGTTAAAAAAATTTAAAATTATTTGACATCTGTTTTAATTTCAGTTGTCATCTCCTTTCTTCCGTTCGAGTTGACAAATCTAGATTCACACTTGGTGTATGTGTTGTATGATTTCACTTTCCATATCAATATATATACACTGCTCAACAATTGAAGTGGATAATTATAACTTTTGCAAATATTTTATTTAAAAATGGTGTCAAAGCGATCACACTGTATGCTGTGTATGACCATTTATAAATAGTCAATATTTTAGTCGAAGAAAAAATATGATATCGGCTGTATTATAAGGCCGAAACTCACTCAACAGCACAGCACCTGACAAGCACCGTCGAGTGGTCAACTTGACGGTTGTGTATGGGTTCACTTAACGCATCGACACGGAATCAACACCGCCGCGATACCCGACTATAGGCTTCACTTTATATTGTCATTGATATTGTATTGTACTGTACTAACCGAAATGTGCTGATAAGGCAAAGGATCATCACAACACAAGCATGCCGTCCGCAAAATATTCTCTCTGAGAAATATGTTGTGGTTGAGGCGTTGACGTGCCTTGTCGGTGCTGTGCTGATGTTGTTAGGTAGGCGCGCTTACATTTAAATACACATAAGAAATAAAATCTGCTGGTTTTTTTTGGGTTTCTTTTGTTATTCTCTGAATAAACTGTCATTCCACCTAAATACACATATTTACAAAGAAAATTTAGAAATTCCTATATTATCCACTTCAATTGTTGAGCAGTGTATTTTATACCTGTTAAGTAGGTATAACTTTTGTAGCGATAGTTTTAGTTTTCCAAAGAGTTAACTTATGTTACATTAGTATTTGTTTTATCGTAGTTTGAACCCTTTTTAATCCGACTCTGTAACAATTTATTGTTTTTCAAAGATTATCGGTCCTACACAATGAATCTCAAGTGGATAGGTTATTTATGTCAATATAAGCCAACGATATATTTTGAACTATCACACAAGCCCATTTTTTCAAATTTTTGATATTAAATAATGTCTGGTTAATATTCTAATCCAATTATAGAGCCAGCTTAAATCCAAATTACCGTAACATCCAGCCCTACCTCAAAAAGGCATACTTCAAAGGTGAAAAAAGATCCAATTTAATTATCCACAGTTCCAAAAACTTTCGACCTTAAATAACAAAACTTTGGAAAATAATTTTTCGGTAATTTAACGCCGTTTTGGTTTCAACCCTTTTCAGATATGAAAATAAGTTTTGGTCTATTCAAAAGTTGAAAATCGAAAACAAAAGAAAAGTAAGCTTTAATCTTTATGTCGACATTTTCGATTTTGTAATTGAATAAAGAATTATAAAGGCACTGTCGGAATGGTATAGATAGGGTGTGAAGGGTATCAAGTTCCTTCGAGATGGAATATTATTATGTCATTTTTGTGCTTGCAAGCTCCAGTGGAATTTATTCGAGAATTTAGGAAAATTATTAGAGGTGATATGTTTTCGATTAGGGACATAATATTCCATCTCCCATCTCGGAAAAATTTTATGTTTGTGTCTAACTTTCCCGGACTAATAGCCTGACGATGGTATTAACCGAAACTAGTTGCTTTGATTTTATCATTTTAACAAGCTATTTTTGAGGTAGCTCTATAAAAATTGTGCTATCAAAAATGTTCAAATAGACTATAGATTTTATCAAGACATTTTATTACCAAATAATTACATTTCTGAACTTCTTTAGAATTTATGGCCCATTACGGAAAATCCCAGTTTATGAACTTGTTGCATCAAAGTAGAACAGATGTAGTTAGTCGAAAGTGGCGGTTTTTATCCTTTGTAGAAAAGCAGGACGAAATGGAGGAATTAAAAGAGTGTAAATGAATTTAACGCAGTAACATTTGAATTACCAATAAATTCAAACAACTTAAAAAGTAGTAATTTATTAAGCAAATAAGGAAATCACGAGTGTGTACACTTTAATTTTTCTACGACTCAAAAAAATAAAATACAATTTACACACATTATTTTACAGAATTTATTAGAACAATTCAATTTTATCATTACACTAAATCTAATTGTTTATAAATTTCCCGAATAGAAGCTATTATTTCATGGCTGCCAGACTTTCCAATTTCAAATATGTATATACTTATTCAAATCGATAGACCGAAATATATTTCCGTCGAGCTACACTGAGAGAAAATGCTGCATAAACAATGATTGCTTTACAAATTTCCATTGATTTATACAAATTATTGGAAAAAGTAAACAAAAAAGTAATCGAGCACCTATTGGAAACAAATTTCTTTGGTTCTCTAGACATGGCGCAAGCCTTAGTCTACTGTCAAGCTTGCGACCTGGTCGCGGCGACATAAACGCTGCGATCTGAGTGCATTGATTGTAATGTATGCAGCCAGAATTGCGGCCAGCGACCGATTTTGAAAAAAAAAGCGTTTATAAAACGCCGCGACAAAAAACGCCCCACACAGTTTTTTATGTATATGAAATGACCTCCGAATATAGCGAATGAATTACAGCGAACAGTGTATGAAACTGTCCACATATACAACAGTCTCTGTGCTTTAACTGTATGAATACTGTACAGGGTTGGATTTATTCAAAAACAAGATTCTTCCATACAAAGCAATACAATAAACAAATTTTTACAACATAAAAATATCAAGTTTCTGTCTGTCTGAAATATCCCTTAGACTAAGTTCGAGAAAGAGAATATATATAGAAATATTAACTATAGAACCAAATAAAAAAAAATTAATATTCCGAGTTACAATAAATTTGAAAAGGAATACCGCAAGGAAGCATTCTTGGACCAGTGATTTATTTCCCGTGTATATATTTATTAGAGCGTGTGATTGGAGCAGAATAAAGAATGTGGGAAGCTGATAATATGTTAGACACTGTTAATTGAAAGGCTGAGCATCTTTCATTTCAGTTTGGACCACTCTATACAAATAAGTTTTTATTTATTTAATATTGGTATAATTAATATTTCGATTATCTGCCGTTGTCATATTACTTTTAATTCACGAAACTCGTCGTTCTACACATAGTTCCAAAACTTATGCATCACCTAATACATCGTTTTTCAAGCGGGGGGGGTCGAGTTTGTTTTTAAAGGGGGTCGCAGTCTGTTGAAAACTACATATATAGATAGTAGGTACAAAAGATTCGTTTATTAAAGGAATTAATTTTAGTGTGAGAGTGAGATAAGATATTTGTGGTATATGTACTAGTGATGAGAGATATTTTTTTGACGAACTTTAATTTTTTCACTGATACGAACAAATCATAGAAAGTGTCACTGTTCCTATAAGTAAATCTAAAGCGTAACGACAATGAATCGAATTATAATCGAAATCGAACATAATATTGACCTCTTCACTTCATCGCTCTCATTCGACGAAATTTCGTCACAAACTATGGAAAAATTTTTCGAATGAAAACATTGAAAATTTTCCGAATTTTGACGTTTTTCCGGTAAAAAACACTTTTTGGGGGGTAGAACAAGACATTATTGCGATTTTCGGCCAAAGTTGAGTTCCTAGAAAAAAAAGTTGTATATAAAAGTTGTAGATCTTGGGAAAATCTACAACTTTTTCATTAGTGACTTTTTCACATAACCTCAAAATTAGCTCGAAAAACGCAAAAAACTGCATTTTTCGTTTTTTATTTTTAGTTTCGTAAATAATTGTTCGATTTTGATGAAAATTTGGTAGGAGGTAGCTTTGATAGTCACAAACTATGGAAAAAAATTTCAAATTAAAATATTGAAATTTTTTCGAATTATATAACGTTTTTTCGGTAAAAACACTTTTTTGGGGGGTAGAAAAAGAAATTATTGCGATTTCCTTTCATTTCTTTTTTCGAATTTTGACGTTTTTCCGGTAAAAAACACATTTTGGGGGGTAGAAAAAAAAGACATTATTGCGATTTCCGGCCAAAGTTGAGTTCCTAGAAAAAAAAGTTGTATATAAAAGTTGTAGATCTTGGGAAAATCTACAACTTTTTCATCAGTGACTTTTTCACATAACCTCAAAATTAGCTCGAAAAACGCAAAAAACTGCATTTCTCATTTTTTATTTTTAGTTTCGTATAAAATTGTTCGATTTTGATGAAAATTTGGTAGAAGGTAGCTTTGATAGTCACAAACTATGGAAAAAAATTTCAAATTAAAATATTGAAGTTTTTTCGAATTATAACGTTTTTTCGGTAAAAACACTTTTTTGGGGGTAGAAAAAGAAATTATTGCGATTTCCTTTCATTTATTTTTTCGAATTTTGACGTTTTTCCGGTAAAAAACACTTTTTGGGGGGTAGAAAAAGACATTATTGCGATTTCCGGCCAAAGTTGAGTTCCTAGAAAAAAAAGTTGTAGATCTTGGGAAAATCTACAACTTTTTCATTAGTGACTTTTTCACATAACCTCAAAATTAGCTCGAAAAACGCAAAAAACTGCATTTTTCATTTTTTATTTTTAGTTTCGTAAAAAATTGTTCGATTTTGATGAAAATTTGGTAGAAGGTAGCTTTGATAGTCACAAACTATGGAAAAAAATTTCAAATTAAAATATTGAAAATTTTTCGAATTATAACGTTTTTTTTGCTAAAAACACTTTTTTTGGGGAGTAGAAAAAGAAGTTATTGCGATTTCCTTCATCGCTCTCATTCGACTAAAATTTGTCAACAAGATCGAATTTTGTTTTATTCATTATCTTACGATTATAAAAAGACACTGTGCAAAAAAATATGTATTTTGATACAAAAAAAAATTCTATTCCCAACAAAATAGTGACGGACTTTTCGCAAGACTTTTTACTCAAGTTTTTGGCTTTTTCGTGGGTCGCCACATAAAAATGGTTGAGAAACGATGACCTAAAATATCCGTTATTACCTCTTAAATTGAACCAAACTACTTTTATAGATCAACTATACAATGAACATTATTCAGTTGGCAGATACTTTTTATATAAGAACAGATGAAGTTTTTTTTTATAAAAAAATTAGGAAAATGAAAATTTTATTTCCCATTGAAAACTAATTTTACACTGTTAATACAGCGTACTTCCACCATGGGCGTCAATGCAAGCCTGCATGCGAGCTCTGATACTGCTAACAAGGCGATCAATTGCTTCCTGTAGCAGATTCTCCCATTCTTCTCTTGCAGCAACTGCTAGTTCCTGGTGCGTTCTGGGAGCGTGAACAGCTCTGGAGAGCAAGTCCCAGGCATGATCAATTGGGTTCATGTCTGGCGATATCGCAGGCCACTCCAAACGTCGAATTCCTTGTGACTCAAGATAGTCATTAACTGCTCCTATAATTCCAAATTTAATTATATCACCCCCTCATATTACCAAATCTTACAGCAAGAATATCTCCAGGACTAAGGAGTTGAATTAAAATACACTTCAATTTCACACAAAATTTATAAAAAAATCAACATTATTCACAATGGAAGGTGCTACATTTTTCAGCGTACATTGAAATCGATCGAATCGCATTGTCGAAAACCCGGATTTCCTCACATTTCCATATCTCTCGAAGCGATATTATTCATAAGGTTGTTATATAAAACACCTGCTGCATGAAAAACAACTGAATTCAAAAAATAACGTGAAATGTTGAATAGGAGCGTTCGTTTCCTCAACATAAACTCAAATACAATCTATAATAATTAAACGAATTAAGTAAAAAAGTCATACGGTACCGTATCAGGTGAATAAGTCGCGCGTTGTACTTAGAAATTCAACTTTTCTAATAATGTAAAAGAGATTGTTCAAATTATGTATTATGAGAAGAAATACATGATAAATAAAAATCCTCAATCTCCACAATTATATGAAGACGTTAAATTACGTAAAGTATCGAAACCAATTAGACCTTACAAGATTACTCTAAACTAATTTCATTTGAAAACAGAGTGCGTAACACTAAGAAAATTACTAAAGGATAAAAATATTAATCCAGGAATAATAACAGATATACTTAATTTGTTTGATGTATGTATTAATCAGAACTATTTTACTTTTGTCAATAAGGTATATATTCAAAATGAAGGGTTACCAATGGGAAGCCCCTTATCACTAATCTTGGCAAACAGTTTTATGAACAGTTTGGAAAGAAAAATATTATTTTGATAGATGACGTATTAGCTTGTTTTGTAGGTAGTGAACGACAATTAGATATATTGTTCAATCATATTAATAATTTACATCCAAAAATTAAATTTACATTAGAAGTTGAACAAAATAACTCAATCAATTTACTTGATATTAAAATTCAAAGAGTCAATAATATACTTGATTTTTCAATTTACAGAAAACCAACACATACTGATGTGACTATACCATATAATTCCATCATCCCATGTCACATAAATTAGCAGCATATAATTCAATGGTACATAGAGCATTTTCAGTTCCTATGAACAAATATAATTTTGATAGAGAAATTAATATAATTAAACAAATAGCTACATCCAACGGTTATCCATTGCATGTGATAAATAAATAAATTAATAAAAAAGAGAAAAAAGTTGCATTACAACTAATATTTCCTGAAAATCTAAAGAAACACAAAATTATAGATCCAGCACATAAGCTGGTAATATTATTCTAATAATATTTCAAAGATAATATCTTCAGCAACAAATACAACAATTTCATTTAAAACAGAAAACAATGTGTTAAGACTTTTATAGACTTTTTTAATAGGCTGGCAACAGCGCCATCAAACCGATGATCAAAAATGACTTTTTCCGATTTTAACTTTCACTTAATTTTTCATGTAGTTGTTTGTCCATAATATTTATTGTTAATTGAAGCTTTTTAATTCAGTAAGTGCTCAATATATTCATTATCCAACATAATGGTCTCCTTCGAGCCGAATTATTGAGAATCCACGTACCATAAAGAACATTATGCGCCATTGAAGTCCTGAGATTGGTGGAGAAGTACCCGAAAAGAGTAAATTGTGAGGCCTCTACCTAAGCGCTGTGTCACACGGTCAAATAGAGTTTGATCGAACCATCAAACTGGTGACATCATTAAGAATTTGATGCCCGACTCTCTTTTCATCAGTTTGACTATCACTGTCAATTTTTGAGGTTACAAATTTATTGGTTTTCGAGTTTGTTTGATTTGTCAATACATTGAAATTGGAAGGTAGAGAGAAAGTTGTGTTTTCATTATCAATAGCATCATTAGGCACAGTTTTATACCAAAAAATAATTAAAGCTAAACAAGAGACTAAATAAAAGCAGAGGAGAATATGGTCTAAGCCTAGGAGATGGATCAAGAAAATAATAAGCCAACTAACCAATGATGCTAGTGGAGATAATAACATTATAGATTTGATAAAATATGAACTTGCCCCAGAAAACTCTTATGATTTTAAAAATTATATGGCTGCAACATTTAGGTTAGGGACATGCCACTAGATGGTGATGATGAAAAAGTATAACTTTTCAAAGAATTAAGCAACAAGAAGGAATGGGATCCAAATACCACTACCGAAATTGGAAAGAATGACATTCAATGGTACACAGACGGTGCCAAAGAAACAGAAGGAAATGGGATAGATAGGAGTGTACGGACCAGGAACCAAACACTCTGAAAGCTTGGGAAAAACCCCAAGTATGTACCTTTCAAGCGAAAATTCACGCTATAAGTGTGCCCAGTTCAATATTGATAAAGGATATAGAAGGCAAAGCCATTAAAGCACTGAGCTCTTGTGTAATCAGTTCCAAAATGGTGTGGGAATCTTTTAGGACTTGACAATCAAATATTATTCTGGATGACTACAACAGTAGTTGTTTATTTGGACGCATTTTCTAGAGGGGATTTGCAGTGACCAATGAAAACACTAATTTCATCAATCTGGTTTGATACGAATGTGCGCTCCTAAATCGATCTAACTAGTTTGTTGTACTTTGACTCCTCAGTTTGACTCAATTTCAAACTGATGACGACGGCATTTTACAGTTTGATCAAACTAGTTGACAGCCAAATTGAAGCTAATTTGATCGTGTGACAGAGCGCCAAGTATTTATTCTTTATTTTTCTAGTTTTTCCTTTTTTTCATTGAGATTGAGAATTGCATTGAGATTATTTCCGAGTTAGAAAAATAAAGATTTTCTTCAGTATTCCTACAAATCGTAAAGTAAAATGACAGAAACACAGGAAGCTGTCAGGTTGAAGGGTTTGACTAAAACAAGGGGCATTTTAAAATTAAGCATTTAAAAAAATACTTAGATAATATTTTACATGAGAATCAAGATAGGGATGTGAAAAATTACGATCGCCAGCTAATTTTAGAAATTGAGAGTAGAGTAGAAAGACATCAAACAGTTTTTAAGCAACTTTGATAATGTACAGGTTGAAATAGAAAACTTATCAGATGAAGTAGATTTAGAAGTAGAAGCTAGAGACGAATTTGAGAGTGTTTGTCAGAAATTATTAGCCGCGCCCAAAGATATAGTGACAGAATTTTATAAACCACGGGAACAGATAAATTCCGATTTTAACTTTCACTTAATTTTTTTATGTTGTTGTTTGTCCTTAATATTTATTGTTAATTAAAGTTTTTTAATTCAGTAATCGCTCAATATATTCATTATTCAACACAATGTAAGCAAAACATTGTTTTTCATTAAATAGTGGAGTTAATTATAAACAGTTAGTTTCAGTTAAAAAAGTAATACGAGTAGATTCCACAAAGTAAGGGTAAGTAAATTCGAAGTTATCCCGAACAAACTTTTTTTATGTTTTTTTTTCTTAAGGCCGTACGACAGATTGTCTGTCCTAAGACCCTTATAACGTTGGATCAAGTAAATCTATGAAATACGTCCACGTTTGACCGTAAAATAATTTTTTATGTGAACCCTTTTAAAAAGTAAATTTTTGGATCTGTAAATGATTTCACAAACGCTTTTGAATCGTAAATAAATAATTTTATAACGAAATTTGTTCACATGTAGATAATAAAAGTAGTTCTGTAGTAGTGCTTCGAAAAGTTTTGAGAGATGTTTAATTTTTTTACGGATAAGTCCAATTATGTAACATAATTTATCAAGAAAATAATACTATAGTTCTTTCGCCATCCGAAGAGAGTAATAAAACCTAATTATGTATGCAAACTACAGCAGCGGTGGCCGACATGGAGTCTAAAGTAAATATTTATAGACTATCATTATAAATATAATTCTATAAATGTACGCCCATGGTTTACTGGTTTCCGATAATTTTAATACTCTCTCCTGATGGCGAAACAACTATAGTAAGAAGCAAATATTATATAATCAATACTTATAAGTATGACTGTCTTATTGATACACTCACAGACAAAATAGTGTTGCGAGGTCACCAACTCAAAGCCGGCCCTGTCCCCCGACTGTAAATTTTGGTGGCTGCGCCGGTATTCTCCCTTGCGTTAGAATGTACTCGAACATTCTGGAACGGTTTCGTTCGTGCATAGCCCGAGCGCCGAAGGCACTAGAGTTTTCCAGAACCGATAAGGACTATATATACGAGGGTTATTGAGTGCGTAAACAGTTAGTTAGTTAGCTAGATCGAAACAATTAGTGAAACGAAGACTAACAGTTAGTTCGAGAGAATTAGTGAATAAAATAGTGAATATAAATAGTGCAATATTCAAGAGGTGAAAATAAATTAGAACTATTATAACGAGTGTAAATAAATTAGTAGACATTGAGTATAGCGTGTATATAAATAAAGTTTAATTCAGTGTGTGTGTTTCTTTAAATAAATAGATAGTAATTAGCCATAGTGTGTATAATTTTATCCCACCGGTAAAAGCTGTTTAAATAAATAACGAAAAACATTACATTAGAATAGAATAATGTTTATTCACATATCAATAGTTAACAAAAATATGCTTTACAAAAATAATAATAATAATAATAAGGATGTATTGACAAGTAAATAAACATAAGAAGCCCATAAGAACCCTTAGTTTGTGCATGGGTAATAATTGTATCTTTACATTCAGAGAAAAAAAAGATTATTCTGTGTTAATCTTATATATAATATAGCAACTTGAAAGAAAAAAAAAAATTGAAATAAATAAAAAAAAATATATATATTTATAATATATTTCTTAAAAATTCCTTAAATTTGCCTAGATTATTCGTATACCTGTATGTTATCTACCAAAAAGTGCAAAGTATGTCTATCGGTAATAAAAATGAGGTTTTTTATTCTTGATTTGAATAATTTAAAGGAATTTATTTATACAAATTATTAAAAATGTTGTATACATAAAGATGGCGAATATCGAAAATTTTGGTTTTTTCAAATAATTGGTTTAAAGGGTAAGTAATACCTTTAAAATACATCATTTTAATAATTTTTTTTTTGTAAAATCTGAATTTTTTTGGTGCGTTGGAACAACTAACCCCCAAGCTAGAACAACGTAGGACAAACGTGACTCTACAAAAGCATGTTATTCAATCTTTAGGTGGGATATATCTAGATATTTTCTCATGTATTTAAATTTGTACAGAACTAATCTTGAATTATTTGCAATACTTTTAATGTGCTTGTCCCATTTCAGATGAGAATCAATTTCTAATCCTAGATATGTATCCTGATATCTGATGTTAATTTTTATGCAATGTCCATGATTAGTGATGGTAAGTTCAGTGAAATCTGGTAGACTATTTGAATAACTGGCAAATGGAATGGCAACTGTTTTTTCCATATTAATTGTCAATTTTTTATGTGAAAACAAATCGAAAACGTTATTTAAATCCGTTTTGCAAAGCTCTTTTACATTTTCCCAACTTTTTTCGGAATATATGATTAATGTATCGTCTGCAAAACTTAACAGTTCTCCTTTAATTTCGTTCACAGTTAGTAATTTGTTGATATATAGCAAAAATAATATAGGCCAAAGAATGGTACTATCTATGTTGTTATATAAAACATTTGTTAAGTGACAAGCTGCGTCGGCAGTAGACAAGCCATTTGGGAATCCGTACTGATTTGGACTAATAATGTTGTATTTAGTGATGTATTTTTCCAATCTAGTTTTTAATGCTTTTTCTACAATTTTGGCAAAGGTGGTTATCAAGGAAAATATCGCTTTATTTATAAAAAATTGCTATCCATTATCACTTTTTTGCTGAATTCCTTACTCAGCAGTGTTTTACTTATATGGGCAAATAAATTACATAGATTCATAAAAAAAAACTAATAATATGGCCTGATTTTGGTCATAACATTTAATTAGAAAGATTAATAATAACTATATAACAATTTTTCTAATCAACATAATTACTAATTAGTACTTCGTATTTCCTTCTCTAGCTCTAACGTTAACCTGCATACTCCTAGGCATGCTCTGTCGAAGATTTTCTAAATGGTTTTTGTGGAATTCGACATTCTTTCTGTCTTAATTCAGTCGCTGCAATTTTTTGTTTTAGAAGGTCCCATATATGTTCAATGGGATTAGCATAATTACTCATTGGTGGTCACTCAATTCCGACATCCTCAAGCATGAGCAATAAAAAACATAAAATCTGTCGAAGAAAAAATTAAATGAAATATGCAATATTTTTGTATGTGAGTGTATATTAAGAAACTTGACCAAGTTTAATATATAATATCCGATGAACAATGACTAGTTCTTTTCCTACAAACTCAATATTCGTAACTAGGTTAAAGAAAAAAATAATTTAAATTGAATGAACGTTTTATAGTTTTATGTTGCTGATGGGAACTTTCGTCGGAAACAATGGTTTTGGAATCGATGGAAAAATAACAGCAACTGTACTGTTTTATAACAGCACTATTGTGTAAAATATTCCCGGATGCGTTATATTTAATTACGAAGAGCATTGGTTGAATACGAAATATTTTACAGAGGCGGACTTGCTCGAAAGTAAAATGGAAAAATTTTCTCAACAAGAATGCTTTGCCGAATTGGTTTCTGTTTTCGGCAATGAAGCACCAAATCAGTCGACAATTTCTCGTTGGTATGGATAATTTAAACGTGGACGGATTAATATTAGCGGCGATCCAAGAACACGGCTACGAAGACATAATAATTTATCAACTGTAAGACTCAAAAGGATAAAGTATAATAAAACTCAATAATAATACAACTATCTAAATTTATCCTCTTTAACGTCACGGTTACACATTGACTGCATATTCCAGATCACTTTCATTTTAAGATCCCCTCGACCCTTGTCCATGTGTATATGTTACAGGAGATGAGATAAACAAAACTGGGTTCAACATTCAAGTGACAAGTTTGTTAATGGTTCCTGTCTAATAAATAAAGTAAGGTGACATATTAATGGGTCTTGTCCAATAAATATAATACTCTCTACTCTAGAAATATGAAATATAACACAACCAATTTGATTACTGTTTATAGATGACCAAAAAAGTCTAAAAATAACTAACCGCGAGGGAGCTCTACTTGTGGTTTGTCCACGGACAGCTTGCACTGTTTAACAAGGCCATCCCGGAGATGGAAAAAGATAACACTACAGCTTTTGATGTTGCTGAAGCTCATAAAGCTATCAAAAGAAACCTGACAGAAAGAAAGGCTTCAAACTTTATCCCTATGGGCGCAAACAACATCTACAGGAATCTAGATGAGCAAGTCCGTAACAGTGTAAAAGAAGAATTTGATGGCTTTTATGAAAGATGCATTACATACTTGGACCTCTGGGAGAATAGTTTTGAAAACAGTTTTCATGGTTCAATCTGACCAAAACTTCTGTTGAAATTATTAATAGCAGTCTTCTTGATGTACCCGATATGAAAATGAACAAAGATCAGCTGTTTGACGAAATTGTGCTCGCTAAGGAGTATTTGCTGTCAAATTGGGAACAGTGGAAGCAAGAAGAGAAGAGAAAAATTGCTCAGGCTTTTTGGTTTCTTCAATGAGAATCACATAGTAGCCTCCAATCTGATCAATATTGCTGAGTATGCCTTCTGCTTACCTGGGACATCAGCACCAGTTGAGAGAGTGTTTTCTTTGATGAACAACGCATGGACTGATGATAGGGGTTTGATGAAGGAATCTACTGTTAAAGGCTTGATAACATGTAAAATTAATATCGGATTAGCTTTTGAAAAAAATTCTAAAAAAAGTCCTAGCCAACGAAAAGTACATGTAAATATTGTTCAAATTTTTATTCCTCATTCAACGTGTGTGTTTCTTCTTACTTAAGTAATTTATAAATATTAACATGTTAAATTATATTTGAATTTGTATGATTGTGTCATTTATTATTACCCCTGGTTTAGGTTCCTAATTGATAACCATTTATTCATAGCATTGAGAATAAAGTAGCCTCTAAAAACCCGCCAAGAGTGTGTATTCTTGAATACCCCGACGCTGGGGGGAGGGGCATTCTTGTGTCCCGGTTGAACATTTCAGAAATATGGCAAGCCTATATTTAGGGATGTGAGATTAATGGAAAAGAATCGATTAAATAAAAATCGATTTATCTTTATTAAAAATTTATCGATTTGTCAGAAATCGATTTTAATACAAAATAAATCGATTTCTGCGAAAAAATCGATTGTTTTGTATTATTTTAAAAAGTACATGCTTTTCATATTCCGATAATAAACCTAATTCCTTCATTCATTAACAATTTATCAGATTAAAAATCAAATAAAATTATATGAAAATTGTCAAAAATTTTGAAATATGGTCAAAAATGGCCAATAATTGTCAAAAACTATCAAAGATGGTCAAAAACTGTCAAAAATGGACAATTATTTTTAAAAATTGTCAAAATTTTGAAAAATAGTTGATAATTGTCAAAAATTGTTGAAGTTTTTGAAAAATTGTCAAAAATGGTCAAAAATTTGGAAAAATGGTCCATAATTGTCAACAATTGTCAAAAACTATCAAAAATGGTTAAAAATTGTCATTATTGTTAAAAATTGTCAAAAATTTCGAATGAAATTTGAAAAATGGTCAATAATTATCAAAAACTATCAAAAATGTTCAAAAATTGTCAACTGTCGTCAAAATTGGTCAATAATTGTCAAAAATTGGTAAAATTTTGAGAAATGATCGATAATTGTCAAAAACTATCAAAAATGGTCAATAATTTTGAAAAATTGTTAAAATTTTCGAAAAATTGTGAAAAATGGCCAATAATTGTCAAAAACTATCAAAAATTGTCAAAAACTATCAAAAATTGTCAAAAACTATCAAAAATTGTCAAAAACTGTTAAAAATGGACAATTATTGTTAGAAATTGTAAAAATTTTGATAAATAGTTGATAATTGTGAAAAATTGTTAAAGTTTTTGAAAAATTGTCAAAAATTTTGAAATCAGGCTAAAAATGGTAAATAATTGTCAAAAATGGTCCATAATTGTCAACAATTGTCAATAATTATCAAAAATGGTCAATAATTATCAAAAATGGTCAATAATTTTGAAAAATTGGCAAAAATAGTCAAAAACTATCAAAAATTGTTAAAAATTGTCAATTATTGTTAAAAACTGTTAAAAATGGACAATTATTGTCAAAAACTGTCAAAATGGTTAAAAATTGTCATCATTTTGAAAAACAGTCAAAATGGTCAATAATTGTCAAAATTTTGAGAAATGAACAATAATCGTCAAAAGTTGTCAAAATTTTGAGAAATGAACAATAATCGTCAAAAGTTGTCCAAATTTTGAAAAATAGTCGATAAATAATATGAGCCGTTTCCGAAAATCGATTTAAACACGTAATTTATAAAATCGATTTACTAAAAATCGATTGATATTACTATAAAAATTGATACCTAAAAATCGATTATAAGTAAATAATAATCGATTTATATAAAAATCGATTATTTTTTAACACCCCTACCTATATATAGACCATTATTAATTATGATGTATGTTAACACTGAAAAAGTGACGTTTTATCACATAATTTGAAGGAATTATTTTTTATTTTATTAAAATTATTTTACTGAAATCGGTCCTTGACAAGTGCAAAAAATTTCGAATTATTCAGAGAAGTTGGTAAAAATCGAGTTAAAAAATTGTGTTACAAAAAAACCATAACACCCCATAACATTGTAACTAATTTATAAATATGAAGCGATAAGCGATCTACAATTTGTATAAATTAATTTTTTCGGTACTGAGCTTTATCACATTAAACAATCATCCTGTATATTGAATTATAAAAATTAAGCTATAATTTTTTTAGCTGTTTGATTTTAATTTTGTTATTTATATTCATAACTTCGATGAGTATATAACAAATAAAAAAAAATTATCCATGAGGTCGCGATTAGATTCGAACTCACGATCTCCTGTTCACTAGACAGTAGCTTTAACTAACTGAGCCACGGCACCGGTTAGTATATCAGCTCTAGTAGTACGTTTCAAGCAAAAACGATAATATACCTTATGAATTTATTTTTATACAAGTTGAAGATTTAATAACACCTTATATTTTACTACTATATTGTATTGTCATCGGTCCTTGACGAGTGTGCAAATTTTCGAATTAATCTGAGCGTTTAAAGGTTGCGTTACAAACAAACAAGCATACAAGTGAAGCTAATATAAAGCGTGTAAAAAGAACAAACTTTGTTTGAAAAAAACTAACCGGCTTGTTGCTCGAGGAATAAAAAAATGTCTACTTCAACTGTCACTTAATTAATTTAAGTTACTTTAGCTTAGAGCTAATTCCACATACTCATTGAATTTTTCTATAAAAACATTACCTTCTAATAGAGAAGAAAATCCCATGATGGAAAAAAGAAGTATTTTTATTCTGGTGCATAGGTCGCATCGGTTGGCGTGGGCAGGAAGAAAACTCATCCCCCAGAGCGCATCTTTCCAAAAGTTCACTGCGAAAGGCTTTTATTTTGTTTTACTGTTCACTATTTAAACACAAAGCCGCAAAAAATATAATATAATATAAAGAGACAAAGTAATTTTTTTTATTGTAAATGTAAATAAATATTATTTTCTCTGACAAATATTTACATGATGTGTCGAGAATAAAGAGTTTTTAATAATATAAAATAGAAAATTTCTCTTGATGTATTATTATACAGAATGGATCACTAGTTTGTTGAATTAAGGATAAAAGTAGGATTTTTTTGGGAATTACAATGTTTACGATTTGCAGGTTAGGAAATACGAAGAAAGATATTTGTGCTCCATCTCTACTCCTACAACCGTCCACACAACACATTTGCGGCATTTTAATTTTTATAAATATCCCGTAATAATAATTAATTAGTTCGCAGCAAAGACAATCCAGTCCAAACAGTGTTCAACTCATCACCAAGGGGATGCCTATCAACCAAACTCGCCGTTACCCCCTCGTCGGAATCGCTACCCTAGCATACTTCGAGACGGGCGGCGGTCTCTCGCACACTCTCCGCTAACACCGTCGTCCTCTCCCTACCTCTCACGCCATATCGAGTCCTTCTCTCCCCCTAATCATGCTCTCCACTACGCCACTCATCTCCATCCATTCCTACTCACCCTCAACATTATCTCCACCATGTTCTCCCAATACACCGCCTCCCCTAGTTTCCTCTGCAACTTCTTCAGCACTTCCTCGTTCCTCCAGCATCATCCTCCACTTCACACCTCTCGCACACTCCAGTCTCTCTTTTCCCAATCTAGTGGAGGTACCCTACTCTCGACCCATGTCCAGTGAGTACCTGTGTCAAGAAGTAGTTCACCTCTCCGAGTTCCCGGTCTAACCAATCTCTCCTACTTCCAATCGCTCCTTTTAGCGCTCCCTCGTCCCACCTCCTCTCCATTTCTTCCTCCATCCATTCCTGTACTTCCTTTCTGGTCGTACCACTTCAGCGTTCATTCTCGGCTCTAGTCCACCCACTGTCCTGTACCCCTGCACCACCCTCGCATTCACCCCCGCTCTTTCACCCCACACCTCCGCACCGTACAGCATACAGACAGTCCAACCTGTATACTATCAACTCCACTCGTACCTCTTAAACTATAAAAGACACACGGTATCTGTCTAACGCTCGGTTGGAACTTAAAAATCCCAAAAAAGAGTAGACGCAGGACATTGGTGGAGTGGCAAAGCAGGTGGCAACTTTGGACCTCCTCGGGCCAATGGACGAAGCTGTTAATTCCAGATGTGGTAAGATGGAATAAGTGTGGATTTCGGAGGAGCTGCTATTTCATGATCCAGTTTCTCTGCGGGCACGGTAGTTTCAGGAAGTACAGGTACAAGATTGGGAAGACACCCGATGATAACTGCATTTATTGTGGGGACGTAGAGCAAACAGTTTTCAAATGCGCCAGATGGGATGACCACAGAAGAAGTTTTTGAGGGAATGTCGGACACCGTCCATCCCCCGACAATATTATAGGCTGGATGACTTAGTCGATAGGGAATTGGAATGTTGGGGAGAGTTTCGTCACCGAAGTCATGAGGAATAAGGAGGAAGAAGAACGAGAGCACCAAAGGAGACAGATGGAGATGTGATGAAACTGATTATACCCGGCCTGCATCTGATGGCATGCCTAATAGGCGGTTCCAGATGCGTGGTGCGGAAGGAGAGGTGGACTGTTTAGTGGGTAGGGCTGCAAGGCGAGTCCCCGACTTTAATTTTTTTCACTGGGGGACTATTTTAAGTGGACCACTCTGTATAATAAACACCATAAATCAAATTTGCTTTGTTTTCCGCAGTCATATTCGAGTTAAATTTAGAACTGATGTTCTCTCTTTTAACTAATAATTATACCAAAAAGAATAGACCAACACGGAATGTATATTGGGTCATTACCCCCCTTGTTCGCAATTACAACTGCAAATTATTTTATTCTAATTTATTTAATGTAAGCAGTGGCGGCACCTCGAAGGAGGCTAAGGAGGCTCGGTATTCTCACCAATTTATCCAGCAAATAGCAATTACTGATCAATTTTGACAATTATTGATCAATTTTGAGAATTTTTAACAATTTTCCCAAAATTATTGACAATATTTGACCATTTTTCAAAATAATGACAATTTTTAACCATTTTTGGACAGTTTTTGATAATAAATGTCCATTTTTGACAGTTTTTAACAATAATTGACAATTTTTAACAATGTTTGCTAATTTTTGATCATTTTTTCAAAATTTTTCAAAAAACTTAACAATTCTTGACAATTATCAACTATTTTTCAGAATTTTGACAATTTTTGACAATAATTGTCCATTTTTGACAGTTTTTGACAATTTTTTAAAAATTTTGAACATTTCAGACCGTTTTTAATCATTTTTGACAATTTTTCAAAAATTTTGAATATTGACAATTTTTCAAAAGTTTTACAATTATTGACTATTATTGACCATTTTTGACAATTATTGATCAATTTTGAGAATTTTTGAACATTTTTGAAAGTTTTTAACGATTTTTTTCAATTATTGACCATTTTTCGATAATTATTGACCATTTTTGACAATTATTGATCAATTTTGAGAATTTTTGAACATTTTTGACAATTTTTCAAATATTTTGACAGTTTTTAACGATTTTTGACAATTATTGACCATTTTTGACAATTATTGAACAATTTTGAGAATTTTTGATAGTTTTTAACGATGTTTAAAAAATGTTGACCATTTTTCAAAATTTTAACAATTATTGACTGTTTTTCAAAATTAGTGACAATTTTTGGACAGTTTTTGACAATAAATGTCTATTTTTGACAATAAATGTCTATTTTAGACAGTTTTTAACAATAATTGACAATTTCTAACAATTTTTGATAATTTTTGACCGTTTTTTCAAAATTTTTGACAATTATTGACAATTGTTGACAATTATCAACTATTTTTCAGAATTTTGACAATAATTTTCCATTTTTGAAAGTTTTTGACAATTTTTCAAATATTTTGAGTTTTTGAAAATATTCAACAATTATTGACCATATTTTCATTTTTTACCAAAATTTTTGCCAATTTTTGATAATTATTGACCATATTTGGCAATTTTCTAAAACTTTTGAGTTTTTGACAATTTTTCAAAAATTTTGACAATTTTCAACAATTATTGACCATTTTTGACAGTTTTTTTATAATTATTGACCATTTTCTCAAAATTTTGACAATTTTTGACCATTTTAAAAAAATTTTGACAATTTTCAACAATTTTTATGTCCAGCCTCCTCTCTTAAAAAGTTCACGAGCTGCCACTGAATGTAAGCAGTTTATCTTTCTTACAAGTTAAGTGTGCACGTTACACATGACAGTACATATTACGTTAGACCAGGTCATTTCACAGAGTACAGTTAAAACGAATTAATAATAAATAAATAATTAGATGTAGTCTGCCCACTTATATTGCAACTTGGTAATTAAATGTAATGGCTCGTTAACTGCATTTATAATAATAGCGCCTTCAGCATTTCCCTATGACATTTAAATGTCACTAATAGGCGCCCACAAAAACAAAACCATTTCTAGACCAGTTATGGAGTTCTCGATAAAACTCCTTGATTTTCCAGTTTTTTTGTAAAAGAAGATGCAATTTAGTAAACGTTTCAAAACATGGTGAGCGGTCATTTGGATAACTCAGGGCATCTGTCCTCTAAAGCCGCGTATCCATTTCCTGCGGCTGACTTGCGAGGCTATCGCGCGAGTCTGTCGCGCGGCCACCGCGCTATTATTCTATCTGGCCGAAAAACAGTTCGCGCGGCAACTCAAGCCACAGTTGAGTGTTTACCAAAAATGAAAAGTGGACGCGTCTCTGCCGCTGCAGCCTTTATTTTGATTCACAGCATTTAAAAAAATAATAAACGAAAACATCGATGGTGGTAAAAGAAATTTATCGAAGTGTACTAGTACAGTACAGTGTAATAATCAACTTATGCAAGACATAAAATTCGAGCAATAGAAGACACCATAAGAAATTAAGCTCGTTGATTGGACCGAGAATTGAAAAAATTTCCACACACTTTAGAGATGCAATTACAGTGGAAGAAAGACTGGCGATAACAATGAGATTTTTGGCTACGGGAAATTCGTATTCAAGTTTGCAGTATCTTTTCCGTACATACAAGCAGTCCAAATCAAAATTAACCAGGAAAGGAATATTATGGAAAGAGCAGAAAAAGCCATAAAAACTTACCACCTGCTGAAACCTGGATTTATTACTAAGAAGGAAATCTCAAAAAGAACCAAAGTGACAGTATTCCAAAGAGTTTTTAGACCGATACTTACTTATGGTAGCTAAACGTGGGTACTGGACCAAAAAATGTAGAGCAGAATACAAGCTATAGAAATGAAATACCTGAGATCTGTGAAAGGAATAACAAAACGATACAGAATAAATAATGTAGGCATAAGAGAGGAGCTAGGAATAAAATCCATAGAAGAAAGACAACTGAGTTGGTTTGGACATCTACAGCGAATGGAGGATACTGGACTGGTTAAGAATGTATGGGAAGCAAAGGTGATTGTTAAAAGAGACGGAGGTAGACCAAAAGAATCCTGGGATAACAGCATAGCCAAAATATTGAAGGAAAGAGGGGAAAACAATGATATAAGCAAAACAATTAGCAACAAATAGAAAAGAAACTTGAAATTCTAAGAAATCTCCCTACACCGAAAGGTAGAAGGGAATTTGATCATATATATAAAAGAGTACACTCTGGTATTATTGCCACATCCCCAAAATACTTCCCGTTATACAAATACTTGGCAAATATTTCTTCTTAAATTATATACACTGTGTTCATTTGAAAAGGACCCACCCTTAATATTTCAGAAATGCGACATATTAGAAAGAAACGCCGAAACACGTCAACTTTTAACTTGAAGGGGACACTTTTTAGCGCCAATTTCATAAACGTCAGATTCACCCCCTCCCTACTGGAGATACCTCTTAAATTATATTATGTATATATGATCGAAATAAATTTCACTTCTAGTCAGAGCCCGTTTATTAATAAAAATTCAACTCTCTGTATCTCATTAACGACAAAACTTATCACACATGTTTATAGGAACCTTATCATCTGGAGAGCCAACGTACTGGCCGACAGATCTAAACAAAATACCGGATCTAATAGATTTTGCAGTAACTAAGGGCATATCTCATATTGAAAGCGATTTAGGTTTAGATTCAGATCACACCGCTATTTTAATAACACTAAATGCAAACGTTATCTGGAGAACACCGCTTCCAAAATTGTATAACAAGAGAACAAACTGGGAACAATTTCAACATATAATATACACCTATATAAACCTAAACCACAAGAAGTCGACGAAGCTGTGGAATATACTTGTCAAATATCATACAAGAAGCAGCCTGGAAATCAACGCCAATAAATCAAAAGGAAACTGCCGAAATACGCAATATCCCCCTCCACATAAGGCAACTAGTTAGTGAGAAAAGGAAAGCCAGAAGAAAATGGCAAGCAACCAGAAATCCTGGGGATGAGACAATTCTGAACAGATTAATCCACCGTATTTACTACATCTCCAACTTATCACCACAAGATAATATACTATGGAATGCCACTAAAAAATTCAAGAGACCCACTGTATCAATACCCCAATTAAGAAAACCTGGAAATTGGGCTCGTACAAATGATGAAAAAAGCAATACGTTTGCAGAAAACTTAGTTTTCACCCCACTTCCATCAAATAATCCAATAATAGATGTCGAGGTAGAAACCTACTTAGAATCTGCCAACCAACTAAGAGCAATTCCCCAGCAGAAATGTACAGAGAAATCCAGTTGTTAAACCCACATAAAGCTCCAGGATACGATCTCATCACCGGGAAAGTATTAAAACATCTTCCAAGGAAAGCCATCGTACAATGGAAGTATGTACAGATAATCATGTTAGCGAAACCAGGAAAACCTCATACAGGCCAATTAGCCTACTACCACAACTATCCAAATTCTTCGAAAGAATCTACTTAGAACAAGCGAAATCATACCTAAAGAAGAACTGATTCCAATACATCAATTTGGATTCAGAGAACAACATTCGACAATCCAACAATGTCATAGATTAGTGAACAATATCAAGCAAGCAGTAGAACAAAAAGAATCATGTGCTTCAGCATTTTTAGACATCCAACAGGCTTTCGACAAAGTATGACATCAAGGACTACTGTTTAAAATAAAACAAAAATTACCCTATCATATTTTCCTTCTACTCAAATCTTACCCAAGTAATAGATACATACAAGTCAAAGTTCAAACCTCCTTATCAAATTATCAACCTATAAAATCAGGAGTTCCCCAAGGAAGTATCCTAGGCCCTTATCTATACCTTATGTATACTGCTGATATTCCAACAACCGACGATCTACTTTCGCAGATGATACTGCAATAATGTCTTCAGATATAGACCCTACAAGAGCATCAGAAAAGCTACAATACCACCTAAATCTTCTACAAGAATGGCTACATCAGTGGAGAATGAAAGTCAACAATGACAAATCCGCACAAATCACGTTCACCGCAAAACGAAGTGTCTGTCCGCAAGTGACCATTAACAATATGCGGATTCCAGTGAAAAGAGTTAAAACTTCAAAATATGAACTGGCTAATCGGCAGACGTTCACAGTTAACAATGGAAAATAAGATACTTATGTACAAAACCATCCTAAAACCAATATGGACATATGGCATAGAGCTATGGGGTTGCAGTAAGCCATCGAACACTAAGATACTGCAAACGTTCCAATCTAAATCACTTCGTATAATAGCTAATGCTCCATGGTTTATCCATTACATACTGATCTCGGTATTCCATCCATCAATGAAGTTATTCAGGCATCAGCCATAAGAAACAAAAATCACCAAAATCCACTAATATCCAACCTTTACACTGATCCAATGGAACAGAGAAGATTGAAAAGACGCTGGCCAGAAGACCTCATAGAGTGATCTACGGAACACCCATCAGTGGATGGTAGCAAGAAACCGTATCATTTACTTATTACTGGATATTTACTATTCATTTTAATTTAACTATTTAACTATTTAAATTTACTATTATTTACAATCTACTGTAAATTTGCAATTAATATAAAAAAAAAATTTTATAGGAACGTTTCGTCTTATAATTGAATGACGAATCGCCCACAATTCGAAAACAGCGCATGTAAATAAATGTCAGATGATTACCAGTGTTAAAATTGAACGAAATTATAATAATTTCTTTGGTTTTCTGTTTTTTTTTTCAATTAAATAGTGATTATATACTTGAGTTAACTTTTCATTAAATTTGCATCATTAAATACTTTTACTTTATAGAAATAGGCAAATTAAAATGAATTGATGCACAATTAATTGTACCGAATGTCCCATTGGGAACTGTAGAGAGTTGTACTTAAAAAAAACTCGTAAATAACAAAAAATTGAAATTAGGACCACTTTTATAAACTGTGGTTACCATTAGATCAAATATAAACTACAGTTGGTCCGGCGAATCTTTTCCCATGTATGAAATTATTCACATACTACTTTTTGTGGTACGTCTCTTTTCTACTCACAGAATCTAAACCTCCGAAATGAAACCGTTTGTTCCATTACAACATAATATAACAGACAGAGATAGCCATATGATGAATGTGGGTGATTAGGTGTAACCCACACAACAGAAGTTCTGTGGTTTAACCGCGAATTTGTATATTGACAGACCAAAGACTTTGTTTACATTTTTATTTTACATTTTTATCCATTGCATATACATTTATTTCAAAAACAGTTGTTATAACGACTAACTTATACCTGAATGTTCGAATTATTGTGGTAAGTAAATATTATTTATCTACTTTTTATTTATTTACTTCGCAATGAAAACTAACCTTAAATTGACATTTCATTATGATTCTGGATAGAACTCCATCAAACTGAAATATATGAAACATTTTTTGCTGCCACCAATGTAGAAAATATTGACCTCATTTTCCGAAAGACCAGAACTATTTATGAATGGTTTTTATTTTTAGAATATGCCTGGAAAAACGTTGAATTCGCAAGCACAGGAGCTGGTCCTAAATGTGTTGGAGTATTTTGAGTTAGAAAAAGAAATGGAGGACCTTTGGAACCACTTTCATGTGTTCAAGAGGTAACATAAATATTTAAGTGCATAGACGTCAAAAAATAATAGTTCAATACTATTAAACGCTTTACAAAATTAGAAAAATTAATTTCCAAAGAGCAGACCGTCTACTAAGAAGCAACAACTACTTCTCGAGCTATATGCCCCGACAGACATTGAATTACACTTCTAAAGTAAACGGGGCTGGTATTGAACTATTATTTTTTGACGTCTATATATCACGCTTTCCTAATATGACAATTATTTACAGTTAACTGTAATTAAGTACATTTAAGTGCATGCTTGTTTAGCAATATACTTATTATTAATCAATTTTTTAATGCTGCTGCTTTGAAAATATCTCGACGAACAGTATATGCTATAAAAAAAAAGAAAATAATCTAATTCTTTCAAGCCCAGGCAAAAGCAGAACTCGTTCTAAAACTAAAACAACTGATCTACCTGAGGGAGCTAAGATGGCAGTACGGAACACATTATATGATATGTACCAACAGAGTAAATATCAATTTATTTAATTAGAATTTTTTGGTAAAATGTAGGTGTAGGTATTTTGTAATGAGTATTCAAATCATGGTATATTCAAGAAAAATTTAGGAAGGTATTTATATAGATTTTAGTAGTTTTGTGACTACATTTTTAATTCAACTATTGAATTTACCTTATTTTTGAACAGTCAAGGTTAAAACATTAATGAAATGAACAAACATAATATCATTAAAAAATATAGTATTTGTTCAAATTGAATCTGTACTATAATTTTTGTTTTTGTTTTAGAGAAGCATGTTACTTTGACTACCTTAAATTGTAAATTGAGGGAAAGCGAAATTGTATCTATTGGCAAAACATCTCTGAGCACTTTGTTAAAAACATTGGGATTCAAATATAACAAAGATGACAATCGGAGAGCTTTAATGGAGCGGACCAGTATTGCAGCCTTGAGAGCCAATTTTCTGAGTAAATATATGGAAAACCTTTCAAGTACTATCCCAAGAGAACTTGTATTTTTGGATGAAACATGGATCTATTTGAAGGGAAATAAAACAAAATCTTGGCAAGACAACAGCACTAAAAGTGTACGTAAACCAGATGGTTATGATGGTAAACGTTTTATAATTGTCCATGCTGGTTCTACCAAAGGATTTGTCTCTGAAGCAAGTTTATTATTCTAAAGTAGCTGATTAACATGGAGATATGAACAATGAAATATTTATGAAATGGATAAGTACTCAATTAATTCCCAACTTAGAAGAGCCATCTCTTATTGTTATGGATAATGCTCCATATCATAGTGTTCTTTTAGAAAAGCAACCTTCTACTAATTCGACAAAAAATGAGATTGTTACATGGTTGATAAAAAACAACATTAAGTTTGATACAAAACTTATGAAACCTGAATTGCTACAAATTGCAAAAATGAATAGAAAAGAAAACGTGTATATAATTGATGAGCTACTACGAGAACATGGTCATGAAGTGCTGAGACTACCACCATATCAATGTGAATTCAATTTGGGCAAATTGCAAGTCATATTATAATAAATATATTGGTAAAGATGGGTGTTCAGGTAGTTCTGTTATAAATATGTGGAAAGAGGCACTGGGACAATGTAATAAAAAAATTTGGGAAAAATGTGTTAGGCATACCCATGAAATTATTCAAAAGTGGTATGCCCGAGAGCAGAATATAGTTGATATTAGCATTCAACCAATTACCATAGATATAAATACTGATGATATAGCTCTGATTCTGACTATGAGGAAAATTAAATAAAATCTATTGTATATATATGAGTCTTAAATATACATATTTGAAATATTAATTATTTATTTTTACAACCCAAAAGATTTTTATTTTTCATTGTTGAACTGTATGGGTGGGACGGCCCAATAGTAATGGTTGCCAGCCATAACCCTAACAGGGCAATACTGATTTGCAAAGTTTCTTCTGAGGAAGTTGTTATTAATACTAACTCTTATGCAAGTAAATTTGCTTAAAAGCAAGTTTGCAGAATAGCCCCATAAAACTCTGGAATACTAACAGTTTTTTCAAACTAAATGATTAGGTAGCATATTGCTAAATGGCTGTAAAATATTTACAAATATCTGTTACACCAGCTTCAATACAATAATAAATAACGTTCACCGTCATTTTAGCCACATCCTAATTAAACCATCAATCTACGACCTACATGTTACTTAATGTATTGATTTATTGCGTTAGTATATGAATGATGACGCATGGGAAAAGATTCACCGGATCAACTGTATTGGTTATGTGTTAAGAAAATCCTGACGATGTAAATTTTATTTGTGAAACTGATCGAGTTATTTGTTATTCATTGATTTTATTTAATAATTATGGAAATACATATTTAAATAAGGGTTGAAACAATTGGTTAAATTTATATATTTTTAAATATTTCTATATAGATGTTTTTTACTTCATCTGTCATTGTATTTTGGTAACCATTTTAATATTCATTATAATTCCATTCAATTTTTAACAATTTACTCGACTTTAAAACAACTCAGTACATTACGATTGCCACCAAATTCCCATATCCACTTGACACGTTAACTTTCACATTTTCACCTAGATTTTCCGGAACCTTAAACGCCCCGCAAAATTTCCCGAAACAGTATCATCGACACCCGTGAAAAAACTACTGATCTCGTTAAAACAATGGAAAGGCAACTAAGTATGTACTCCGTGCCATACTTGGATACACACCGATTCACACGTGCCGAAGAGAGAAAAAAATATACTATTGTTGTATATATTTTCGTATTTTTAATAAGAGACTTTCTTCACTATAAGAAACCGATAACATGAAACAAAAGTGGGAATGAGGTGAACTGTTGGCTTTTCTTCTTCTTTTTATTCTGGGGGGACAGGAAAGTTGTGGTCGGTGCACGGAAACCTCAAATGCGATATCGAATTTCTGTCGATAAATTAAATGAATGAATCATGTCGAAAAATTTATTATGGTACGATTTTACATAATTTGTTTGCGAAAAAGATAGCACTTGATAAAAACATTTGAAAATTTACAGGATGTCTCAATAAAGTGTGGGATATGAAAGTTTAATTGAACCCTGTATTCGATTGAATTTTCTGATTTTACATTGCATCGTTTGTCGTTACCAACCAACCATACCATATACAGCTAGGGATGCGCGATACTATCCGATATTCCAGTGTATCGATACTTTTACTTCCGATACTCGATATTTTGTATCGATACTATGCTTATTTTTCGATGCATTCCAAGTTTCGATAAATTTATAGTGTATCGATACCTTGCGATACGGGATTTTTATTGGTTTCTAGCGGCAAGTGGCGTTATCTATAGTGATGAGCGATATCGTGATTTTTTAATCACGTTGTGAAATGATGTCGTGCTTTTTTTAACGAAACTAAAAATAAAAAACGAAAAATGTGCAGTTTTTTGCGTTTTTCGAGCTAATTTTGAGGTTATGTGAAAAAGTCACCAATGAAAAAGTTGACGGGACTATGACAGGAGAAAGGTACATCACACAGGTTTTGTTTATGGATGACAATGCCCGCCCACATAGGACTCGAGCAGTTGATGACTATCTTGAGTCACGAGGAATTCGACGTTTGGAGTGGCCAGAACGCACCAGGATCTAGCAGTTGCTGCAGGAGAAGAATGGGAGAATCTGCTACAGGAAGCAATTGATCGCCTTGTTAGAAGTATCAGAGCTCGCATGCAGGCTTGCATTGACGCCCATGGTGGAAGTACGCTGTATTAACAGTGTAAAATTAATTTTCAATGGGAAATAAAATTTTCATTTTCCTAATTTTTTTATAAAAAAAAACTTCATCTGTTCTTATATAAAAAGTATCTGCCAGCTGAATAATGTTCATTGTATAATTGATCTATAAAAGTAATTTGGTACAATTTAATAGGTAATAACGGTTATTTTAGGTCATCGTTTCTCAACCATTTTTATGTGGCGACCCACGAAAAAGCCAAAAAGTTAAGTAAAAAGTCTTGCGACCCCCCCCCCCCTTCCCCCCGTCCGTCACTATTTTGTTGGGAATAGATCAATTTTTTTTTGTATAAAAATACATATTATTACGCGAGCTACTGCATTAATATGCTCACTTAGTGCCCCCAGTGAAATCCCCGTATGAGACGACTATGGCTCCTCCGCCCAATTTTCGAGAAGCATCCAAAATACGAAACATCGAGAATATACAGTGAATCCGCCAGAACGTCGAGAGGTTTCTAGAATTACGGCGCGCGAGTATACATAGGCCACGAGCATCGCTGCAGGCAATTAGTCAATCAGTCAGTGTTGATACCGAAGGAAAGTAATCGCGCCTCGATAAAGTGTTTATTAAGTGACTCTCATATAAATTATAATTAGTGTGTTTAGTGTATTAGATGAATTATTAAATAAGGACTGAATTACATATAAAGCTGTAAATATAAATTAATTGTAAAAATAAATTAGAATAAACGTTACAATATTTTTTTGCACAGTGTCTTTTATCGTAAGCTAATGAATAAAACAAAATTCGATCTTGTTGACAAATTTTAGTCGAATGAGAGCGATGAAGGAAATCGCAATAATTTCTTTTTCTACCCCCCAAAAAAAGTGTTTTTAGCAAAAAAAAACGTTATAATTCGAAAATTTTTCAATATTTTAATTTGAAATTTTTTTCCATAGTTTGTGACTATCAAAGCTACCTTCTACCAAATTTTCATCAAAATCGAACAATTTTTTACGAAACTAAAAATAAAAAATGAAAAATGCAGTTTTTTGCGTTTTTCGAGCTAATTTTGAGGTTATGTGAAAAAGTCACTCAACTTTGGCCGGAAATCGCAATAATGTCTTTTTCTACCCCCCAAAAAGTGTTTTTTACCGGAAAAACGTCAAAATTCGAAAAAATAAATGAAAGGAAATCGCAATAATTTCTTTTTCTACCCCCCAAAAAAGTGTTTTTACCAAAAAAACGTTATAACTCGAAAAATTCCCAATATTTCAATTTGAATTTTTTTTCATGGTTTGTGACTATGAAAGCTACCTTCTACTAAACTTTCATCAAAATCGAACATTTTTTAACGAAACCAAAAATAAAAAACGAAAAATGTGCAGTTTTTTGCGTTTTTCGAGCTAATTTTGAGGTTATGTGAAAAAGTCACTAACGAAAAAGTTGTAAATTTTCCCAAGATCTACAACTTTTATAATCAACTCTTTATTCTAGGAACTCAACTTTGGCCGGAAATCGCAATAATGTCTTTTTCCACCCCCCAAAAAAGTGTGTTTTACCGAAAAAACGTTATAACTCGAAAAATTCCCAATATTTCAATTTGAATTTTTTTTTCATGGTTTGTGACTATGAAAGCTACCTTCTACTAAATTTTCATCAAAATCGAACATTTTTTAACGAAACCAAAAATAAAAAACGAAAAATGCAGTTTTTTGCGTTTTTCGAACTAATTTTGAGGTTATGTGGAAAAGTCACTGAAGGAAAAGTTGTAGATTTTCTCAAGATCTACAACTTTGATAATCAACTTTTTATTCTAGGTACTCAACTTTTGCCGGAAATCGCAATAATGTCTTTTTCTATTCTGTTTAGGCACACCTTCTCCATACCGACGAGAAATTGTCGACTGACATGACAGTTAATTTTGACATTTGACAGGCGTCAACTATGTTGTTATATGCAACACCTAGACAAGCCTCGTATTGATGTCAACCAGCTTTTCAAAGGGTACAGCCAAGATTGTATGGTACTTATCTAGTCTGATAAACGATCAAAGTCTTTTAATTTGTTTGGTTTTATTTACCTAAAATATAGGGCACTGGGTTAGCGAATACAAATCGAGGCATAGATCGTAATTCAACCTATAAAATCCTAATTGGGTTTAATCCAAAAAGGGTACATTCAAAATCAAAACTCACTAAAACCATTATTATCGCTCGAATCTAATTGCTTGTGACTACAAAGGACCTAAATTATAAACCTGTATACCTAAATCAAAAGTTAATTAGAGCCCATTATTCGCTTACCCTTTATGCACGAGTTTCTATTGAACATACTAAAAATATTACAATACATGTACATTCCAATTTGTACAATTTATTCATATTTTTTAATGCCCTCGGTATATAAAAAATATATAAAGTACCTACAATAATTTATTTTTTATTTTCCCTCATTTTAACTGCCCATAACTACTTCTAAACGGTTTGAGATAGAAACATGCGGTTTTCACTAAAATGTTCTATTTTAGCACAAATTTTGTTTAAGAAAGTTTTTTTTATTCGTTTTGCCTACGTCACAATAAAAATGGCGAATGTTTGACAATTTTTTTGTTGACTTTGCTCAGTCACACGTTAACCGATTTTAAAAAATTTTGCACTGAAGAATATAGGTAAAGGTCGGTTCTTTCAAACTACAAAAAAATATACTGGGCGTTCCATTAACAAAAGTCAACAAAAAAATTGTCAAACATCCGCCATTTTTGTTGTGACGTAGGCAAAACGAATAAAAAAAACTTAACTTTTATAAACAAAACTTGTGCTAAAATGGAACATTTTAGTGAAAACCGCATGTTTCTATCTATGTATTTATTTTATTTTTTGTTAAATTTTTTCCAGCCTAAATTCTATCGAAATTGAATGATAATTTTATACATAGTTTGCGAACTCGTTTAAATACAATGAGATCAAAAAAAGATTTGAATAGGAACTGAAAGCAGATAAAGATAATTAAATTTAACACAGAACTGTATATTTATATAATAGACGTCGTAAAAAAACTGGCGTAGAAACAACTACTTACATAACGTTACGAAAAAAAAACAACAATGTAAACAAAACATTTTTAAATATTACTTTTGTATTTATGCACATTTTTTTTTCTTTTCAATAAGTCTGATCTAAATTTAAAATCTTGAACTTTAACTCGACTGTCGCAAGACTTATTATATAATACTTGGTACTTTCTTAATTTCGGCTGGCGATACAGTATGACCCACGCTTCTTGTAATGCAAGTTAGTATAGTGTAAGGAGAGTACGCCTCTGTGGGGTGGTTTACCCTTCAGATACCTGCCACCGAGGGACGAAAATAGATGATATTGAGAGATAGTTGGTTGTTATTGTGGAGTTGAGAGATACATTAACTGCTAATTAATAAAGTGTGTATTGAACCGAATACGTTGTTTAATGTAATTAAAAGTAGTGTAACAATAGTTTATTTAAAATTAGGGCGAAATCCGATACAAAAAAATTTCAAAGGACCGCTTTTCGGTGCTTTTGGTGGCAATTCTTTCTTTTTTGATATTTCAAGTTATTTCTGAACATAAATTTCACCATCAGAGTGTATTGATCTGACTTGAATCAAGTAACACAATATTTAATCAATTATTATAATGATACGAAATTGATCTGATTTTCCAGACAAAACAATCCGCACAGCTTATCTTAATGTTTAAAAAAAAATACAAGGACGATAGTGAGAATTATAAAGTGTCTCTGGTCAATTTATACACGCGAAAATCTTAGCTGAAAAGCACCAAGATGGATTTTAACTCAGTGCACCGCTAGAGGGCGTAGTTCACGATAATAACACAAAAACATTATTTTTCTATAATAAATCTAACGTTATAGTACCACAAAATTTAAATATTCGTAATCATTAGATGATTTTACGTAAGTTTGCTCCAGTACCTTTTCCTCTATCTTGTAAAATAACTAGTAGGGGTGAGTGGGAAAGCTGACTCAAGAAAACTGTTATAACTTTTGTTCCGCTTTATGGATTTTGACAAACTTAGTAAATGGTAAAAACCGCATCTCAATATCTATTTTCTAAGCGAAGAAAAGAGAAAAAATAAATAGTGATATTCACTTTCAAATGATACTAAATTTGTCAAAATCCATAAATATATATATTGTCACGCCCCGCGTTGGGTTCGACAATTTATAATGTGTGTATGGGGTTTATTATTTTTTATTTATTAAATTGATTATTGAATTGTGATTTTATTGCATTGCATAGTTGGGCGCCAATATTTATTTAAAAATAAAATAAATATGAAGTATTGAATACAGTTAATGATCTTTTTATTTTTTTATATAATTCCACCTATTAAAATTTTATTAAATTTACCTGACCTTTCTTTCTCAGTACAACCCTGTAACTTACTCTGATAAAGCACGAAACCACCTATCTCAGTCAGATTCGTTAGTTGCGTTTGGAGTCGACGCTCTACGCACTCTTATTAATTATCTCCAAAATGGCTGTTCAATAATAGACAAGCTGTTGAATTAAACGAAGAAATATCATATTTTTCATTGAGAAACAAAATCTAACACAGTGTCAAATTATGTATGATGTATTACCATCCCCTCCACACTTGTAGAATAGTAAAATAATTGCTAAATTCAAGAAATCAGTTTGCAAATGAGAAGTGCTTACAAAAGCAATGGTTATCATATAAGTACAAAATCAATGATGAAAATTGCTTATCTACCAACAAGGTAAGTGGAAATTAATTTTAGTAAAGTATTTATTCATAAAGGAAAACTACGACGTCGGGAACGCTTTCAACAGTGCCAGCAAACGGGCAGTGTTGAGCGCGTTGCTGAGGCTAAGAGTGGGGGAGGGTTTGGTTAACCTGGTGGAGGACTACCTGACGGGACGTGTGATAGTAGACACTAGAGGGAGGCGGTATGATACGGAGGCTGGAGTGCCCCAGGGCTCGGTTCTTGGACCGACGCTATGGAAGTGTGTGTTTGATGAGGTTTGTGGGATAGTATGTGAAGAGGGATGTGAGATTACGGTGTATGCGGACGATGTGTGTCTGGTATGTACGGCAAAAGGAGAGGCGGAGATAGCAAGAAAGGCGGAGAGAATGTGTAGGAAGATTGTGGAGAAGATAGAGCGGTGCGGACTAGAAGTGGCGGAAGATAAGACGGTGGGGTTGCTAGTGAAGGGACGGAGCAAGACAAGGGAAGTGGGGGTGATGGTGAAGGGAAGGAGAATTCGCATGGAGGAGTGTGTGAAATACCTAGGGGTGTGGTTGGATAGTCAGTTATCCTTCCGAACACACATGTTGAAGGCGGCAGAGAAGGGGAAAGTGAGGGCAGCATGGCTGGGGAGATTGATGAGTAATGTGAAGGGGCCGGGAGAGTGGAAGAGGAGGATCATTGGTAGGACGGTAGAGCAGAGTATGCTGTACGGTGCGGAGGTGTGGGGTGAAAGAGCGGGAGTGAATGCGAGAGTTAGGCCACTCCTGCGGGTGCAGAGAGGTATATTGCTGAGGGTTGTGCAGGGGTACAGAACAGTGGGTGGACTGGCAGCAGCGGTGCTGGCAAGGACCTACCCATTGGACGTAATGACTAGAGCCAGAAATAAACGCTGGAGGGGTGCGACCAGAGAGGAAGTACAGGAATGGATGGAGGAGGAAATGGAGAGAAGGTGGGAGGAGTATGAGGGCGCGCTAAAAGGAGCGATTGGGAATAGGAGAGATTGGATGGATCGGAAATTCGGGGAGGTGAACTACTTCTTGTCGCAGGTGTTCACTGGACATGGGTCGAGAGTAGGGTACCTCCACAAGATTGGAAAAAGAGAGACTGGAGTGTGCGAGAGGTGTGGAGTGGAGGATAATGTGGGGCATATGTTTAGATGCTGGAGGAACGAGGAAGTGCTGAAGAAGTTGGAGAGGAAACTAGGGGAGGCGGTGTATTCGGAGAATGTTGGAGATAATGTTGAGGGGGGAGGAGGAATGGATGGAGGTAAGTGGCGTAGTAGAGAGCATGGTCAAGGGGAGAGAAGAGAGAACGACTCGATATGGCATGAGAGGTGGGAGTGGAGGTTAGGGAGAAGACGACGATGTGAGCGGAGAGTGTGCGAGGGACCGCCGCCCGTCTCGAAGTATGTTAGGGTAGTGATTCCGAGGCGGGGGTAACGGCGAGTTTGAGGTGGGTTTGGTTGGTAGGCATCTCCTTGGGGATGAGTCCAACACTGTTTGGGTCCTGGACCCATTCGAACATGAGTTTCCCATCTCGGCCCGAGAAAAAAAAAGTGGAAAACTAGAAACTTGTTTAGTCTATAAGCAAAAGAAAAAAATAGATAGATGTTGTAACATGTCTATCGACCTGTTTCGATTTTACAGAATAAATCCTTTTAATTAGCGCTCGTCGTCACTAGTCACATTCAATTATAGTTCTGTGATCCCAAACTCTTCTACCCTGACCGTAAGACAATTGACGTCTGCCAACGGACGCTTCCATTTTTTTGCACAACGCCACGTTAAACACCCCTTTTTGTTAACGACCGCCTAAGAGGGCACATCATCTTTCGCTATCTTTCATATCTTAAGTACCTATCTTAGGAATTTTGCTGTGGTAAGTTCAAAATCATAATCTATAATTAATAAGCTTCTTCTAAAGTACTGTCTGATATAATTTTCGTATGCATTCTTTATTTTTTTTACAGAGATAGACGAAATTAAATTCAACACGTGGTCATAAACTGTTCTTTTATACTAATATGGTAGTTTTAAGCCAAATATTCTTTTATAATTCACTGTTTTACTTTCATACAAACATTTTCAAGCTTTTTCAGTTGCGAAATAACTCTTTTAATTATAAAATAACACTTTTATAAATTACCGTTAACCTATAAAATATTCTTTAGTAACGCCAGTGCCGGTTTCATATATTTCCTAAGCACGATATTTTTTCATATAACTAAATAAATAACTTTTTGCTATTATTAGTTTCTTTCGGATCATTAGTATATTTTTTTTAATTTAGCCGATAATTGCTATTTTTACTGTTTTAACATGGAACATATAATGTAAAATGTAAATTGTAAATTGTAAATTAAATCAATTTTTTGACTTTCAAATAACTGCCTTCCTTTTCTTTAACCTGAAAAGCTGACCAACATAATGTGCCATTACATTCAAGTTCCTACATATCCCTGATCCACTTGTACTTCTAGGTAAGCACAGCCCTAGGCTAGGATATAACTCAAGAATATAACCCTAGGCTAGGATATAACCCAAGAATTTAACGCCGAGAATGTAACCCTAGGCTAGAATATAACGCCGAGGATATAAACCGAAGAATTTAACCGGAGAATATAACCCCAAGAATATAGCCAAGCATACAGCCCTAGCTCAAAATACCGCCCTAGAACAGAACTCATCAGTTCAGATGAAGACCTGACTTCTTCTCCAGGAAACCACTTCATCTAAGCTAAGTACCTATAAAAGTACAAATTCCTCTATTAAATTCCGTTATTCATTTCCTGTGGCAGAATAAATTAAAAATTTGTTTTTAATTCTTTTTTTATTAAAATCCTCAACTATAAAAGTTGAGGGAGATCCGCCCAGGGTCACTTTAATTATTAACTTTCATTTAAATTTTACAAGGCGTTTCTACCTTTTCCGCCTTAGTTTTTAGTACTTTTTATCGTTAAAAAAGGTAGTGGCGCCCTCAATTTTTACAACCCTTCTGTTATCCTTGTGTGACATAAACTTGGGGTCGAATCACCCTTGAGAGGAGTCTCTAGCCGGAGCCCTTCGAGCTGGTGCCCTGTGAGGTACAGCATTTACCGTTACAAATTGGCGCCCAACTAAAAGCATACTTTTACCGTTACAATGTTTACAATCTAATAATAATACATAAAAATATAAATACTACAGTAAATAATGAATATGTCAAATCTTCTTTAATTGCTTTTTTTAGTTTAAATGCATTTAATGTTTTTGTTTGTCTTTTTTATTATTATTATGGTCTCTATCTAGAGTTATTTTTTAGATATAGCAAATCTCTTTAGAATATTATTGTTATTATTTAATAATTAACTTTCTTTTTCTTTTATATTGTAGGAAGAAAGAATTTAGGTACCTTATTTTTTTTGTTAGTCCGTTATCGTTTTGTTAGTTCCATTGCAAAAATTAACTTAACCTAAAATATTTAAAATTCTCTTTTTCTGGCTTTTTCATGTTTGCAAAGGAATCAATCATGTCTCTTAAGTTAAGTTTCGCTGCTTCTTGATGTTCATTTGCTAATATAGAAAAATTATGTAGCCTTGATTGTCCTATAGAATTTCTTTTGTAACCCTTTATTATTTTTAATTTGCTAAATGATCTTTCTACACTAGCAACTGTCACCGGAAGCGTTAAAAATAACATGATAACAGTATACACCTCGTAAATTAAGTAGTAATTTAATAAAAACTAAATTGAATAAAAAAGTAAGTAAGAAGTGGTTGGTTTTAATTTTTTGTATAGTTCATTAATTAATTAATGCAGTGTTGTGTGAACTTAATGAACAGCAAACTAAAAAAAATGTGTTACTTAGGTCAAAGATTACAAAATATATATAAGATAGTTCACTTGAAGGCGGTCTGATTCTTCTTAGTGTTTTAAACGATCGCCGCACTCATAAATCATATTTACGGCTCCCTTTTGTTGTAAATAACGACACCGCTAGGTACCAGGGAATTAGAAGAGTATATTTTATTCCAAGCTATACAGGGGTAACTTGAGAAATATATATTCAAAGTAATGGGATGATTTATTAAAGGTTTTTTTTATATAATGTTAATTGTTTCGAAAAAAGTTCAGGATATGAATTTGAAAAGGAAAGTTTAGGTATAAGTAAAAAATACATTAAAATTTTTAAAATGAATCAATTGACAGATTTTATTCAACATTTTAGTAATTTTGTGATGCTTTTTGATGATCTAGCGGTTATTTATACAGAATATCACAAATTAAATTATACATACTTATTGGCCACCAGAATAATAGGACCACTAAAACAATTTTGATCTTTAAATTAGACACTCCGTATTTTTTAGATTCACAAGGTTAAAACAGTAAAAACATATTATGCAGCTGCAGGATATATTTATTAATAAATTAGATATGTGAATTTTCAAATTTCTATGAATACCCAGTATCTATAAGTACTAAATAACTAGCTAATTTATTATTATCAAATATCTTTGTTACAATAGTTTAAAAGTTGAATTCCGTATTTGATAATAACTAATTTAATACCCACCTCTCAACGTCTTTGGGACAACGATAAAAGGATATTTCTGGTTTTCCCACCTTGCTGGAACAACCGATCACAGCACAACACACAGGCATTTTAAAACCACAATTATAATATTATTAATGTTACTTTTGGAAGACAGGAGTTAAAATAATGCGAACAAGAAATTTTACTTCCGGAACGTTTCCCGAAAAAGTAAATGAAATACTTCTACAAAGTTTCTAGAGATTGTAGGCACATTTCTGGCCCTTAATTGCTTCTCTATATTTTTATCATTGTTTACATTATAAGTACTTAAAATCAAGACTGCATTCAGAATTCGTGGGAAAGTGATAAACTACCATTTATTATGTATACAACTAAGACTATTAACAAATATCACAAAATATGTATTTTATAAGTTTTGCTATTGAAGAGGAAAATATGAATATTATTTTTTCCTTATTGCAATAATTAATTAATAAATTTAAAATATCTATAAAACATAAACACGAACAACGAATTCTAAAATTCCAGCGCTCGATAGGCGACAACCCGTATAATATGCAAAATTAAATGCAAGTAAGGATTTAGCGACATACTGTAGCATGGCGCCAACCGATAAGTCACCAGACAGTAACCAGCGGTATGAATCCTTTGATCGATAGAATTCGTACGAGTGAACAATCTTATATATATTTTGTAATCTTTGCTTAGGGCCCCCTAAAGTCTCAGGCCCTTACGCACTGCGTGCCCCCGCATACGCGCCTGTATACTGCTTGGAAACCTTTTTTACAAATTTAATACGTAGTATTAGTAAACAACGTATAATCCACATTTGTTATGGTCAGTGGCAACAAGATTAAACCGGTAATTTGATAATAAAATTATTTTACTAGTAAAAATTAGTATTTCACGCAATACTTCAAACGTTTCAAATTAGCGTGTAGAAAAAGTTTAATCTAAAGTTATCTAATAAGTCATTTAATTGTTACAATATTTAGAATAGCTGGGGATCTAAAATTAGTTGAGAAAAACGTCGATTATCCGCGAATATCTACTACGTCCAACAAAATCTATTGTCAACATTCCCAGAAGCTTTTCGCGTAGGCAATTTCATTCAACTTCCAACGCCTCCGTTTTTATTTTTCCACGATTTTTTTTTCGGGTTCTCTGCAATATCAATGAGAAAACAACATCCTGTTATTTTTTTCTTTAAAAAAATAAATCTATTTTTCGGATATATTTAATTGTTTCATTTTGGAATGAACGAATTCGTTTCACTGGAATTTTCGTTTTTACAACTATATAGTCCACGCAATATAGAGTTGTGAGCAATGTTTCCCTCCTGGTGGCTGATTTTGCTTGAAAAGAGGGCAAAATCGATGTAGAATAAGATGCACTCACTCCGATCTCTGAAGTCGTTGCGGAAAATTGTTTAACGAGATAAGAAGGGTGTGATTTCAGTAAAAATGACGTTTTCCGTGCATATCTTTATACCCTTCAATTTTACAGAAAAAACGTCAAGATTTTTTTTTATCCTCAAAAGATCTACAAAACTAGACTTTGCACGTCAAAAAATATCGATTAGGTCCGAAGTTATGAGCAAAAAAACATTATTAATAAACAAATTTAAAACCCGATGTTATTATTATACCGTCTTTATATTATACCTAATTATCCCCACAAATTCACAAATAACGTGTACGAAATCTGGAATCTGTAACTTAATTAATTTGCAAATTATGACGTCATAAACAAATTAATTGATTCTCGCCCTGTACAACATTGCGCATCACCCTTACTTATGCTGTTTGTTTTGAAGTAGATTTCACTGTTATAAATCATGTGTCGTTATTATTTTTCAGAAATAAGCAATTTCGCAACCGTGGGAATGAATATTTGAAACGACCTTAGTTGTAAAATGCAATATACCGCATGCTCAATTAATTTTGCAATATATTATTACGTACATTGATAGTGTATGCAAAAAGCTTTAATCTGAAAAAAGATTCGTCTAAATTCCTTGAAAAACAACGGAGTGATAAACCGTCAAAGTTTAAGGACAAACAAACACGACACACGGCGACCGCTCGGCACTAGGGATGTTAAAAAATAATCGATTTTTATATAAATCGATTATTGTTTTCTTACAATCGATTGTTAGTGATCGATTTTTATAGTAATATTAATCGATTTTTAGGACATCGATTTTATAAATTACGTGTTTAAATCGATTTTCGGAAACGGCTCGTATTATTTTTTGACTATTTTTCAAAATTTTGACAACTTTTGACGATTATTGACCATTTCTCAAAATTTTGACAATTATCGACCATTTTTCAAAATTTTAACAATTATTGACCATTTTCTAAAATTTTAACAATTATTGACCATTTTTGACAATTATTGACCATATTGACTGTTTTTCAAAAATTTTAACAATTATGGACCATTTTTGACAATTATTGACCATATTGACTGTTTTTCAAAATTAGTGACCATTTTTCCAAATTTTTGATAATTTTTGACCATTTCTCAAAATGATGACAATTTTTAACCATTTTTGACAGTTTTTGACAATAATTGTCCAATTTTAACAGTTTTTAACAATAATTGACAAATTTTAACCATTTTTGATAGTTTTTGACCATTTTTGACAACTTTTCAAAGTTTTAGACCATTTTTCAAAATTATTGACCATTTTTGATAATTATTGACAATTATAGACCATTTTTGACAATTATTGACCATTTTAGACCATTTTAGACCATATGTCAAAAATTTTGACAATTTTTCAAAAACTAACAATTTTTGACAATTACCAACCATTTTTCAAAATTTGGACAATTTTTAACAATAATTGTCTATTTTTGACGGTTTTTGACCATTTTTCCAAATTTTTGACAATTATTGACCATTTTTGACCATGTTCCAAAAACTAACATTTTTTGACAAGTATCAACTATTTTTCAAAAATTGTCCATTTTTGACAGTTTTTTACAATTTTTTACAATTTTTGACCATTTTTGATAGTTCTGACAATTTTTGACCATTTTTCAAAATTATTTTAAATTTTTTGACAATTATCGACCATTTTTGACCACCTTTCAAAATTATTTACAAGTTTTTGACAATTATCGACCATTTTTCATAATTTTAACAATTATTGATAATTTTTGACAATTGACAATTGACAATTTTTGACATAGATTTTTTTTGGTATTATTTTAAATTAACAATTTATCAGATTAAAAATCAAATAAAATTATATGAAAATTTTCAAAAATTTTGAAATATGGTCAATAATTGTCAAAAATTGTTAATAATTTTTGAAATTTTGAAAAATGGTCGATAGTCAAAAGTTTAAAAAAAATTTGAGAAATGGTCAAAAATTTTGAAAAATGGTCAAAAATTCGGAAAAATGATCCATTATTGTCAATAATTTCAAAAATATAATTGTTCAAATTTTGAAAAATGGTCGATAATTGTCAAAAACTATCAAAAATGGTCAAAAATTTCGAAAAATTGTTAAAATTTGTCGAAAATTTTAAAAAATTGTCAAAAATCGCCAATAATTGTCAAAAACTATCAAAAATGGTCAAAAATTGTCAAAAAAGGACAATTATTGTTAAAAATTGTCAAAATTTTGAAAAATAGTTGATAATTGTCAAAAATTGTTAAAGTTTTTGAAAAATTGTCAAAAATTTTGAAATATGGTCAATAATTGTCAAAAATGGTCAATAATTGTTAAAATTTTGAAAAATGGCCAATATTTGTCAAAAGTTGTCAAAATTTTGAAAAATCGTCAATAATTTTGAAAAATATTCAAAAATTTTGAAAAATGGTTAAAAATTCGGAAAAATGATCCATTATTGTCAATAATTATCAAAAATGGTCAATAGTTGTGAAAATTTTGAAAAATGGTCGATAATTGTCAAAAACTATCAAAAATGGTCAAAAATTTTGAAAAATTGTTAAAATCTGTCGAAAATTTTGAAAAATTGTCAAAAATCGCCAATAATTGTCAAAAATGGTCAAAAAAGGACAATTATTGTTAAAAATTGTCAAAATTTTGAAAAATAGTTGATAATTGTCAAAAATTGTTAAAGTTTTTGAAAAATTGTCAAAAATTTTGAAATATGGTCAAAAATTTGGAAAAGTGGTCCATAATTGTCAATAATTATCAAAAATGGTCAATAATTGTTAAAATTTTGAAAAATGGTCAATAAATAATACGAGCCGTTTCCGAAAATCGATTTAAACACGTCATTTATAAAATCGATTAATATTGCTATAAAAATCAGTAACTAAAAATCGATTATAAGAAAATAATAATCGGTTTATATAAAAATCGATTATTTTTTAACATCCCTAGCTTTTAGCTTAGTTATCGGTTCCCCTTGGAATAAATATGTTAAACAGTGAAAGTACTCCATGTTCCGATCATGAATCTTTTTTTTTGCTGCACCCTGAAATTGTTGAACAATGAACCTTAAACTTTGACGGTCACTCCGTTGTTTTTCAAGAAATTTAAACGAATCTTTTTTCAGATTAAAGCTTTTTTCATGCTCTATCAATGTACGTGATTATATATATTGCAAAATTCACTGAGCATGCGGTATATTGCATTTTACACCTAAGGTCCTTTCAAATAATCATTCCCACGGTTGCGAAAATGCATATTTCTGAAAAATAATAACGACACATGACTTATAACAGTGAAATCTACTAACAAAACAAACAGCATAAGTAAGGGTGATGCGCAATGTCGTATACAGGGCGAGAATCAATTAATTTGTTTATGACGTCATAATTTACAAACTAATTAAGTTACAGATTCCAGATTTCGTACACGTTATTTGTGAATTTGAGGGCATAATTAGGTGTAATATAAAAACGTTATAATGATAACATCGGGTTTTTAAATTTGTTTATTAATAATAATGTTTTTTTGCTCATAATTTCGGATATTTTTTGACGTGCAAAGTCTAGTTTTGTAGATCTTTTGAGGAGAAAAGAAAAAGTTCTCAACGTTTTTTCTGTAAAATTGAAGGGTGAAAAGATATGCCATTTTTACTGAAATCACACCCTTCTTATCTCGTTAAACAATTTTCCGCAACGACTTCAGAGATCGGAGTGAGTGCATCTTATTCTACATCGATTTTGCCCTTTTGTCAAGCAAAATCAGCCACCAGGAGGGAAACAATGTAAAATGGTCATATTCAAGCTATATTTCCTGGACTATAGAAATGTTTTAAATTGAAACATTATTAGTCAGCGCGTTACGAACTTCAATCGATTTAATCCCGATTAAATTCAATAAAATTGTGAATAATTTATATAAACAAAGTCACGTATAAATTCGTTATGTTTTTTTGGAACACAAACAATCTTTCATAATATAAAGCCGCTTCATCATATTGGAAACATATTGTGATGTTTGTAGCATTTGAAGCTGATTTTACTGGAAAAATACGGACTCATTTATATTTGCAGAAAATCTAATTTTCCTATTATATTGTTTCGAAAAAGCAGTTTTTTCTTAAATAAATAGAAAAACTTTAACCTTCAATAACTTTGGAAGGAGTAAAAATATCAAAAAATTATAAGGGACCCATTTTGTAGAGCGTCAAATTTCCTACAAGAATATATAAAATTTCAAAGCACAAAAAAATTTTGTTTAAATGGAAAATGGAAATTATCAATGCGGCGCCTCTTAATATAAATAAATATTAAGAGTTCAAACTTTTACAGTAGGTATTCAATTTTTTTCATGTACAACAATATTCGATTCGATTTTTTTGAAACAGTGTATTCAGGGTGTCCGAGACTAATTTATCCAGGCTATATCTCTTCCATTTCTAATACGCTTTAATATGGCGTAGAAAAAATCATCCCCTAAATATTCATCCCTTAGTTACAGCCCCTAATTTTAAATTTTTTAATAGCACCCTGTACATTTTTTTATAATTTTGGATGTGGTCTTCCATCGTCTATTCAACAAATTTTTCAAAAATAAAATGGGTTCATAAGTAATCAAGAAAATATCAGTTTATTTTTAATTTTTGTTAAATTAATCAAGAAAGCCTTAAAGCTTAAAGGAACAATAAAAATAAATGTAATAAATATTACATGGCTTGAATCATTGCAGGAGTAATTTGTCGACATGCTTGTCATATATTTTCTTTTAATTCGTCTACATTTTGCGGTTTTGATTTTTTAAACAATATCTTTCATCACTGGCCCTGGCCCCACAGGTGAACCCTTTTCCAAAAAGGCTCCAGTACTCAAAATCTTCCTCTTACTGTATGGCAACCAAGAAATAATGAACCAACAACAACAACATGTGGCACACCTCCAATGCCAAAACTTCAACGTTGGCAGTTTCAATCGTTTGAGTGCAATATATCCCCTATAAAGGTTTGTGAAAACGGCTTCCAGAAAAGGAAGGAATTCTCCAACAATACGAACTCCTGTAGAACAAAATACTAAACCGTATATTCCACAACTAATTCAGAACGAGAACCTATAAAACCCAGCAGGGGATGACTTCCCAGTCATTAACAAAATTCAGATTCTCGTTCGATGCACGTTTGGAAACCAAGCCATCTAGTAGAGAGCACACAGCGGAAAAAAAGTGACTGACACTTCCTCAACTTCAGTACAAAATACTACCATAGAGAACACTACCCGAAACATACATCCGAACTACACTGCTCACTATACCGAGCGTGTTCCGCACAGATCAAGTCATAAAGTGCTACACTTCCCTCTATGTAAGCCACGGCATGACAAACGAACGCATTTATCCAAGACACGACTGTCACGGCCAATTGTCAATGTCACCCAACAAATAATTCCACTTTGTAAACAATGGACAGAAATAATAAAGTCTGTATTAAGGATTATTCAAATAAATTTGAGCAATAGATAGTACTACAATACTGTATATACTATAACAATATCATACGGTATTGTCATTGGATTTACTCTTATGAACCCGAAGATACCTTACCAAAAGCATTCCGACCAATTAGAGAGGTATATAAGAGATGAAGTGCTAGTTCACAACCCGCTTCATCCAAACCAGCATGCATATACTCCGGGAAGGTCCACCAATTCGGCTCTTCACCAAATAGTTGGCCGAAAGATCCTTGGATAATAAAGAATCCACCCTGGGTATATTCATAGATATTGAGGGAGCGTTTGATAAAACAACCTTTTCAACAATTACCCAGCAGCTCAACTCCAGGAATGTACCCCTGGTAGTGGGAGAATGGATACTCAAGATGCTCTCTAGTAAAGCGATAAGTATCAATGTAGAAGACATCATAGTGAGAGGGGTCTTATTACCCCTCCTTTGGAACAGAGTCCTGGATACCATGATTTATCACCTCAACAATAGTTATTTTGCAGACCGGCAAATTTGAGAACACACTATGCGATAGAACTCAGGATGGGCTCTAATTAATAAAAACATGGTGTAAGGAACACTCACTGTCTATCAATCCCAAGAAGACTGAGATGGTCCTTTTCACTAGGAAAAGAAGACTATCGGGCTTAAAACCCCCAGAAATCTTCAAAAGTAAATTAAACTTCTCTGAAGAGGTGAAATATTTTGCTGAGTTTCGAAAAACCAATCCTCAACGTCGATGATCCTCTACCAAGACAATGAAAATTTCCACACAGCTCGAAAAACAATTGAGTTTTTAAGGTCGAATTGTTGTACCATCATCCATACAGTCCCGACCTAAGTCATAAAGGACTTTTTTAATTTTCCAAAAATTAAGAATGAACTGCGTGGTCAAAGTTTCTAGTCCCCAGAAGATGCAGTCAACGCATTCAAAAACTCTATTTTGAATGTACCAATAAGTGAGTGGAATAGCTGTTTCCAGAACTGGATCCAAAGGATGCAAAAATGCGTTTTTCTTCGTGGAGAATACTTTGAAAAGCAATAGTGTTTAAAAGTTATCTACTGTTTTATTTTTCTAGCTTCATATGCAAAATATAAAAGACAACCCTCGTATCTTTCAATAAACAAAGTGAAAATGAATTATTACAGTTTCCTGTAAAATTGTCGTATTTAGTAAAGCGCAATAGATATCGAAGAATAAAAATATATTATTCCAACGCTTTGACAAAGTTTTGGAAAGTTTTGGTTTGTGACTTAGAGGTGAGATGTCACTATTTTCGCAACTAAAACATTTCCGTAACTGGACGATATGTATAGTTGTTGATTATAGTCACATTTCAGTCCGGGATTAACTCTCGGACGATAACATATACCTTGTACTGATGAGGCGCAATACGCCGAAACCGGTCTACAAGTTATGTTATCCCTTCTAGTTGCAAACCAGAATGGTTGGTTTAAATCTTGTAGATTTACCAACCCCGTTTGACTTAGAAGTGTAATTCAATGTCTGTCGGGGCATGTAGTCCGGGAAGTAGTTGTTTCTTCTTCGTTGAACGGTCACTGTTTTTGGAAAAATTATTTTTCAAAACTTTGTCAAAGCGTTAGAATAATATATTTTTATTCTTCGACATCTACTCGTATCTTTCAATAAACAAAGTGAAATTAACGTGTTAAAAAATAAGACGACGGAACGTTTATCAAAGAAACCTCTGAATTAAAAAAGCTATACACTTCGACGTGAAGTGAAGGTCGACCTAGGCATGACCTAGACCGAGGCGAAGCAAAATATATATCACAGTTTGATTAAAGATCGGTACACCGTTACTTCCGCAACAACTCAACAACAAAAACAAGACAACAGATTTCTTGTCGATGGAACGGTTGGTTCTATTTCAAAACGTTTCTCGAATAGAACAAAGAATAACAATGCAAAAGAATGTTAACTATGCGATTATGGTCGATTTCACTTTAAATACGCGGTAGGTATATAGTTAGTTATCGATCACGATTTTAATAAAATATTTCGGTGTGTAACAGTAATTTTTTTAAATGGCGTTGGTTGATTGCAGTTTTATTTAAATAATGAAACCATTTATTTGTCGACAGGAAGTTTATATTTTAATTAAAACTTGCGTAAAAAGTAATGCAATAGCAATAATTTTTCTTAACTACATGGAGCTTACATAAGGGTCTCATGAATAAAAATGGAGCATTTGCTCAAAGAACAAAGTAAAAGCAAAAGCATCGAAGCAAAAGGTAGAAGAAATAGTATATTGTACAACAAGTGGGGAAAGTTCAACTTTTCTCACGAGCGTGGAAGTTTGTGGCATGAGCCCAAAGGGCGAGTGCCGCAAACACACGAGTGAGAAAAGTACTTTCCCCACATGTTGCACACTATATTTTTTCTACAACTGCACAAATTTAAAGAATACAAGTAAAGTAACTTAATATTAATTTTTATGGTTAGTAAAACAAAAAGAAAAGGTGAGCGGTCGTCAGACCGCCGATAGAAGCTTGCTTCTTATGCACAATAGAATGACCATTTTTCAAAAATTTTGACAATTATTGACCATTTTTGACAATTATAGACCAATTTTGACAGTTTTGACAATTATTGATCATTTTTGACAATTTTTCAAAAATTTTGACCATTTTAGACCATTTTTCCAAATTTTAACAATTATTGACCATTTTTGACAATTTTTGACCATCTTTGACAGGTTCTGACAATTATTGACCATTTTTGACAATTTTTTAAAAACTTTGACCATTTTTCAAAAATTTTGACAATTTTTTACAATTATTGACAATTTTTGACAGGTTTTTATAATTATTGACCATTTCTTCAAAATTTTGACAATTTTTCCAAATTTTGACAATTTTTCCAAATTTTAACAATTTTTCGAAAATTTTGACCATTTTTCAAAATTTTGACGATTTTTCCAAATTTTAACAATTATTGACCATATTTGAGCATTTTTCACAGGTTCTGACAATTATTGACCATTTTTGACAATTCTTAACAACTATTGACCATTTTGACAGTTTTTTTATAATTATTGACCATTTTTTCAAAATTTTGACAATTTTTCGAAAATTTTGTAAATTTTTGACAATTGACCATTTTTTCAAATTTTAGCAATTATTGACCATTTTTGACAATTATTGATCAATTTTTACAATTTTTCAAAAATTTTGACCATTTTAGACCATTTTTCCAAATTTTCCATTTTTGCCAATTTTTGAAAGGTTCTGACAATTATTGACCATTTTTGACATTTTTTTATAATTATTGACCATTTTTGACATTTTTTTATAATTATTGACAATTTTTTCAAAATTTTAACAATTTTCGACCATTTTTCAAAATTTCAACAATTATTGACCATTTTTGACAGTTTCTGACAATTATTGAGCATTTTTGACAACTTTCAAAAATTTTGACAGTTTTTGATCATTTTTCAAAATTTTAACAATTATTGACTATTTTTGACCATTTTTTAAAATATTTGACAATTTTTGACAGATTCTGACAATTATTGACCATTTTTGACAATTTTTCCAAATCTTTGACAATTTTTAACAATTATTGACCATTTTTGCCAGTCTTTTATAATTATTGACCATTTTTTCAAAATTTTGACAGTTTTTGACAATTATTGACCATTTTTCCAAATTTTTGACAATTTTTTACCATATTTCAAAAATTTTGACAATTTTTTTAAATTTTTAACATATTTTCTAATATAATCTGACAGTTTTGTGACAACTAAGTAGGTATTTAAAGATGACAGTAGACTACTAAGTTTTTGTCGATTTTATTTGATTCTCCATATAAATATATGTGGCGTGGGCAAAGTGCCGTAAGAAATATTATTTCTCACAGTATGAGCAATATTTGGTTTTGAAATCAAGTAAGGTATGAGAAATACGTCAGTTTTCATAGCAGTTGTAGAAAAAAGCATTTACTTCGTTTCGTATGAATAATGATTTGCTTTTGCTCCGTAGGAAATGCTCCAATATTTAGACCGTTTGCTACACTTTTTGACAAGTCTACACAGGAATATTTTGCACGGAGATTTGCGTTAGGATGTAGGCAACGAATAAGAAAGGATTTTACGAAAATCCGCCCTTAAGGGGGTTATATGTTTCAACTTACTTTTCAAATTTTGTTGAAGAATGAGGTGAGCAGTTTCCTCCCGTCTTCGCTTTCCATTCCTTCTAATGTTAATATCGACCTCATCGTTTTCTTCAATTTGCGTCATTATTTTGCTCAATTTCATCCAACTGAAAGTCTGGATATCGCAAAGTTGTGTAGGACAATGCGCACACTATTAGTTTAGGGATGTTTTCCAGCTTCAGTCGAGCTTTATATTGCAGTATGGAAAATCTTTGCTTCAACTGTCCAAAGCAACGCTCAATACACACTCTTTCCCTTTTCAACAAATTATCATATCGTGTTTCTTGTGGTGTATTTGGATTTCATTAAACAGGGCTCAACGCCATACCCTTCATCTGCTAGGAGCAAACCTCGTTGTGTATTGCGACGCATTAAGGCACAAATATCAGACTTTTTCCAGATTCTACTGTCATACATGCCATTGCACATCTACACTTGTAAATTTGTCCTGTGCATCGCACGTTGCTTGTACATTGATGCTAGCAAAACCTTTCCTGTTTATGTTTTCATCTCCAAATTGGGAAGGCTTTGAAATACGGACATATGTGCAATCCAGAACTCCAACTGATGCTGGAAACGTGTGAACTTGCTGCCAAAGATGTTGGGCTTCACGTATTTCGTCATTGGTAGATGGAAACTTGATCCAAAGATGTGCTTTCTGCCAAATGTTTCCCATTACTTCAGCAATTGTTTTTGACGCACTACTTTGGTGAATTACAATTATTTCCGCCACGCTGCTTTGGTAACCTGGATCTGCGATATAACGCAAAAACACTTTCATTTTCTGAAACGATGATAATGCAGCATCTCGTGTTTCATAATTTTCATCACCAAAGAAATGGTTGGAATTTGAAGTAAAAGCATTTGCTACCTTTTATTCACGAGATCCAATGAGCATGAATTGCCGTTTTCACCATCCAGTTTCATGTGAAAAACAAGTAGAATAAGGCTTTTCCCCAAGGCCCGAGCTGGATAATCGATGCTACAGTGGATACTGAAAATCTTAGAATTTTCACGAAAATAGAACTTATTTACATACAGTGTTGAATAATAAAAATAAAACAAAAACATGGAAACAGTAAATACTAAAAACGTTCGATACACGACTAATGCATTTCCGATTTACTATTTTCTCTCTGCTACATCCTTTTCGACGATTATAATAATAGGCATTATTATTTGTCCGATGTAAGCCGGAACAATATTTTATACGAACGGAAATACTGTTTATATTTCGATTTCCTTTAAACGTAATACCTGCTTTACATATTTTAAAATGTGTCTGAACCAAACTTTTTAAAAATAAATTTTAGTGTTCACACTGGTGAGCTGACTAGCATTCTCCAAGTTGTTCAACATATTTCCTTTCCTGTCAAACAGGTAGTGGCAATAAACGATAAAAAATACTGACCACCATGCAAAAGCAGCCACCTCTTCCATCACCACAAAAAAAACGATTCAGCTCCCAAATGACATCAATAAGACAATCAATCATTAATCCTGGCAAAATTTTTGGCTCTGCGCGAAATCCAATTCTACAGATGCTTCTAGAGAATTACTATTTGCCAAACTATACACAAAATGTTACCCGATGAGGAAAAAGAGCTTGAACACGTTGGATGTGGTAAGGTGTACAATTGCTGCTCCGATGGGACCCTTTACTAGCACTCAGACGGAAGCACTTTGGAGAGGAATTAATACAACCATTACAACTACTGAAAATCCCTACATTGAGATAGCCTTCAAAAAAATATGGGCCTACTAACCGACCATTGAATAATCCACACCAAACATTAACCCCCCATTTGGTTTGAAAGCGAGTTTCCCTTACCCACCGCGGATTTTCCACTGACCAATAATGAGAGTTATGGCGATTCACGACGCCAATATTATGGAAACGCGATTCATCACTCCACAAAATTGAGAATGTCTTGCATCATAACTTGCATGATGGCGATAAAGGTTAATCTCCGATCCAGATCGGTGGGTCGCAGTTCATGAGTCAAATGCAATTTAAATGGATTGTAATGGTGGGTTTTTAAAACTCTATGAATTGAACTTGAAGAAACACCAACACCGTTGAATTTGAAATAAAAAGCTCTTTCATTTGAGCTAAGTTTGATCCCCCCTTCCAATGAATTTTATTCATTGCGATGACGTCCCTGCTTCTATGATGTCATCACAGATACACGTATACCTCGAATGAAATTACTGTAGGTTCCCGAGTTATAGCCTGTAAAAAAAATCTTGGGACACCCTGTATAGAAGATACGAAGCTTCCGGAATGGAAGTAGATAACATGGGAAATGGTATAGGTCGACCAGATTAGCTAGAGTGTTGATAATTGTATGCGCGTCAGCAAACTTCTTGTTACGCTGACTCAGTCGGTAAAAGTTTGTCAGGCAACTAACTTTGACAAATTTTCAGTGGCGTAGTTACATTTTTAGTTAATTAATTTATTAGTATTTACAACTTCAAGATTCGGTTTATTTTTATATTTTTAATATTCTGTTTAATTAATTACTAGGTAGTGTTCGAACAGTATTTACAATTTAAATTTGAGAATAAAGTGGAAAACAGAGTATTCAGTGGCCAAAATCGTGAAATTGTTGAAAGTGTAACATACAGCGTGTGCCACAGAAAACAGTCCACCCCGATATTTGGCAGTATTCCTTCGATTTTAAGGAATCTGTCATTTGTCAACCCCCTCCCTTCCACTTCACCAACCCCTTATTTTTATATAGGGAATATACCATGTGAGCCACATTATTAGAAAGGCATTTAGATGGAGTATTCAGACATAATGATCGTCCACCATTTTTTTCGATATTTATTCCAAATTTGCAAAAAAAAGTCTTAATTAATTTAAAGTACAGCACCTCTTAAAAATGAAACGCAACGCCTATGGTTTGCTAATGTGTCATTTTTTCTGTCATTTACTTTTGATGCGACAGGATGGCCCACTCTGTAGAATAAATATTTCACATATAAGTAAATTATTGATCATATTAAGAATTAGTTGCATTATCAGTATTATCCGATTATATACCTACTATTTGTATTTGATTATTTTGTTGGTACGCTAGTACGCTACTGTTGGCAGCGAGCAAACGCGTTAATATTCTATCTTTCTTTTCTGCATCTTTCACTCCCTTTCTTCGAGCACATCCAACACTCTAGCTGTTCTGGTCGTATTAGACAAAGATTCAGATCAAGTGCCTGGGCTGTTGAGCACAACCCAAACGAATTAATGAATGGAAACCAATTTAGACCCTATGGCAAAAATTCTCTTTTATAATTTGATTGAATGTTTGACTTATCTGCTCTTTTTGGCTGTTGATGAAAAAAGGTGAGCGGTCGACAGAAGCTTGCTTCTTATGCACAATAGAATGACCATTTTTCGTAAATTTTTGACCATTTTTCAAAAAATTTGACAATTATTGACCATTTTTTCAAAAATTTTGACAATTATTGACTATTTTTTCAAATTTTAACAATTATTGACCAATTTTGACAGTTTTGACCATTATTGATCATTTTTGACAATTTTTCAAAAATTTTGACCATTTTAGACCATTCTTCCAAATTTTAACAAATATTGACCATTTTTGACAATTTTTGAGCATTTTTGACAGGTTCTGACAAGTATTGCCCATTTTTGACAGTTTTTTATAATTATTGATCATTTTTTCAGAATTTTGACAATTTTTTCGAAAATTTTGACCACTTTTCGAAAATTTTGACAATTATTGACTATTTTTTAAAAATGTTTGACAAATTTTAACAATTATTAACCATTTTTGACAATTATTGACCATTTTTGACAATTATTGACCAATTTTGACAGTTTTGACAATTATTGACCAATTTTGACAGTTTTGACAATTATTGATCTTTTTTGACAATTATTGATCTTTTTTGACAATTATTCAAAAAATGTTGACCATTTTAGACCACTTTTCCAAATTTTAACAATTATTGACCATTTTTGACAATTTTTGAGCATTATTGACAGGTTCTGACAATTATTGAAAATTTTTCAAAAATGTTCACCATTTTTCAGAAATTTTAACAATTTTTATCAATTATTGACAGTTTTTTATAATTATTGACCATTTTTTCAAAATTTTGACAATTTTTGACCATTTTTAAAATTTTAACAATTATTGACCATTTTCGACAATTTTTGAGCATTTTTGACAGGTTCTGACAATTTTTCAAAAATGTTCACCATTTTTCAGAAATTTTGACAATTTTTGACAGTTTTTTTAATTATTGACCATTTTTTTAAAAATTTTGACAATTTTTGACTATTTTTCAAAATTTTAACAATTATTGACCATTTTTGACAGTTTCTGACAATTATTGACCATTTTAGACAATTTTTCAGAAATTTTGACAATTTTATTAACCATTTTTGACATTTTTTTATAATTATTGACCATTTTACTAAATTTTAACAATTTTTCAAAATTTTTACAATTATTGACCATTTTTGAAAGTTTCTGATAATTATTGACCATTTTTTCAAAATTTTGGCAATTTTTGACCATTTTTCAAAAATTTTAACAATTATTGACCATTTTTGACAATTTTTGAGCATTTTTGACAGGTTCTGACAATTATTGACAATTTTTCAAAAATGTTCACCATTTTTCAGAGATTTTGGCAATTTTTAACAATTTTTAACAATTATTGACAATTTTTGACAGTTTTTTATAACTATTGACCATTTTTTCAAAATTTTGACAATTTTTGACCGTTTCTAACAATTATTGACCATTTTTGACAATTTTCAACAGTTATTGACCATTTTTGACATTTTTTTATAATTATTGACCGTTTTTACAAAATTTTAACAATTTTTTACCATTTTTCAAAATTTTAACAATTATTGACCATTTTTGAAAGTTTCTGATAATTATTGACCATTTTTGACAGTCTTTTATAATTATTGACCATTTTTTCAAAATTTTGACAATTTTTCCAAATTTTTGACTATATTTCAAAATTTTTGACAATTTTTCAAAAATTTTAGCATATTTAGCAATTAGAGAGAGAGAGACGCGCGATACTCTCTCTCGCTTTCGACCGTTTGGGAAACCCTCGTGCCGGAGTGTATGAGAGAGAGAGATAGCGAGAGAGAGGCGTGCCGCTGTGTAGCCTACGAAAGAGAGAAGAAGAAGGCGGTTGAGGAAGAGAGGGGAGAGATTTAGCGCAGCGGGCGGCCGAGAAAGAGACGAAGAATGAGTCATCGCGTGACGAACGCTTTTTCGTAACATTACACGTTTCACGAGTTCACTAGCCTTCCCAAAAGTCCTATGTCGTGCAATAAGAAGCAAGCTTCAAAAACCAAAATCGTTATCAATCTTCCAATAGGATTAAAAATCATTTAAACCCCTCCCCTTCCTTAATCAATCCCGTAAAACACGCATTTAGCCACAAAACGAGTTTATTTGGACCTTGAAAAACTCCAGAACTTACAAATATACTTAAAATCTTAAAACTTCAAGATAAAAATGATGTAGTGCCATTTTTATTCAATTTTTTTTTGCTTTCGAACTATGAAATTTATCAATCGAACTTTTATGGCGCATGAAGATTGTCGAGAGAAGGAAAAGTAAATAACATTTGTCAACTGATCGAACGTTTTCAGGGTCGACCAAACGACGACACTTAATCGCCGTCATTTACAAGGTCTCTTTGGCCGAAAAACTTCCAATTTTATCATGTTTACAGCGTTCAACGTTAAACGTAATCCTGTTTGGAGTATAATGCGTTTACAGGCTAGGCTGTCCAATTTTTAAACATTTCGTCGAAAAGTTGGGAATATACAGTTGAAAATTTTTCAAATAATTTGCTTTATCTATATCTTTATTTATGGAGCCAAGTGGAAATTTTTATACCCGTCGTCACTTCTAAACGAAAGGTCCGATTCGAATCATAAAAAGTTATATACATGTACAATGTACACAATCAACTTTGATAAGGTTTAATATCATGATACGAATGTCAACATATTTCGATTTTACCCTTTTTGATGAACTAATTTGTGACATAATAACTATAATATAATTGGACGTATACAGGGTGTCCCGTAAATAAGTACCGTAAATTAGAGGCATGATAGATCGTTGAAAAATATTTAAAATACCCCAATACAACTTTTCTCTAACCTTCTTAGTTTGTGAGATACAGGCTGTTGAAGGGTGCAGAAGAAATACAAATTTTATTGCATATCTTCTCGGGGGATGAAAGTACAAATTTAACATTTTTGGTAGGTTATTGCCTCTTCTTTCATCGTTTTATTACTCTCTCCTCTTTATGAATACACTTTAATGTATAAATGTAGTACCCCACGCTTTTACCACAATGACAGTAATTTTCTCGTTAATCAATCTATTCTTAAAATTAAGAATTATTTTTTACTTTTTAGTTCGATTTACTATAAGGTGTTTTTTAATTTTTTTCAAATTATTATTTATATTTCTAGTGAATAATAGGAGTGGATAATGAACAGGTCACATGACACGGAGACCGTATCCAGGATTCGAACCCTACGCCTACAATTCATAATTTTCGCAGTCAAATCTCTATACCACTCGGCTACGAAGACATAATAATTTATCAACCAAGCTGTTGTATATAGAGCATATGTATGTATGTGACGTTTTATCACATAATTTAAAGGAATTATTTTTTATTTAATTGAAATTATCGTACTGGCAAGTGGGGAAAATTTCGAATTAATCTGAGCGTTTAAAATGGGTAAAAATCGAGTTTAAAGGTTGTATTAGGAACAAACATACAAGTGAAGCGTGTAAAAATAAGGATAATCCCCAATACCACTAAAAATCAACATCACCGTATATAGACAAGCAAGAAGGGACAATTTTGTTTACGTAGTTTTTACGGATGGGTCAAATTTTCCATTACTTGGCCATTTATTTAAGCCGCGTTTCCACCGAAATCCAAAGCAGAATCTGTGGAAACGTGTCAATCAGTATTGCCGATCGTCATAAAAAGACGATCGGTTTGCCGAACGGAGAACCACCAAAAATCGGTCCTGATCAAAGGAAGCGGAGCCGAATCGAAGTTATGGAAACGCGAAGCCGATTGGCACGGAGATTTTGGTGCGTAGTGAAATTATTTTCTTCCAGTTCTCTCGCGGAAGTCGCGGATGTACTGCGCTGCGAAAATAGGTAATTTTCGAATAATGAAATGGCGAAAAACGAACAGGTTTTGTCCTTGATAGAGCTGTAACGTTACCGAAATGTACTGTGAGGTTGGAAAATCCCATGTTACAAAGATAAAAATAAGGGTCATGACGCCTTGATGGAAATTGCTCAGACGAGTTGAATTCAGATAAGACCGAGATTGAGAAGAAAATTCGCTATTTGCAAAGTCACTTCAGCAGAGAATTAAAAAAAAAGGGAAGCGGTCGTCGGACCGCCGACAGAAGCTTGCTTCTTATGCACAATAGAATGACCATTTTTAACCACTTTTTCAAATTTTAACAATTATTGACCATTTCTGACAATTATTGACCCATTTTGACAATTATTGATCATTTTTGACAATTATTGATCATTTTGACAATTATTGAACATTTTTGACAATTATTGATCATTTTTGACAATGTTTCAAAAATTTGGACCATTTTAGACCATTTTTCAAAATTTTAACAATTATTGACCATATTTGAGCATTTTTGACAGGTGCTGACAATTATTGACCATTTTTGACAATTTTTCAAAAATTTTGGCAATTTTTAACAATTATTGACCATTTTTGACAGTTTTTTATAATTATTGACCATTTTTTTTAAATTTTGACAATTTTTGACAATTTTTCAAAAATTTTGACCATTTTTCAAAACTTTGACAATTATTGACCATTTTTTTCAAAAATTTTGACAACTTTTGACTATTTTTTCAGATTTTAACAATTATTGACCATTTTTGACAATTTTCCAGAAATTTTGACCATTTTTAACAATTATTGACCATTTTTGACAGTCTTTTATAATTATTGACCATTTTTTCAAAATTTTGACAATTTTTGACCATTTTTCAAAATGTTAACAATTATTGATCATTTTTTACAATTTTTCAAAAATTTTGACAATCATTGACCATTTTTTTAAATATTTAACAATTTTTGACCATTTTTAACAATTTTTGACCATTTTTAACAATTTTTAATAGTTTTTGACGATTTTTTATTGATTTTGACTATTATTGACCGTCTTTGACAATTATTGACCCATTTTGGCAATTATTGATCATTTTTGACAATTTTTCAAAAATTTGGACCATTTTAGACCATTTTTCAAAATTTTAACAATTATTGACCATTTTTGACAATTTTTGAGCATTTTCGACAGGTCCTGACAATTATTGACCCTTTTTGACAATTTTTCAAAAATTTTGGCAATTTTCAACAATTATTGACCATTTTTGACAGTTTTTTATAATTATTGACCATTTTTTCAAAATTTTGACAATTTTTGACCATTTTTCAAAACTTTGACAATTTTTGACAACTATTGACCCTTTTTTCAAAATTTTTGACTATTTTTTCAAATTTTAACAATTATTATTGGCCATTTTTGACAATTTTTCAGAAATTTTGACAATTTTTAACAATTATTGACCATTTTTGACAGTCTTTTATAATTATTGACCATTTTTTCAAAATTTTGATAATTTTTGACCATTTTTCAAAACTTTGACAATTTTTGACAACTATTGACCCTTTTTTCAAAATTTTTGACTATTTTTTCAAATTTTAACAATTATTATTGACCATTTTTGACAATTTTTCAAAAATTTTGATAATCATTGACCATTTTTTTAAATATTTAACAATTTTCGACCATTTTTCAAAATTTTAACAATTTTCAACAGTTTTTGATTGATTTTGACTATTATTGACCGTCTTTGACAATTATTGACCATTTTTGATAATTTTTCAAACATTTTAACCATTTTTCAAAATTTTTGACAATTATTGACCATTTTTTCAAAATTTTTACAAATATTGACCATTTTTGACAGTTTTTGACAATTGACCCTTTTTTCAAATCTTGGCAATTTTTGAAAATATTTGGCCATTATTAACCATTTTTTCAAAATTTTGACAGATTTTGACAATTATTGACCATTTTTCCGAATTTTTGAACATATTTCAAAATTTTTGACTATTGACCATTTTTTCAAAATTTTTGACAATTTTTTACTATTTATCAAATTTTAACAATTATTGACCATTTTTGACAATTTTTCAAAAATTTTGACAATTTTTAACAATTATTGACCATTTTTCACAGTCTTTCATAATTATTGACCATTTTTGACAATTTTTCAAAAATTTTGAGAATCATTGACCATTTTTTTAAATATTTAACAATTTTTGACCATTTTTCGTAACATTACACGTTTCACGAGTTCACTAGCCTTCCCAAAAGGCCTATGTCGTGCAATAAGAAGCAAGCTTCAAAAAGGTAAAAACATGCAAATCCGGCGATGGATAAGAGGATGTTTATACAAGTAAATGGTTTGCCTTTAAATCCTGCAGAGGCAAGAATCGCGTCGTCGTCATCAAACATTTTGATGTCGAATGACTAAAAAATGCTGATTAGGTGGAAACAGTAAAAGGGTGATGTGCTTTGCAGATCAGCTTTGGCGATCCGACCCGATCGGCTATGCCGATTTCGGTGGAAACGCGGCTTTATAATATACTATAGATCGGCCGATAGAGTGTAACTTTCTATCGGTGGAAATATTTTCGAAACCAGTTTTTGAGTTTATCCATTACAAACAAAGAAACATACATACTCAACTTTTATCACGAGTTTGCTCACTAAATTTTTCTAAGATTGTAAAATATTTAAACTAATTTTGTAGGAATTTATTGACTATTTCACGCACTTGTCAAATGAACCAATCAGGAGCTCTAGTCAAGTTCGGATTATCGATAATACCAAACTTGACTCTTGATTCTGATTGGCCTGTCAAGTTAGGTTTTTTCAGATTTGTGTATGTGACAGTTAAACGTCAAATATAAATAACCGCGCCGTATACGCATTTAAAAATGAGCAGATTTTGGATAAATTCCATCGAATTAATCAATGAAAATGTACCGAAAAATACGAAGAAATCGAGGGAGTACGTTTGGAAGGAATTTACTAGATTTTGCGATGAACGAAAATACTTATTAGAAGAAGCAACGCCTGTCGAGACTCTAGCTGTTATATTAAAGGGGGCGTCCATTAATTACGTGAGGCATTTTTGAGGATTTTTTGCCCCCCCCTCCCCCCTCGGTGAGATGTAGTAAGATTTTTCTCGACCCCCTGTCCCCACCCCTAATCTTACGCGAGATTTTTCAAAATTTGTATTTGGGGGTCAGATTTTATTCAAGACACGTTTTTTTATTTGTATTCATTAGAAAAAAATTACGTGATACTTGCCAAGACCCCCCTCTCCCTCAAGTAAAATTTGTTAACATTCGGCTCGATCCCCTCCCACCCCTGAAGACCTCACGAAATTAATGGACGCCCCCTTTTCTTTAAATTCTAAAAGGTGATAGTCATACATTAAGTTACAAATTGGCGCCCAACGTGGGGCCGAACCACCCTTAAAGATAAGTCTCATGCTCAGCTTTCAACACCACAAATTAGGGCCTAATCGTATATTAATTTATGAATAAAAGTGTATAAAAAGACAAAAATATAAATGAATATTTTTAGAATAAAAAAACCATTTCCAGTTTCCTTTTTTTCAACTTTTAATTATCTTTGGGGGCGTCCATTAAGTAAGTGAGGCATTTTTGAGGATTTTTTGACCCCCCTCCCCCTTTGGTGAGATTTGGTATGATTCTGCTCGATCCCCCCCACCCCTGAACACCTCACGTAATTACTGGATGCCCCCAAAGGACTGGGGCTTCAACATCAGAAAAATTGATGGTTCTGATTACAAGGAATGTGTCGTAAAGACGATCTGGAATACGAGTGCTAAATTGTTACTGATGATAAGAATGTTTATAGCTCCCAGAATATCATAAGTATGGGTTAAAAAAATAAAGTCTATGGCAGAGACCACCGAATATCCTTTGATCGCCTCCTCACTACACGGTTTACCATTTTCGACTTTAATCTAATTTTCGCTAATGAATCACCACGTTAATAAGCAATAATTAAGGATAAGGGGGGTGGTTTTCTGGAATAAATGGAAACGACGGTTTTGTGTTGACCTTCGACCTATATTGTTTGTTTTCGAACTAATTGGGTCAAATCCAACGACTTGTATACGAAATTTATTCCAAAATTGAGGCAATGGTAGTTTTTTTTTAATCAACCAGTATAGTTGTAGCCTGTTTTGTTCATCATATTATTATTGGGCAATTTAATTACCAGTAATTGTGAATCTAGAGAGACAACCTCTCCAGAATTCAAAGACTAGCCCGCATGTATTATAGTAGCAATAAAAACATGCCGGAAAATAGAATTACAAGACTTGGAAATATTGTCATTAAATGATATACTGTATAGATATGACAGATGATGAAGTTTTGTGTTGATTATTTAAAAAAAAGAAGAATTGTATAGATATGACAGATGATGAAGGTTTGTGTTGAATATTTAAAAAAAAGAAGAATTGTATAGTTGTGACAGATGATGAAGGTTTGTGTTGATTATTTTAAAAAAAGAAGAATTGTATAGATGTGACATATGATGAAGTTTTGTGTTGATTATTTTAAAAAAAGAAGAATTGGATAGTTGTGACAGATGATGAAGGTTTGTGTTGATTATTTAAAATAAAAATAATTGTACAGATATGACAGATGATGTAGGTTTGTGTTGATTATTAAAAAAAAAGAAGAATTGTATAGATATGACAGTTGATGAAGGTTTGTGTTGATTATTTAAAAAAAAAGAAGAATTGTATAGATGTGACGGATGATGAAGGTTTTTGTAAATTATTTAAAAAAGAAGATAAAATCAATTCCAAATGTTAACGCATGTCAAAATTTAGGATAAACCATTTGAAAAGAAGGGTTATATGAGAAAAAATTGAGGGGCGTTGCGAGATAAATAAAGTGAATTTTTGAAAATTATTACAGTAGATTATCCAGCTTGAGGCATGGGGAATAGCCTTATTCTACTTGTTTTTCACATGAAACTGGATGGTGGAAACGGCACCCATTCGAAATAATGAAGCTTACGGGCTACCGGTCTATATGCGAGAAATATTAATGGAGGATTTGAAAGAAAAGAATATAAGAGAGTGGAGATCTAAAGCGAAAGTGGAAAAATATCACTCAGCCATTGTACGGTGACTCAGTTATTGGCCTAAACCATTAAATTTTTGAAATACAATAAACCTTATAACTCGGGTATTAGTACTACTATAAATAACCGAAGATTGTTTTGTTAACGTTATCCTTCTGGTTTTTACAAATTTCAAACAAAATACGTATATTTTATTTACGATTTCGAACGTAAAAACATTTGTGGAATTCAAAATAATAAAATTGGGTCATTTTACTTGGATTTTTCTTTGTCATCTAAAATTTTCCACTGTTCCTAGGTATTATAAGCCATAGAAAAAAATGTTGTTTGCGTATATTTTAAGAACAGTTTTTTTTCTAAACAAAGTTTAGAATTTATTTATTTTAATATATTTCGTTTTACTTGGGGGACACCGCCTGTTTACCTATTGAATTATAGAGCTAAAGCGCCATCTAAACGATATTTTTCAACTTATTGACATTAGAAACAGATACCTCTTGTTAAATAGAAGCATTTTAATACCAAAAGCATCCAAATCGTTCAACAGATGACCGAAAAATCGTAGTTGGGATTCGTTTTTAACCTTGAAAATTATGATGCCACATAAATGCCTAATTTTCATCCGATTATCAAAGTATACATCTAAAAATTCAAATTAGAAAGTGCTTAATATAATGTGTGTAAACAGGATTTTTCCAAATTGTTTTGTAATAAACTGTGACTCGTCCACAAAAATATTTCAAATTACTTTGGAACCACCCTGTATAAAATTTATCCTTTTGCTTTTTTTTTACTCTAGCGCCTAGACGAGAATTTTCCCTTATCTTACAAGTTATATATTGCAAATTTTAAACCACATCCACCTATCCGAAGATTGAACGTCTTAAGCCTTTTCACACATTCATATCCTTCCAATATGTCCTTTTACATTATAATATATTATTCCGTCGCCCGTAATATTTAATACTACTTGCGAAATTGCCCTTTTTGAAAATATTTTTTGGCCCTCGTGCCCTTGGGATTTTATCCTTTCAAAAGTAGGTCTGGATTTCAATCCCGGAGACGGTCTTGACCTATTTATCGCGAAGGGGGAACATTGGCGCCCTATAAAGCCCTAAAAAGCGAACCTTATTTTACGACTACAAATCCATAATGTGAGTACTTTCCTCCCTAGGGTTGGAAGTATGAGTTTTTTTCCTGATATGAAGGAGGAAAGTTTGTACTTTCTACAGGGGTAGGAGGGAAAATCATTTTTCCAACGACCAAACAAGAAATTATATACAGAAAAAATTTTTAAAAAAAGTTTTTCAAATCTTCCAATAACGTCTAATTTCGAATCTAAATATTATGTATTAATTTCGTTTGTTCGATGCACTTGTTTTTTGCATGAACGCCGTTTACCTCTTTCTATTCCCGCCTATGCATGGAAAATTTACAATAGATTTTTCTAATAATAACTTTTGTCTTTGCGGATTACCGAACTATATTTATATTCCAATATTTTATAAACATTTTCGATTGATACAACTTTGCATTTGTTTAGATAAAGATGTTAAATATTTTGAGGCGTTTAATTTCGAATGGAATTTTTTTTTTGAAGTTACTGAAAGTTTACGTTTAATAGTTATTTGTGTATTTAGAGCGTAAAGTAACAGATTTCCGCGTGAGAAAGAATCGTTCGAAAGCGGCAATTTTACTTTACGCTCGAAAAACACACATAATTTTTTCTACAGTCGCCCTTTTAATAATTAAAACAGTTTTTTATATTATCTTAGGTTATAATAGGAGTGCTAGAATAATCGTCATTTTCGCTATTCATCATGATTAACCTTAAAAAGATCTACTGACTAGGGATGTTGAAAAATAATCGATTTTTATAGTAATAATAATCGATTTTTAGTAAATCGATTTAAACACGTAATTTATAAAATCGATTTTCGGAAACGGCTCGTATTATTTATTGACGATTATTGACCATTTCCCAAAATGTTGACAATTATTGACCATTTTTCAAAATGTTAACAATTATTGACCATTTTTGACAATTACTGACCATTTTGACTGTTTTTCAAATTGGTGACCATTTTTCCAAATTTTTGACCATTTTTCAAAATGATGACAATATTTTCGACAGTTTTTGGCAATAATTGTCCATTTTTAACAGTTTTTTGATAGTTTTTAACCATTTTAAAAAATTTTTCAAAATTATTGACCATTTTTGATAGTTTTTGACAATTATCGACCATTTTCCAAAATTTTAACAATTTTTGACAATTATTGACCAATTTTGACAATAATTGTCCATTTTTGACAGTTTTTAACAATAATTGACAATTTTCAACCATTTTTGATAGTTTTTGACCATATTTGACAATTTTTCAAAATTTTAGACCATTTTTCAAAATTATTGACTATTTTTGATAATTATTGACAATTGTTGACAATTATGGACCTTTTTTTCAAATTTTTGACCATTTTTGACCATTTTTGACCATTTTTGACCATTTTTGACAATTTTTGATAATTATTGACCATATTTCAAAAACAATTTTTAACAATAATTGTCCTTTGTTGACAATTTTTGATAGTTTTTGACAATTTATCAAAATTTTTGATAATTTTTCAAAAATTTTAACAATTTTTAAAAATTTTTGACAATTATCGACCAATTTCCATTATTTTAAAAATTTTTGACAACTATTGACCAATTTCGACAATAAGTGTCCATTTTTGACAGTTTTTGACAATATTTGAAAATTTTTACCATTTTTCAAAAAAAATTTAAAATTTTTGACTATTGATCATTTTTGAAAATGTTTGACCATTTTTCAAAATTTTTTGACAATTATTGACCATTTTTGACAATTATTGACCATTTTTGACAATTATTGGCCATTTTTGACAATTATTGACCATTTTTGACAGTTTTTGACAAAAATTGTCCAATTTGAACAGTGTTTGACAAAAATTATCCATTTTTAACAGTTTTTGACAATTTTTGACAATTTTTGACAATTTTTGACAATTTTTGACCATTTTTGACCATATTTCAAAATTTTTGACAATTTTCATATAATTTTATTTAATTTTTAATCTGATAAATTGTTAATTATTCACCAATTTAGTTAATTCGGAGGGCGTGGTTTGATTAAATAAGCAAGCGAAAAAGATTCCTTTTTTGCGCTAGAGCGTAAAGTAACAATCCTCGGCATTTGTCGACTTTACGATTTCATTTGAATATAGTAATTAGTCATTTTACGCGCGACTGTAGAAAAAGAGATTTTTACTTCATAGAAAATTGATTATTTCTCATGAAAAATTGTAGTAAAACCATTAAAAGTAAACAAGACATCATAAAGGGCCTCAATCCACATCCCTCGAGTACATCTACTGAAAGGTCTACTAGGGAATTACTAGTAGTACTAGTTAAATGGTATTCAGATCTTACTGGAAGTCATGAACAATATGAGGTTTAGAGATATTCCTCTAAAACTTATCCAATTATATTTAAGCAAAAGACCACAATATGTTAAAATTGGAAACTATATTAGTGAACTACAATATGTTGAATGTGGAGTTCCTGAAAGAACAGTCCTGGGACCGATATTTTTTACTACAGGGTGTTACTATATTCGACCGACAACGCTCTACCCCAGAAAGCTCTCGTTAATTTTGATTTATTACACCGCACCGATTGCGATTTTACTATATCAATAAATTTATAATAAAACTGTTTTCTTGCCATTTGCTCCTAATTATTTGGGACTTCCAGTATTTGACCAATTAAACATAAACAATTGCAAAACTGTCCGCATATCCTCTACAGACAAAATTAAATATCTTGGAATTTTTATAGATCGGCACTCAAGATGGGAACACCACATTAACGAAGGATTCACATACATACAAATTTAAATACCTAAAAAGATATCTTGATATAAAACAATTAAAAATACTTTATAATGCATTGGTTGAGTCAAGAATTTCATACGGTCTTCTCGGATGGGGTGGAGTTCTTAATTGTCATTTAAGGGAGTTGGAAATATTATATTAGTATATTATATTATGTATTTGTTATCATTTAGCTTTATTAGTTTTAAATTTTCAGTGGAATTTTGAAAAATTAGCAATTCTTTTGTTTTTATAGATGGAAAAACAATGCGGAATTAACATCCAGTTTCCAGTTTCCATCCTGGTTCGAGTCTTGCTGAGAAAGAAGTAGTAAAAGCAGCTCAATATACTCAGAACAAAAACAGTAGCCTTCAACAACTTCCAACTTCACACTACGACCTTGGTGACGATGGGATTCTTTTACCCATAGACAATGAACTTCTACATTATATCGATTCGGATCAACCATCTACATCTTATGATCAATTATTTATCGAAACGTCTGTGGAAACGGAAAGCGAAAAAAGAACAGAATTGTTAGTCAGAAGTTGAAATGAATAATGGCAACCAGGGTCTGAACACCAGTATTATTCAGGAACTAAAATGTTATTGATCAGTATATTAATACAGAAAATGATAATCTGCAATATAAAGATAAGCCAAGTAATGAAGAAAGAAAAAACAGTTTAGTAGAATCAAAGGAGACAACATGTCTAAATAGAATAAAGGGAGAAAAATATATTGGATACAAAAGGGCCCATGAGAAAGTTTCCGTCAATTCCAAGTAATGGAACGAGACTGCTCCCATTCCACATTAGTTCCGAAAAAAAAGTGGAAAGACATTTCTGTGCGGTGCAATTTCGGATGAAAAACGACCGAAACTATTTGAATATTTTTGGAAAAAGTTGCTATCATGGAATGAGAAGAAATCATTTATCACCGGTTTGGTAGCAGCAAGGGGTGTGAGGAGACGAAGAAAAGTTGATCCTCAAAAACAACCAAAAAAATGTGACATTTATTTTGCAAAAGATAATGGAGGAAAAGTTAGAGTGTGTAGAAGATTCTTGCTCAGTACGTTTAATTTGGGAAAGGACACTTTTCAAAGATGGGTTAAAAGAACGGATGCAACACGAAACAATTTAGAAATTCAAGAAAGTGATGAAGATGAAGAAGACGACGTGGTTCCAGAGAAAAAAGGTAGAAAAAGAGTGTTTTGTAGGGAAGAAAAAGAGAGAAACATTCAAAAACAGAGATTGTGCAGTGCAGTGGCTAGATCTCCTCCCTAAGGACCCAAGCCATACTGCAGAGCTTCTTAAAAAACAATTATGTAGAATCAAACTTTCGATAATTTTTGCACATGTTTAATGTATTCTTAGAATGGTGCAAAGTAGAAAATAAAACTCCAATAAGTCGAAAGCTATTTGTTGAAGTGTTGCAGGGCCAATACATAAGCCAAGAAAGGATCAGTGTGACATTTGCTCTTCTTTTAAAACTGGTAATATAGATGAATCTACATACATAAACCATGTGGCCAAAAAATATAGGGCAAGAGCTGCAAAGAAAGTAGAAGAAGTAGGTGCATCAGATACAAAGTTGGTCATATTTATGGATCTGCAAAGTGTATTATTGTATCCAAAGATCATTGCCTCTTCTATGTATTATAAGCAAAAATTGCAAGTTCATAATTTTACCATTTATGAAATTAATGAGCCGACTCAAGATGTCTACCTATATGTATGGAATAAGGTGGAGGGAGGAGTGACTGCAAATGAATTTACATCCTGTATTATAGACTAAATTCGTAACATTCCTGCCAAATTTCAAGAAGTTGTGCTAATTTCTGACACGTGCACATATCAAAACAGAAACAAAATTCTGACCAGTTCTTTAAGTGACCTGAACAACAAGAAGCAATTAATTATTGAGTAGCTGTCTTAGAGCATATGTTCAAACCTCCTATAAATTCCCATTCGGATTATGTGGCCAGAATGAAACTAGCTAGGCCAAAACAACCGTATAATGTAAAAGTAGTAACTATGAAGCTATCCCAAGTAACCTACCTTCACTTCGCCCAGGAAAAAAAGTAGGAGGTCACTGAGATTCGAATACTACAATACCTTCCAAGCGGAGAAATCAACTGAAAACTTGACTATGATGGAGATTGGATGCCCATTCCACACGGGAGACCAAAAGATGTGATAAATACGCTACCAAAAAAATTATATTTAAGCAGAATTCCTATTACACACAACAAATACAATCAACTGCAAGAGCTTAAACCGGTGATTGAAAAAGAACACCATTATTTCTACGACAATTTATCTTACCACGTTTGTGAGAAAAAATCTAAAGATGTTCATGATTATAATATTTTTCTGGTACAGTTTGAGTTTAAGTGTCTGAATACATGTCCTTGTTTTATAGACATTCTTTAAAAAGTTTCACAATCTTCCAAATTGCAGTTTTGGTAATTTGGTTGAGATTTGGATAAGTATCATTAAATAAGTGAGCTACCTTATCATAAGTTATTTTACCTCTCATCATAAGAATCATTATTCTTTCCTGTTCAGTAAACATACTTAAATTTTAAAAGCAACTAATTACAATAAACACCTTCCACTAATGACAATGAGAAATAATTCATGACATTTAAAAACAATTAATGACAGAAAAACCTACTACTTTTTTGACATAAACAATTTTTTTATAATTTTAGATTCGAACCAATGTAACTTTGGAATTATTAAAGGTAGAATTATGCGGTCTTCACGGTTGTATTTGTAATTTAATAGAAAAACTGAAAATACATACAAAGTGTACTATTTAAAAAAATATGTTAATAAGTTATTTTGGAGCAACCGAGCATCCTGTATATTTCTAATCGACTTATGCAGATGGTCTGGATTATTTGAAAAAACTTTTATTCAACATTTTTTTTGTAAACCTAACGGGAATCGAAATATTAGCAAGTTACCTTACTTTATGTACACACTGTATAACCCTATACCTATCTTAATAAGAAATATAAAGGTGTGATTTGCCACATACAGGTTTGCCTTTGTGGTCATTCTTTTGTTTGTTTATTCGACATGTTTGTGTTACTTTTATCTACTACTATTTTAAAATCTTAAAAATTATTCTATATAATGTTGTATTACTTGTATACTTTAAGTGAATAACATTATTTATTATTATTATAAACTAGCCACCCAGTAGCCCTGATTTGAATCAATTGGAGAAATTTTAGTATTTGAAGTATGGAATCTCTAATTTTAACAAACCTCTGATTTAAGAGAAGAAATTACTCACAAAAATCGTTTTTTTCGCATCAACTTTTTATCAACTTTCCAAGAACAAATGAAATAATTTTTCAGTTAGCGAAAAAAGGGAAAGTGATATGGTAATATAGGTACTATTTAGACAAGGTTGGTATCTATTCAGACCATAACCTAGCCACCCAGTAGCCCTGATTTGAATCAATTGGAGAAATTTTATCATTTGCAGTTGAGGATATGGTGAAAGAAGTATGATTTTAATAAACCTCAGCTTTAAATAAAAAAATATACTCACAAAAATCCTTTTTTATAAACACTTTACTAGAACAAACGGTACGTTTTTTTCGGTTCGTGAAAAAAGGGAAAACTAAAGTGAATGGCATACAAAAAAATTCCGAACACGTTTATCAACAAAACCGTTGATAATATTCGAAATTGTATGCATAACTAATTTTAATAGAGGTGGACCCTATTGAAAAGGTAATTATATTGTACGATGTAATTCATTTTACCTTGAAACAATAGATTAAGATAATGGTACCATTATTTCGTGTTAAAATGGCTTCTCAATTCAAGCGAGTTAATAACAGGAAAAAGTAATAATATTATAGTGCTCAATAATTGAAAAGTTCGTCTAGAAACTAATTCCGTGTGCAACTCTTTTTTAAAATTATTTGACATATTTATATGATAGTGTATCACTTCCTAAGTCGAATGTACCCGGCAGTATAAAAATCGTGACGGGGGGAAGTAAGGGGGGAGCATTTTTGTTAAAAAAATTTTAAAAAAAAGGTGAGCGGTCGTCGGACTGCCGACAGAAGCTTGCTTCTTATGCACAATAGAATGACCATTTTTCGTGAAATTTTCACCATTTTTCAAAATTTTTAACACTTTTTGACGAATTTTAACAATTATTAACCGTCTTTGACAATTATTATTGACCATGTTTGACAATTTTTCAAAAATTTTAACATATTTGACAATTAGTGACCATTTTTTCAAAATTTTGACAAGTTTTGACAATTTTTTCAAATTTCAATAATTGACCATTTTTGACAATTATATTGACCAATTTTGACAGTTTTGACAATTATTGATCATTTTTGACAATTATTGATCATTTTTGACAATTTTTCAAAATTTTTGACCATTTTAGACCATTTTTCCAAATTTTAACAATTATTGAGCATTTTTGACAGGATCTGACAATTATTGACCATTTTTCAAAAAAATTCAAAAATTTAACAATTTTTAATAATTATTGACAGTTTTTTATAATTATTGACCATTTTCTCAAAATTTTGACCATTTTTGACAATTTTTCGAAAAATTTGATAATTTTTGACAATTATTGACCATTTTTCCAAAATTTTTCAAAGTTCTGACAGTTTTTGACAAATTTTCCCAATTCTTGACAATTTTTGACCATATTTAAAATTTTTTGACAATTTTTCAAAACTTTTAACAATTATTGACCATTTTTGACAGTTTTTGACGAATTTTGACAATTATTGACCGTCTTTGACCATTTTTGACAATTTTTCAAAAATTTCAACTTATTTGGCAATTATTGACCATTTTAGACAATTTTTCAAAAATTTTAACATATTTGGCAATTATTGTCCATTTTTTCAAAATTTTGACAGTTTTTGACCTTATTTAAAAAATTTTGACAATTTTTGACCATATTTAAAAAAATTTGACAATTTTTCAAAAATTTTAACAATTATTGACCATTTTTGACAATTATTGACCAATTTTGACAGTTTTGACAATTATTGATCATTTTTGACAATTTTTCAAAATTTTTGACCATTTTAGACCATTTTTCCAAATTTTAACAATTATTGAGCATTTTTGACAGGATCTGACAATTATTGACCATTTTTCAAAAAAATTCAAAAATTTGACAATTTTTAATAATTATTGACAGTTTTTTATAATTATTGACCATTTTCTCAAAATTTGACCATTTTTGACAATTTTTCGAAAAATTTGATAATTTTTGACAATTATTGACCATTTTTCCAAAATTTTTCAAAATTCTGACAGTTTTTGACAAATTTTCCCAATTCTTGACAATTTTTGACCATATTTAAAATTTTTTGACAATTTTTCAAAACTTTTAACAATTATTGACCATTTTTGACAGTTTTTGACGAATTTTGACAATTATTGACCGTCTGACAATTATTGACCATTTTTGACAATTTTTCAAAAATTTTAACATATTTCGCAATTATTGACCATTTTAGACAATTTTTCAAAAATTTTAACATATTTGGCAATTATTGTCCATTTTTTCAAAATTTTGACAGTTTTTGACCTTATTTAAAAAAATTTGACAATTTTTGACCATATTTAAAAAAATTTGACACTTTTTCAAAAATTTTAACAATTATTGACCATTTTTGACAGTTTTTGACGAATTCTGACAATTATTGACCGTCTTTGACAATTATTGACCATTTTTGACAATTTTTCAAAAATTTTAACATATTTGGCAATTAATGACCATTTTTTCAAAATTTTGACAGTTTTTGACATTTTTCAAAATTTTAACAATTATTGATCCTTTTGGACCATTTTTGACTAATTTTGATAATTATTGACCGTCTTTGACAATTATTGACCATTTTAGACAATTTTTCAAAAATTTCAAAACTTTTTCAAAATTTTTGACAATTATTGACCATTTTTGACAATTTTTGAAAATATTTGGCAATTATTAACCATTCTTTCAAAATTTTGACAGTTCTTTACAATTTTTGATCATTTTCCAAATTTTTGGCAATAATTAACCATTTTTTCAAAATTTTGACAATTTTTGACCATTTTTTACCATTTTTCACACCTATAAGTGTGCGAGCTCGGTGCGGCAAGAGAGATTGCGCACAATCGCTTGAATGAGTTATCGCGTGACGAACGCTTTTTCGTTTCTTTTCAAAAATTACATTACAATGAATTTTATATCTGTGATTTGTGGCCAAAAAGGTAACAGTAGCGTTTGAAAGACACTTTTCAATTGTTATTCATCGCCATTGCGGCGAAACAAGAATTCCAATCAAAAAATACCCTGAAACAAAGAAAATAGCCCTTTCTTTTCAGCTTCTAATGGTTTTTTATTTGCTAAAATTGGCTGGATATTAAGCGAGAAACTTAATTTTGATTAGGAGGATGTCACCAAAAACGCGGCGCACTCAATGCAATCTGTACCCTCAAACGCACCCCGCGCTGCCCGTTATTTCCTAAACGTATGCAACTAATACTCTTTTTAGATATTCCAATCGTGATTTTTAGTTCTTTACTATTTGTTATTGGACAGATGATTGATACATTTAGATCCTCTATCGATATGAAGTATGATTCTGTAAGCCAAAATATTGAAATTGGGGAACTGTCACTATTGGGAACTGAATAATTTACTCACGCCATCTGGTGGTAAAAAAATCAAACTAGTAACAACTCACCATAATCGAGTGAGCACATGATGTTTATAAAACATAATTCAAAATGGAAGTTGATATACACTGCCGAGCAAAAAATTTAGGTCTATTTACTACGCCACAATGCCTCTAGATCTTATTGTCGTTGCACTAATTGTAGCGTTGATACAAGATGGTAGAGGACAACGTGAAATCGCCAGAATTGTTGGTAAGAGTCTATGTGCTGTACAAAATCCAACGCTACCAAGAGAATGATGGTCTTCAAACCAGACGATCCGCATATGGAGGAAAAAGAGTCACGAGTCAAAGAGCTGATCGGTTTTTGTTGATGTCAGGTTTTGCTGCGAAATCAGCTTCAAGAGGTTAGAAATGTTAATGTTAGCGAATGGACAGTTAGAAGATGGCTTCGTGCTAATGGATTGTCTTGCTGAAGGATGGCTACAGGGCCAAAATTGAACCTCCAGCATCGAATTTCAAGATTGGATTTTGCTCGAAATCACTTTGCATGGAACGATGATGACTGGAACAAGGTACTCTTTACAGATGAGTCGCGTTTTTGTCTTAATAGACCAGACGGACGTCGACGAGTTTGGAGAAGACCCGGAGAAAGATACGCTTCCGCTTGTATTGACCATAGACGTAAATTTGGTGATGGGTCTATTATGGTTTGGACAGGTATCACTTCAGAAGCACGTACAGAGTTGGTTTTCGTAGAGAAGGGCTCAGATATGTAATGGAGGTCCTGGAAGATCATGTTGTGGCTATCACGGTTACAATGGGCGAGCAAGGCATTTTCATGCATAATAATGCAAGACCATACGCTGCCAGGAATGTAAGTGAATATCTAGATGAAGTAGGAATTATGCGGTTTAATTTGCCAGCGTGCAGTCCAGATATGAATCCCATCGAACATGACTGAGAAGGCATACACCAACCCCAAGAACTGCCCAGGAGCTGATCGTTTATCGTTTTCTGGCACTCTGAGTTGACATTGCTAAAATTTTATGTTGACAATAATGCGTGATTTTGTAGCTTTAAAAATGTGTATTACATGCAATTTTGACTTTTTTGAAATTATTGTGGTCAACTTTCGTATTTCATTTTGTTCATTTAAATTTTCCATCCTTGTAACAGTGTATTATAAAAAAAAACGGATCTTTGAAGAGATCAAAGTTAAAAGTCGTCTCCAAAAAAAAAACGATAATAAATAATTAAACTGTTAATAATAATAATAATATATTTACTAGATTCTCCTACTATTTTGACAGTTTGGCAACATAGTCCAGTTATGACAATCATTGAGTTTTATAGTATAGAGAGAGCATTACATAATCATATTTTCTCTTTTTCTAACGTTTCCCTTCACACTCGCCCGTATGAAACAACATTTTTAATTTACTTAATTATAGTTTTTTTTTTTCAAAAACTTTGTAATGCATTATAATAGTATTAAACTATTATGTTTGACATCTGTCATTTTTAATGACAGTTATGCAAAATTGTAATTTTAAATTGTTTTATTTCGTTTTCAGCACGTATATTTTCCAGTTATGCACTACATTATCGAATAACATTTAATTTATTCAGTGGTTTGCGTTTAAGAGTGAGTTATGCCCCCTATGACCTTGAAGTAAATTATTTATAAAATAAATTTATGTGCAAAATTTCGAAAACAGCGGGACGTATGTCGAACGTAAACTTTTTCCAATAAAATATAGTATCTCTAATTTCGTTTTAACGAAAATAACTACAATGGGGTGGTTTGAGCCGGGATTTTTTACTTAAATAACTATACTGAACTACTTCACACCATTACTTTAGATACCCTTTTCCTTAAAGTGAGAATTAGTTTAAAAAAACAAAATATACATCGCATATTTTTGTTTTGTTTAAATCAGTTATATTTTCAAATAATCATCCACTAAACTGCCCTGATTTGGTCCCAAACGACTTCTTATAAGTTTAAATCAGCACTACCTCTGCTGCAGAAGAAGCTAAAAATAATGACATTACTTAATATGAAACTTTCTTCTTTATTTGTTTTTTAATTATAATTATTCAACGACTTCGATTTATTATGAAGAAAAATATATCAAATGTATGAAGAGCACTTGTTGTGAATGGTATGAAAATTTCTACCCTATTTTCATGACAATTCAAAACGTGAAATAAGCAATATTTTTCGACTATAAAACTGGTTATATAACCAGTGAAATTCATAGCTGAATGCACCCTCCAATAATTGAATACCGTTCCGAATATAAAAATGGGTTTTTCTATTTCCTTACAACCGATCTAATATCTACACCATTTCCAATGTTTCCTTTTTTTTCGTTTTATTTAAACAAACAAGCACACAGAATGCATTTTTCCTTTGTTCACGACTAGTCATAGTGAAAGTACAACTCGTTCCAAGTACCAATTTTTATTTTTCGAATATTGTAACAATGGAGACAATACAAAAACATTTTAATACATATAAGGAGGTATGGATATGAGGACACATTTGTTTTGTTCGTACGAGTATGAAAATACGAATGTTTAGTTGAATAAATGAACCCTGGTGATTATTATTACAAGTTTGAAGGAAACATTATTTTTCAATTATTTATATTTCTTTCTCTACAAAAATTTGTAATTTCGAATTTAAAATATTCCTTATTGTATCTTGAAAACACAAATTGTTGAAATTCATGAGAACGACAAAGGCTTTAATTCGTTCTCTGGAAACCTTTAAGGTAGCCATGTCGTTGACGTTTGTTTTTCGGCTCAGTGAAATGTGCAACAAGTCCTTTGTTGTGAATAGCTGCATAAAAGGGATTCCTTATTCACGTGAAGGATAATATTATAAAGGGAATTTTAGAAAAACGACGTTAAAATTGATATTTTCATTAATTACAAAATTGTTTCTTTGATATTATACTCTAAGATAACATAAAATAACATTTTATTTTGAAAAAATTAGTAAAAAATTTGTTTCCAACAATAAAAACGTAAAGTCCAATCATGGGACTGCCGACAGAAGTGAAAACACCAATAAATGAATCCCTTTTAAAAATTTTATCGTACGCCCATCGTAAATAGAATTTTTTACAAAAAAAAGTACACATACATACACAGTATACTTATAGCTCATGGAAAGCGTGACGATAATTTATGCAACACTATATTGTTAATTGTGTTGCATAACCTAAAGTATTGTGTGTTGCACAAAAGCGTAGGCTTTAGAAGTTTTCACTTTCAAAAAAGATCGACGACCAAAAATATTGAAGACGGTTCTGTAGAGAAAACGTCGTTTTACCTATACCACACCCAAACAAACAAATATCATTTCAAGACTAGACTCCGTTTGACGTAAGAAGAACCCACGTGAAGTTGCAGTCGTATGCGCGAACTTGTGGTCAAAACCAGCGCCATATTGTAAAATTGACAGTCGACTTCAAATCAGTAGCGTAACGTTTTCACATTTTGTAGGTTAACACAAAATTAGAATATTAAAAATGTATTTGGAAATTCTTTGAAGCTTTTCGAGATATTTTCACATACAATACACACTGGTATATGAAAATACTTGGTATCGTTAAAAAATGATTGCTTCAAACAAAAATGTCAATAATAAAACGGCTGTCGGCATGAAAATAGCATATTGGTTTCTGCGCAAGACAGTTGGCAAACTTCACGTGGCTTCTGCTTATGTAAAACGGAGTCTACCTCCATTGAATACCACAGACCGATTAAAGAACCGTGTTTATAATAAAAAGTTGCTCAAAACTGGCACTGAAAAATATCCAAGTTTTACACAAAATGATTAACTGCGTGACATACTTAACAATAATCCCAGAAAGTTTCCGGAAAAAAAACGCCCCAAAGTATACTACGCCGCCGAAACGAAGCAACCAGTCTCCTGTTTTTTTTATAAGCTTCAAGACGTGTATCTTTTACCATATTTCCTTATGATCCCTAAGGATAACAGAACTTCCAAGACTAAAAAGCGGAAGTAGTAGTCGTTGAAGAAAGTCTAGTGCACGTTTGGTTATTGGCAGATTTTTTTATTTTATCTTAATGAAATATCCCTTTTCGTAAAACATTTTGTTATATTACTTCCCATTTAAAAATTGGGGGCTATAACTGGGACTCGAAGGTATCTTGAAAATTTGAGGAGATATAAAAAAAGAAGCTGAGACAACATGACTTATTTTTTTGTTCAATAAGATTTTCTGTAAGTTGTTCCATTTTCGAGACATAGGGCGATTTTCCAATTATCTTCTTTATCTTACTCTATATGAAAAAAATGCAACATATCTTTTGTTGGAATAACTGAAGGAGAGTCCAGTGCAGTAAGCAATTAATTGCAGGTTTGTAGGTATCACAAAAACTTAGGTATTTTTAAATGGGGCACCCTGTATATTTTGGGTTTTTTCGTTTCCTTTTTTTTAACCCTCTTTCACCTGATATGACATATTTTATATCGTATTTCTTATAATTTCTATAACATGGTGACTTAAAATGCCCCATTGAAAAATACTGTTACGCGAGCTACTGCATCAATATGCTCACTTAGTGCCCCCAGTGAAATCCCCGTATGAGACGACTATGGCTCCTCCGCCCAATTTTCGAGAAGCATCCAGAATACGAAACATCGAGAATATCCAGTGAACCCGCCAGAACGTCGAAAGATTTCTAGAATTACGGCGCGCGAGTATAAATAGGCCACGAGCATCGCTGCAGGCAATTAGTCAATCAGTCAGTGTTGATACCGAAGGAAAGTAATCGCGCCTCGATAAAGTGTTTATTAAGTGACTCTCATATAAATTATAATTAGTGTGTTTAGTGTATTAGATAAATTATTAAATAAGGACTGAATTACATATAAATCTGTAAATATAAATTAATTGTAAATATAAATTAGAATAAACGTTACAATACCTACTAACCTGAACCCCCTAAAAATAAATTGTGATCTCTCCATCCATTATTCTATCAAAAGTTTTTTTGCACTTTTTTCAAATCTAGTAAGATAGTTGAGATAGCAGTTTGGGTGAATTTTGGAAAATCTCCCTATATCTCGGAAATGAAACAACTTACGGAAGATCTGGTTGGACCATGGCTTTTGAAACCCTATTTATTTTTGTTTTTAAAATAACAGTTTTTGACAAATAAGGCCAACTTATTGGTTAACATTTAGATACTTATTCAATCCTTTGAATATAAAAATCAAAATATCTCAAAAAGTAATAAATTTAAATACTTGACAAAAATTAAATTATAATATTAGTTCTTTGCGATAGTGATATAAAATACAGGGTGATTCATTGGAAAAAAGAAAGAAAATAATGGATTTGCATTTTGACTCTCCCTGTACACAATTTCATGAGTATTGAGAAAATAAATATTTTTTATAATTTTTAACAATAATTAAAAAGTAACTGCCACAATTGATAATGGTTCTTAATATTCTTTTAAATTATACATGGCGTTGAACTTCTTACGATTTTTATAAAAAAGTGGTTATAACTTTTTAAATACCATGTATAACCCATAACAACCCTATATTGTTGTATTGGAGAAGTGGAACAGATTTCAAATTTAAAATTAAATACAGGGTGTTCCATTTAAAAAAATATAACTTTGGTCTGGCATGACGTTATGAAACTAATTTTAAAATATAACACTTAATGGTGACTATGGTCCATCCAATTTTCATTCTAATATCTAGAAAATTACAAATCTCAAGGAAGAACATTAATTTTTATTTCATTATTTTCTATTATTCTTTTTAATAATTTCCTTGGATTATTCCAAGTAGATACTGAACTTTATGGCACTAATCAATAACCCTGTATAATCGAATTCAATAGTGTAGTTTTGTTTTTATCCCCAATTGAAAAAACTTATTTTCAAAAAATTTCAAAATCCGCCTTTTAGATTATAAATTGAAGTTAGACACAAATTTTGGCATGGAACATAATTATCATAAGTTAGTGTAGTCATTGAAGGAGAAAAGAAGAAGTTTAGGATAGATTGACAGTGAGTTGTTTCCGTTTAGTTTTTGTTTATGGAAAAAGACAATTGGTTTAATAAATATAAATCTATATACGTATTTGGAATAAGGGGCCATACCTAAATTACGAATTTTAAGACTTTTTAACCTCTCCCCCCGTCCTTGTCACAGGTTGTCATTAGGAAACAATAAACGACTAATTATGTTAATTAAAGATACAAAACTTTTAGTATTTTAAATTTTAACACAAAGCTTTTGACCCCCTTGCCCCTTATCACACAATGTCACATTCCGGTGATGCCCACCCACCCCCCCCCCATTTAACGTGTGACGTAGTTTATGGAAGGTCCCTAATGAGTTGTTTACCTTATTTGTATATTTTATTTTTATTAAAATGATCTTGACACCTGACACCAAAAATAACTCGTTGAAGTTTTTACAAAATGTATTTCTAGCACTTTCAAACCCACTTTTTCTACTTTCAACTGTTTGCGGCGCAGTAATGAATTTTTTATTTGATGTTCTTCATGTAATAGTATAATAACACGATCTATCTAAATACTGGTTTCATAATAATTTATAAAATAAAACAGTACGCAAATAAAAATGCAAAATAATCCTTCAACCAACCAAATACAGACTCTTTATATACTAGTTGCTTCAACTCTAACAAGTCCTAACCGACAGTGATAGTTGCCAAAATAATGTCAACATATTATCATTTATTTGTCATTAACAAAATGAAACATAGAACAACAAACGAAGACTATCGACAACTTCACATTTACACTAGTGACGTATCTGCATTATAAGTTGCATAATTTTAGTAAATTTTTAAACGACGACCGATTCACGAAATGGCTCTGTGAATGTCTATAATAATTTTCCAATTCCCAATTATGACATGAAGAAGATCGTTTAATATTTTTAATAATAAATAAAAACTGTCGCTACTAATCTAAAAACATTGTAACCTACTAATTATCAACCAACTACAAAAAAAACAACGATAACGATCGTGAAATTAAATTAAAAATTCAAACAGATTACATTCAACAGCCACCTGTATCGATTTCCCTAAAACAACTAAAAACTTAAATAAACAAATTAAAAATAGTGCAACAACTATTGAGAAAAACAAAATTTTTACAAAACAAAAATCCCGGTGGACAAAAAAAATCGTAAAAAGTACAAAAGTGTTTAAAGCAAGTTTCACAAAATACCTGTTGTACTGTATCACTAGTAGAGAGACGTCGACGTAGAGAGCATTTCGGACGCTCCAGAACAACTGAAGATACCCGGCCGGGAAGGACGTCGCGACGCCAAATCGATTGTTGACGCTTGCGCAAAAATATTCCGTTTTAAAAAGGAATGTCGGCTTTCGTCGGTTCCGGGAGATAGAAGAGCGAATAGGATTCCGGTTAGACACAAATTCCCTTTTTTTATTTGTAAGTTTTGTTATTTTTAATTATGATATGAATAAAAGTTGATTGTATAGCAAAGTTCATAATAATTTTTACATACTTACTAGGCTAGATCTGAGCTAGTACAACCTTACGAGTGGTAAGTTAAAAAATTTATCAAAATATATTGTTCAAGCAAGATTTCCGCATTAAAAGACTAAAAACCCTTGATCTTACAGCTCATGTCAAAACAAATTCACTACTTTGTTTACGTTTTTTTGTTACCAACATTGATAACTGAGTTACAAAGATCTAAAGTTGAAAAGAAGACATTTTGTTTGAGCTTAAAAATCCCTAATTAATTAGTTTGAAATGCAGTAGAGTTAAGCTTTTTTGTACTTGTAGTAAAACTGAGTATATTATGGTAAAACTTTTTTATATACACTGCGTCAACCATTAGGGTTATTGACATTTCAATGATGACAATTTTTACATAGAATTACAAATAAATTCAAGGAATTACTTATTTGGTCTTCGAGAGCTAACTGTTGGCGTTGGGGGATTCTATGGTGTCTGCGATTATTTGCAAATCGATAACATGCTATTATGTTTGATAATTGGACAGCTTTTGATTTTTTCAGCTCTTAAAGTCAGTAGGAAAGGAGTTTCTTTTAGATTTGGAACTATTTCATGCACTTTGTTGTTGATGTAAAGACTACACGTAAATTGCCATTCATCCATAATAAAATTCTCAACAGAAAACTTATGATATTGATGAAGTAGCAGCTCTAATTTTTGCAATAGAATTGTTATTAACTGATTCTTAAGATGAGATATATCCTTCTTCATTGCCTTGTAGACCAGTATGTGGTGATACACACAAGAAATACACATTTTTACAATCAGACTAAGTAATGTTTAGAAAGTTGTTTCTTTATTTTGAGAATTACTAAAATATTTTTATCATTTATACGAATGTTGGAGAAATTAAGAAAATCTGCGTATCTCTGTATTATTCACTTAATTAACATAATTACAAAAAATTTCATGTTTTCTTTACTCCTTTATTTGTTGCATGTGGATATAGTAATGTCTCGAGTAATGTATTACATCAAAATACTGAACGGTACTTATCAATTAGTTTTCCGAGTCTGGGACTTTCTTCCACAAAACTCATATTTTTTACCCTTGCTATCCAATTTTTTATTTGTCCTTATTTTCTAGCTTTCCTGTTGAATCTAACAATAACAAAAAAAGGATAGTAGTACTATGAGTACTATGACTAACAGAATAACATCATTTCAAAAATAGTGGAATTTAAAGATATAGATTGTTTTAAAAAATCTATCATAAATGAAACATTCGATGGATTTATTGAGTGAAATAAGGATGTAAATAATAATGAAACAAGTCACACAACATTTAAAATGCTTTGCCAATAAGATCGACATCACAAATTACTTATGTAATTTTCATTTGCAATAAAGCATTTCAAATGAAACCTTACTATATACACTGAGCAAATGAAGCGGTTTAGAGCAGTTTCTTTTGGAAAGTTTTATATGAATTTGAATAGTACTTTTAAGTACATCACAATAAAAATAAACAATATCTGTTTATTAAAATTTGAAGATTTTTGGCAAGTTTCTAACCTCAACAATGTATGGCTGACGAACTTAGCATAGTGTTATGTTGAAGTGATTTTTAGATGAAGGTAAGAATAAAAAGAACACTTAACAAAAAAATAAAAGTTTATGATATAGTAAGATAATTTTTGAATTACTTACCTGAAGAAACTGGTATTAAAGGGTCTTGTTCCAAATGTTTTTCCATGTTTTAACAGCAATATGCCATTTTAACCGACTTTGTTTATATTTTTAACAGACCGTATGTTAAAAATAAGTTTATGCAAAGTACATATTTACGCTTAATAAATTGTGTACAAGAACTAGAGAGGTTTATGATAAAATACAAACACTTTTCAAAAACTTATGTTCACCTTTCACTACTTTAAAACTTATTTTTTTAGAAGTCGATTTAAAAAGAACGTATTTTTAATTATTTATCACAGAATACTAATTATTTGTTCGGTAATTAAAATTAATAAATTTTACTCTTTTCGATATTAGGACTTCTGGGAGCGCCCGTGTTTTGACACTTGTTACTTTTATTTATAAAATAAAAAGCCATTTCTTGATGAGGCCCATTCTTCAGTACCACAGTGTTGCCAATTTAATTTTCTATAAACGAAGTAGTACCGTGACGTCATTACAAATTTTATTAGAAATGGGGGGGGGTATATATTTTTAGAAACCTGGATTACAATGAAGATAAAAGTTCCTACTAGAAATATATTTTATAACTATAGAAATAGTACTAAGCCTACTTCTTCTGATGTTCTTACCGAATGCATTAAACAATTTGACGAACCTCCTTGGACTTCATATTTTATAAAAGTAAGTTGTATTTATTATGAAATAACGAAAATAGAAAATATCTTTTAGTGTTCCAGTATTCTAGTGTAACAGATGATCAATGGGGAAAATCACATTTCAACTGGAAAGTGGGAAAATCGAACTACCACATTTTGAGAACCGGATGTTTTCCTTACATGAAATATCACTGTACGAAAAGGCCGTATCAGAATCTAAATATAGACGATTTATTTTTTAGATTCATCAAAGTTATCAACCTAGGTAGACCAAAAGTTCAAATTACGATTTAATATTTAATAAACCTTCATTTTAGGACTGCCCTGTCTTGCATATGGAGTTGCAGCAACTATTTTAATAAAACACACAGAAATCGTTAAAACAAATAAAGGCGACGTGAAAATTTATTTTCTATATCCTGAAGATAAAGGATCACTTTATTAATATGTACTTTTATAGTATTTCAAATTATATTAATGTATTTTTAGAAAATAAAAGTGTGCAAATTTAAAAATTGCCTTAAACATTAATTCCTGTCAAATGTCAAATCGTTGACATTTGATATGAAGATTGAAGATAGTTTTTGTTTGTTTTGATTTTTATATTTACAACTGTTATTATTCAAAAAAAGGTATTTGTTTTAATGAACAAATCTACAATATAATAGTTCATCTACACTATATTTGATTCATTACTATATCAAAATCATGAACCATATTGCGTCAGTTTTTGATAAATAAGTCAAATTAAATCATTAAAGCATTTTTTCTAGTTACATAGTTACTTTAAAGAGCTGATAATAGTTGAAACATATACATATACTTTTAGGTCCAACATACAAAACATGCTGCAAAAAATTATAAAACATGGTATTCCTGTACGGTATGTAGATTTTTTGGATGTAGTTATATTCAATAAGATTCTAAAAATTTCGGTTTGCTAGGTGTTATTCAACTACTGTTGATAATCAAGAAATGGTACACTTTAAAAAATACGTCGATTTTTGGTGGCATGAATTTGGTGCTATGAAACCTCTTCATTCTATGAACAAAATTAGAGTGCCATGGATTAGAGAATCCCTAACTGTTAGCAAAGGAATAAAAAATTTGTCTTTACCATTAGAAGGAATCTCCATCTTAGATGTTGGTTGTGGAGGTAAGTGTTTGTTTCCCATTCTTGCAGCAATGATATAAAGTGTTTGGGGGAAAGTATTTTTATATAATAAATTTCAGGTGGCATTTTAACCGAACCGTTAGCAAAAATAGGTGCTGATGTAACAGGTTTGGATGCAAATATCGACCTTATCAATTCTGCCAAGGATCATGCCAATCTCCACAAGATTAAAGTAAGTTATGTCAAATCATCTATAGAAGAACATGCTGAAGAAAATTGTGAAAAGTATGATGCAGTTGTAGCATCTGAAGTTATAGAACATGTAACAAATAAATCAACATTCATTGAGGCATGTGTGAAATGTTTAAAACCAAATGGAAAAATTTTCATTACAACTATTAATAAAACTTGGCAATCGAATGTATTAGGAATCATTATGGCTGAAGATGTTCTACAAGTAATGCCCAAAGGAACACATCAATATGAAAAGTTTATATCGCCTTCTGAGCTTCAGAGATTATTAGAAGATAGTGAGTAATCAAAGAACTATTTACCGTTTTCATGTTGATAAACATTGAAATTTTTTAGGTAATTGTCGAACTGAAATAATTCACGGCTTATTTTATAACTTTCTTGGAAATAGTTGGCACTGGTGTTCGGATACATCCTTCTTATTTGCTCTAAATGGCATTAAATTATCAAATAAGTAGTTACATTACTATTCAGGATGTTTTCATGTTGTTGATTTAATTTGTAAATAAAATTATTTATTTTCAATAAAATGTGTATTTTTTTATTCTATGTGAACCTCCAACAGGCTACCCCTAATATTACACCTTCCAAATATGTCGCTGGCATAACGTTCAGTGTTGCCAGACCAATCTGAATAAATACAAGTACTCACAAATAATTGGACTTTCAATAACATTGTTAAACTTTTTTGAGAGGTCCGCAGGAGATAAGTGGTCACAGACTCCTAGCACTGCTACTTGTATAACAGGTACAGGACAACAGTTTGTGAAATTATGTTTTGGACCTTTTTATGGACAGAAGTAATTTTCCCATGCTTACAATTATCTGGGAAGTGCCAGGTCATCAAAAAATTAATAAGTTCTACCAGTGGCTTAGCAACATCTTCAAACGATACTAGCTGGAATGTGATCCATCCCACTGGAGTGCATATTTGTAGCTACCAATAATGAAAATCGAAAGATTTGATGACCTAATTGCCAATTTTTCAATTTATTCTCATAGTACTTGAAAGACCGAAGTAAATCACATTCTTACACTCAATGCGAGTAAAAATAAAACAATTATTATATTTTCTTGATTTATTAAAAAAAAATTACGACGAATAAATCCTACAAAGCTAAGATTGATTAATTAAACGACTTTGTTTAAATATCGACAGTGTATTTTTCTTTTTAAAAATATTACGACTTATAATAAACATTTTACTTCTTACTTTATTCATCTTCCTCGAAAGCCTTAGTAGTCATAGTTTTATTATTGAATAAATCCATAGTAAGGGCGCTAAGAAACACCGGAATGGATTTTTGATGTCGCAAATGGAGATTAATCATGCTCTCTAATGTTGCGCTGTACTCGTTTCCAAGAAGGTCCAAATCCCCATCTTTATTCACTTGAAAATACAACAAATCCTCGGCATGTTCCGCGTACATGCTCGTCAATTTGTACAAAGTATTTTGAGCCCTGTCGATTTTATAACCAAGAAGTATATAAACAACATCCCGAAGCTCTTTTATCTGCGATTTAAAGAATTCCTTCAATTGTCGATTTTTATTTTCCTGCGATTGTAGTTGTTCTTTTAAAACATTTATTTCTTTTCCAGTTAACGTTATATCTCCAAGTTTACTTTGTTCTATTCCTTCTTCCATATTTTTTACTTTTCTTTTTAACCTTTCGATTTCCTGTTGTAACTTCTCAACTTGCTTTTCCCTTTGTGAGATGCACTCAGCGAGTGGATTGTTGGCTTGATGGAGAATCTTACCTCCATGCAAAGAATCCTCATGTTCTAACAAGGATTCAAGTTGGATTTCTAGTTCATCTTTTCTTTTACGTAATTTATCATTATCGAATTTCAAATGTTGTACTTCGTCTTTTAACCTTGAGATTTGTTCTGCTCGAACTGGCAGCACATCTGAAATTTAAAAAAGTAGAACCATAAAATTAATAACAATTTTCTCAACTCACCTGCACGAGCATTGGGTTGAGCTATTTCCAAATCAGCCTCCAATTTGGCAACCATATCCCTATAATCCATAACAAGTTTTTCTAGAGTAGCAATACGTGCTTTTTGTGACTGTATTTGATTCAATGCAGTGCTCGTACCAACAGACGTAGTGTTCATTGTCAGATCCCTTTCATAGGAATCCAACTGTAGTCGATAACTGTCTCTTTCTCGAGTCACCAGCATAAGTCTTTTCTCCATACGGTGGATAAGTTTTTGTTTTTGTTCACTGTTTTGTTTGATATCGTTAAACAGTTTTTGGTTCTTTTCTAATTCAGCTTTTGCTACTTTAACTTCCTACAAAAATTATAATAATAAAATGAGTGTAATAGAAACAATAGGATAAATAATATATACATGAGTGAGTCCTTTCAGCTGTGATTCCAATTCAACTTTTGTTGAAGTTAAACTAAGCTCTTGTTGTTGCAGCCTATCAACAACCACCCTTAGAAGATGAGGTAATGTTGAATCTGGTTCTGTTGTCTCACATATTGCTCTTGCAACTGCTTTCCATTCGTTTAAGTGTAAAACATTCTGAGTTTCTTGTAGCTATAAAAATAAAATTAGGAAAAACGCTATTTATTTACGTTATATTCTTATGTACCTGTAGGTCAGCATATTTCTTTTCATAATCTTTAAATTTTACTAGTCTGTTTTTCAAGTCAGAAACCTCCTCCTCAAGTATCAACTTATTTTTTACTTGTTCTTTCAACCTTTTAGCATCTTCCCTCAATTGTTCATTTTCCTTCTCAAGTTCCATATACCTTAATAATTTTTGAGATTGGGTCTAAAATTAAAAAATATACATATTTTTTGTTCTGTGTGCTATTTGGATTCAAATATACCTTTGATTGTTCCTGAAATTCTCCATAACTCTCTTTTGCATATTCCAATTCTTTAATATACAATTTTGCTTTCAACAATTCTTGTTCTTTCAGTTCCAAGTTTCTTTGTGTAGCATTATCTTCACTTATTCTTTTACCTAATTCTTCTACTAATTTTTTTTGAGCTTCAGCATCCTCTTCTGCTGCTTCTAGCATAGTTTCTAGTTCATGAACCCTTCTTTCGAAACTTGGGACAATTCCATTTTCTACAGATTCAATTTGTTTACTTTCTTCTTTCAACTCTGTTAAGCTTCTCTCAAGAATATGGATATCTTCACTTGCCTTAATTTTTAACAATTCATATTTGCTAGTAATCTACAACAACAAAAACCTGTTAAATGTATTCAAGATATCAATATTTCATAATAATATAACAACATATACCTCAGAAAGTTCATTCTTTAATTCAACTTCTCTTTTTCTAACGGTTTGGAGCTGGTTTTCCAATTCTTCTACTGATTTTTTATCATATTCACTTTGGCGCTTAAGAGTTTTATTTTCATCCTCAAACATTGACTGCATTTGTTTTCGTACATAATGCATATGGCTTATCCTACTCTCTAAACTTTTAATGGTATTTCTGGCTTCTACTAAATCTGCTCTCATCCTCCTAATTTCTCTAGGCGACCCAATATAAGACATGTCTAGTTTAGCTTCCTGCTTCAACTTTTTAACTGGAGTATGATCATCATAACTGCTCTCGTTCGAGTTTGAACTTAATGAACGTTTAAGGCTTGAAAATTCATTATTTCTAGATGTATCTCGTGTTGATTTAAAGTCCTTAACCATATTTAATATTGTATCGTCTATATATTCAGTCATTATGAAAGTATTTAAAACCGGAATTTAAACTAGTAACCAAACTGTAACATCTTCATTATACCAAATCTTAAAAGAAATACATTTTGTAAATTGGTACATTAGTTGTATGCAACCTAATTTTTAGAGGTTTTTAAATATTAATACTTTATTTTCACTATTTGTGTATCACTTAACAATGTTTCACTAGAAATTTGTTAAAATTTCAATGCAAGCAATTACTAATGATAAACTAAACATCGGCTGGCATCGGCAAAAACTAGACAGAAGAGAACGAGAAGAAGAAACTCTATAATCAGAAACACCAATCATCAACATTGTAAACCAAAAATATCTAGGTGCACCGCTGCCATATAGTCATTTTGAACTAAATTTACAAATTATTCAACTAAATATAAAGTTTTATGACTACCAAGTATTATTTAGGAAATCCGTAATAAAGGTTATTAATTTATTATACAATATTAATCAAGAAAATGAAGTATTTAGTAGTAATTTGAAGAAATAAAGTAATTCAAATTTATTCTGGCAACAGTGTAACTACTATTCGTCTAGTCGTAAAATTTCCCTCCTTTTAAAGGTCAATTCAAAATCGTAAAAAATCAATAATTTATTTAATATTATTTTACGCTACCAAACGCTGTAAAAACAATGTCTAAATGGTAATATACCATTGCAGATATCGTGAAATTATTTTGGCTGTCAATATTCCTGTATTTCTGGAAATATTAACGTTTTCTTGATTATATTCTAAAAATTTTGACAACCTCCTGCATAATCATACTGGGAATTTAGACCAATAGGAAAATAGGCCGTGTACAATCATGCGCACTAGATTTAGTACTGCAGCTTTAGAGATCGCCATTTTGCAAGCGTCTAGCGATTGTTTGAGAAACGCTCTCGTAGAGCCAGTGTTTTTAACACGGTAGTACGGGTGCATTTTCGTTTAAAATCGAAAAGCCGGTATGGGTGATTATCAAGTAACGCAAGTTCAACAGGATGGTCTTGGGGCCGTACAACTAGAGTTAGGAGGAAATCCAAACACTCTAGCGTTACGCCGGCCGTTTGACCCTTTGGCCCACGACTTGGAAGCAAGTTTCAGATTGACGCGATTCGCCGATTTAAAGGGTCGAGGATGTAAGGTGCCCCAAGAAGTTCTCAATAAACTTGTAGAAGGACTCCAACAGGATTATAATTCAGCAGAACATGAACATGCCCATTTTATGCATATGGCAATTCCGCGGATTGGAATCGGCCTTGATTGTTCGGTAAGAATTCATTGTCATTTCTATAACGCAATATTTAAGTTATCAAATTGTTGCTATAAAGTTAATAATATGTAATTTTTTCTAACAAGTTTGAAATGTAGTGTTTCGTATTGAAATTTATTATTAGTAGTCATAGCGATAACGCGATCCCATTTTTGTGATAACAAATACACAATCGTTTTTATTGGCTCATGGGAAGTTAAGTAACCAATTATATGCGATAGTTTGAAATGCATTTTGATATTTAATAATAAATTTGGGGGGAATTATTATAATAAATTTGATTAAAAGATTAAAAAACTGTTCTTTTCATTATGGCAAATGTTTATTATGAAAAATTAATTTCAGGTTACTCCTCTTCGTCATGGTGGACTATGCCTTGTACAAACAACAGACTTCTTTTATCCATTGGTTGATGATCCATATATGATGGGAAAAATTGCTTGTGCCAATGTGTTGAGTGATTTGTATGCTATGGGTGTCACAGAATGTGATAATATGTTGATGTTACTAGGAGTCAGTACGAAGATGACAGAAAAAGAAAGAGATGTTGTCATTCCACTGATAATGAGGGGATTTAAAGATTCAGCTTTAGAAGCTGGTACAACAGTAACTGGTGGTCAGACAGTAGTTAATCCATGGTGTACGATTGGTGGAGTTGCCACTACAGTATGTCAACCAAATGAATACATTGTTCCTGATAATGCAGTTGTTGGAGATGTTTTGGTATTAACAAAACCCTTAGGAACTCAGGTAAGTTTAACGCTCTATATAAATGATTGAGAACATCAAATAAAAATTGTTTAAATTTTTGCAGGTGGCAGTTAACGCTCATCAGTGGCTTGATCAACCAGAACGTTGGAACAGAATAAAGTTGGTTGTAAGTGAAGAAGATGTAAGAAAAGCGTATCACCGTGCAATGGATTCAATGGCTCGTCTCAACCGTATTGCCAGTAGATTGATGCATAAATATAATGCACATGGAGCCACTGATATCACAGGATTTGGTTTACTTGGTCATGCTCAAACATTGGCCTCACATCAAAAGAACGAAGTTTCATTTGTTATTCACAACTTACCTGTAATTGCTAAAATGGCAGCTGTAGCTAAAGCTTGTGGTAATATGTTCCAATTATTGCAAGGACACTCGGCTGAAACATCGGGAGGACTTTTGATCTGCTTACCTCGTGAACAGGCTGCTGCTTATTGTAAAGATATTGAAAAACAAGAAGGATATCAAGCATGGATCATTGGAATTGTTGAAAAAGGCAACAGAACAGCTCGTATCATTGATAAACCTCGAGTTATTGAGGTTCCTGCTAAAGAGTAAAATAATAACAGTAAGATACACATTATCCATTAATAATATCAAGTATTTTTCAACATACTTCTAGCAGTATCATGATTCCCCCAACAGCTTGTAGGTCTATTACAATATTAATTTGTGCATTTTTTTTATTACTATGATCATATGCATTGTTTTTGTCAAAAAATTTGTTTTTTTTTTTGAATAGAAGTTTTAACACATACGGGATTGGATTTCCGTGTGTGAAATTCTCATTTAATTTTATGTTAAGTATTTTAAATTTTGTGAAAATGTGTTTCGGTGAGTTCCATTTGACATTCTGACTTTTATTTTTAGTAACATAGAAGAAATGTTCAATGGTATTTTGTATAATAATTTTCCAATATAATTACTTAATGAGTATTCAAATCAGTTTTATTCGTAATCAAATATTAGGTATTTAATTTTACTAATAAAAATTCCTTTCCCCTACTTCTTGTAGTTAACATAAGTGTAGGTTCTCATATTAACATGTACAAGTCAAAAAAAAGAATGGTGATTTTCATTTAATACTTTTGTTCAAATCATTACGGGAGTCCAAATTTGCAATAGTATACAAGGTGATTCTTTTATCCTATGGTATCTGTAATAGATATGAAGACGATTAAGTGGATAGAAAGTTAACTATTTTGGAGAACGTTATATGTGTTGAAAAAAATCTACAGAGGATTTCTCCATTCTAGAGTTATACTCATTATTAGTTTTCCCTGTATAACCTAGAATGGATCCTGTATTTTTTTTTAATATTCTCCCTACTAGTTACCTTTTTGTCCATTTGTTTAGAATATAGTAAAAATGCCTTATGAAAAAAACAGCCTATATACAGGGTGATCAAATTATACTCCGGAGTATGATATATCCATTGTTTTGAGATAAATGAATAATGCTGAATTTAAACTCCGTTGTTCCCGTTGCTCGTTGCGGGCGATTCGTTATTCACCGTTGTTCCCGAGTTGCTTAACTTATATTGGTTTTTCGATATTGGCGATGTTGAAATTTGGTTAGTCACAAAGGTGGCGCATTTCATACGACAGAAAAATTTACGTTGCAGGCAATGAATGTTTTGTTATTGTTAATCGTGATCACGGCAACGTTGTGTCAAGTGATAAATACGTATTTGTATCTCCTCCTGAATCAAACTCGGAAACCGAGAGGTACAGAGGAAATCAATTACATTTAAACACTTCACAGTGAAACCAGAGTGGTAATCTTGGCGCAAAGTGAAAATAAACAGTAAAACTAGTATAAAAACGCCTAAAAACTTTAGTGTTAAAAACAAAAGTGCAAGCGAGGCTAACAAACGAGCTGATAACAGACAACATTCAAAGCAAAACTTTTTCGAAATTTAAAGCGGTGTTGCCAGACGTTCCTAAAAGTCGCTATATAAGCTAAAGATTGATAAAAGCTGGACCTCCGACGGGTCGACCGGGGTCTGCCTTTTAACGCGATCAATAGCGAACCAAAAGATGTCCGACATGGGAAAAATAGAAATAATGTTCCAACAAATACAGGGGAACATGATCCAGATGAATGATAAATTGGATGCTCTAACAATAGAGATGAAGCAGATCAAAGATGAAAACACGAAAATAAAAGAAAAGATACGAGAGACAGGAAGACCGAATACAACTCTTGGAGAGGGAGATAAGAAAGAAAAACATTATAGTAAAAGGAATAGAAGATAATGAAATGGAGAATGAAACAGAAACAAAGAGAAAAATTTGCGAAATACTACAAAAAATAGGAGTCAACATGAACACACAAGAGAACCTGGATGAAACAAGAAGAATCGGGAAGTACAACGCTGGAAAGAAAAGACCAGTATTTGTCAAGCTAAGCAAAGAAAGCTTGAGATCAAAAATCTTTGATAACGCAAAAAAACTAAAAGGCACTACCATATGGATGGATGAGGACTTTCCTAAAGATATCCAAGAGCAGCGGAGACTACTGATACCGCAGATGAAAGAGGCAAGAAACAAAGGATACAAAGCACATATCAGATACAACAAACTGATAATAAACAACGAAACATACATGGCAAAAGACATAGAAGAAAAAGAGAAGGATGTAAACGAGGAGGGCGGAAGCAGTGGCACACAAAAGAGAACCGTAAATGACAGGTCTCCAGAGGGCTGCGGATTTGAGGAACAATTAAGAAAAATAACCCGTATAAACCGAAAAAACTAATAAATAAAGATAAACCCAAGGGCAACGATGACGGAAATAGCTATGGACAGGATTATGATTTACCGGAAATGAATAAAGCAGAAGATAAATTTAAAGAAACAAAAAAGAACAAAGGCTGGGAAATTGCAACGTGGAATGTAAGGGGACTAAGTGGAAAAGAAAAAGAACTCTTAGATGAATTTGAAAAAGCTAAAATAGACATACTTGCGATAACTGAAACAAAAAAGAAAGGAAAAGAGGTGATAGAGACAGAAAATGGACACATGCTTATACTGAGTGGAGTCGCAAAAACAGAAAGAGCCAGATGTGGAGTAGGATGCTATATCAAAAATGATGTAAATATGTCAAAAAGTGGGAGTTTGTGACAGAAAGAATATTAAAATTACAGATAGAAGTAGAAAAAGAGGAAATGATAAACATTATAGAGCTATATGGACCCAACGAAGATGACAAAGCTACTATAAAAGACAATTTTTGGGAAGAAGCAACAGAAGTAGTAGATGAATGTAAAGATATAGTAATCGTTATAGGTGACCTGAATGGAAGAGTGGGACTTAAAGATGACAGATCTCGGGATGTAATCGGAGTGCAGGGAGAACAAACCAGGAACAGTAACGGAGCTAGAATTATTGAGTTTTGTATACACAACAACCTGCTAGTGATGAATACTTTCTTCAAGCACAAGAACATCCATAAGTACACCAGAGTTGTTAAAAGTAGAAACGAAAAGTCAATTATAGACTATGTACTGATCAACAGAGAATACAAACAAAAATATTAGATGTCAGAGTGAAAAGAGGACCTGAAATCTTCAGTGACCACTTCCTAGTAATGGCGAAAACAAAAATAACACATACAAATAAAGACAACACCCGCAAAGACAAGACCACTAAAACGAAAACTATTGAGTCTATTAGATCTTACAAACTGAAAGATCGGAAAATAGCTGATAAATTTAGACAAAAAATACAAAAAGACGCAGAAAACCTATCAATTGGACCAAACATGGACATAGAATAAATATGGCAAATATTCAAAACCGTGATCCTAAACGCTGCCAAGGAAGTATGTGGAGTGATAAAGATCAATAAGAAACAGAAACAGATACACTGGTGGAACAACAAAATAAAAAATGAGGTCAAGATCAAAAAACAAAAGTGGCAAGCTTACCTAAGTTCTAAAAAGGCAAATAAATACGAAGAATACAAAATACAGAGAAAGAAAGTAAAAGATCTTATACAAGAAGAAAAGAGGAAAACTTGGGAAGAATTCGGAACAAAAATGGAAAAGGACTACAAGTCAAATCAAAAACTATTTTACAAAACGCTGAAAAATCTAAGAAGCGAAAAGGTATTCCAAGAAGTTAAGCAGATTACAAATAACCGAGGAGAAGTGCTAACAGACGCAAAAGATATAATGGATAGATGGAGAATGTACTTTGCAAATCTGTTGACCACAAACGAAACAACAGCAGAAAGCGAGGAGATTGGCCAAGCTGAAATAGAAAGAAATGGAGATGAGATAACTGAGAGCGAAATCAGAGAAGCAACTGCAACGCTAAAAAATGGCAAGGCAGCAGGGCACGATAAGGTCACAGCGGAGATGTTAAAGAATATGGGAAAAACTGGCATGGATCGAACTTTTAACACTCATATGCAACAGGGCCTGGCAAGATGGGACAATACCCAAGGATTGGGAGGTGGGAATTATTCTACCTATATTTAAAAAAGGAGACAAGCGAAATTGCAAAAACTATCGAGGAATAACTCTACTCAGCGTGCCCTCAAAGGTATATGAAAAAATCCTACAACAACGACTAACAAAAGAAATAGAAGAGCAACTAGAAGAAACGCAAAGTGGGTTCAGGAAAGGACGAAGCATTAACGATCACATTTTTACAATAAAACAAGCCATAGGAAAAATCAAGGAAGCAAATTCTGAATTATATCAGATCTTCATAGACCTCGAGAAAGCTTTTGTGTGTCAAGGAAAACAGTACTAGAAATTCTGGAAAAAAGAGGTGTAACAGAATCCCTTAAGAGCTATAATGAGCCTACATAAGAAGAATAGGATGTATGTAAGGACTGATAACATGGAATCAGAAGAGTTTACAGTAGATGCTGGACTGAAACAAGGAGGGGTACTAAGCCCGACATTATTTAACCTGGTGATGGACGATGTTACAAAGGAAACGAGAAATAAAACGAACAAGCTCTACATTGGACATTGAGAATTAAAACCAATATATCTAGAAGAGTGCCTATTCGCCGATGATCTAGTTATATGTGCAAAGAATGAAACAGAAATGAAAAACAATTTGCAGATATGGGAAGAAAAACTAAAATCTAGAAACTTAAAAATCAATAAAGAGAAAACAAAAATAATGATCAGTAGCAAAGAAGAAAAAACAGTAGATATAAAAATAGATAATAATAAGATAGAAAGAGTGGAGAATTTTAAATATCTAGGAGTGTACATAAATGATAACGGAACACAGGAAATAGAAATTAACAAACGAATTGGAAACGCCTCAAAATTGTACCACTCCATTAAAAATAGTTTCATCGGGAGAAAAGAAATATCATGGAAGACCAAAATAAACGTATACAACTCAGTATTTGTACCAATACTAACTTATGGGTCAGAGAGCTGGGTACTGACAAAAAAGCTAAAATCAAGAATACAAACCATGGAAATGAAGTACCTGCGAAGAATTTTAGGAGTGACGAGGAAAGACAGAATAAGGAACGACCATATCAGAGAAAAACTAGGTGTAAAGCCAATTTCAAAGACAATCGAAACCAATCAGTTAAGATGGTTCGGACACCTAATAAGGATGAACAGCGAGAGACCGGTAAAACAGATATGGGAGGCAAAACGACCCACAAAAAGGAAAAGGGGCAGACCAGTTATAACATGGGATGACACCATCAATAAAATATTAGAACGAAGGGGGATCGATAGAAGAGAAGCAATCAAATTGGCGAAAGACAAAAAGAAATGGAGGAAGTTCGTCCACGAGGAAGAATAATGGAAACCTCACGCCCTACACCTATCCTAGGTAGAAGGGTATATGGATTATATATATATATATATAGTTAATCGTTTTTGTATCAATATATCAAGAAAGTAAGATAGTAATGAGTTCTTCAACAGCAAATGTGTTATCAAAATAAGTGGAGTTTGACACGATTGGCAGATATCAGGTCACATGGCACTAACTTCAGTTTTCATTGGTGGAACTGCGAATCATGAGTAGAAAGATAAAAAATTTGGTTATTTGAGAGCAACGACGAACGACACGGCAACAACGGTTTATAAACGCATGTATGTGATACAAATGTTTTATTTTCGAGCAGCAGGAATCGCGAATAAGAAAAAACAGAGTTTATAAATCCAGATTAAAACTTCATCAAAGTTAATCTTCACATTTCAAAATTATTTTCTAGTATACAGGGTGTTTCATACCGTTACAGCATAAAAAATTACTATTTTTTTTTAAATTCTCTGGAACCGTTGGCGATATTTAATGCTGAACACAGTTAACTCTTGCATGGTTATCTTTTAAATATAAACTCACCTTCAGTCTCTGAAGAGGACAGCTTGATTATCGAGACGTACGTATTAGGATTGTGAAAAGTGTTGGTGTAGTGTGAAATATAAATTGAATTTCAATTTCGCTATTTTACTATTTCTAACAAAATATGGTTCTACTGGGTACTTTTATGTGAAATCCTTAGGTACCTTGTATTGTTTAAAATCAACAACCGGTGCCTTATAGGTTCTTGTTGCAATTCATCACGTTTTGGAAAGCTTTCATTTTGTATACAAGATATATGTCTCGAAACTCACATCCTTGGTTCATTCACTTATTTTAAATGGAACACCCTGTACTTTATAACATCTTCAAAAACCACTTTTTGCTGAAAATAGGGCAACTCCACGGTCACGTCCTGATGAATCTGATGATAAACAAGTGTTCTTTGCACTTATAGTTGCCACCTCTAAAATTTGGCAGCCAGGACAAGACATGTGAAAACCCAGGATTTTAGAACCCGGACCTTAAAATTAAATTTAGTTATATTTTATCATAATTTTAAATGTACCTAACAAAACAGAATCTTATTACAGTTTCTTCCAAATTGTTTTAATAATCAGTTAGAATTTTTTATTCTTAAAATAAAACACAAATTATTAATATAGGTACTCTGTTATAAAAACAAAACCTTATTAAAATATTAAACCTAACAAAATTCAATTAAATTTTTAAACAAAAATCTTAAAAGTACTGAGACACACCATTTGTATTCAGTCTTACAATTTTTGAGGTACCCAACTCTTTTAACTCAATAATAATTATCTTCTTTAAATTTTTATCAGCAGCCATTTACACAACAAAATATGATCATAATATGAACTAAATTCAGTCTTCTTAAATTTGAAGCAACAAAACTGAACCTTTTTAAAGATTAGACTTACTGTAATGTAAGTTTGTTTGACAATACTAAAGTATGACTAAAGAAAACATAGTAAATATTGAATAATAAAAACTAGAAAGATTAAAAATTGAAAATGGGCAAGTTGTGTTTAATTAAAAATTTAAATATTGGTTGTGTGTGTGTGATTTGGTTTCCCTTGGCTGCCGATACTAAGTCCATTCGCCAGCTTAATGAAATATTTGATGGTAGTGCAGCTTCATTTAAAACTGAGACATGAGTTGACTTTAAGAAAACGAGGAATTTTTCACAGTTCCTACCAAAGGTAATTTAAAATATTCTAGGATAAAGTTGGAATAAAAATTTCATATAGGTTAGAAATTACATTACTTGTGAGAAGCACAAGTACATGTTTAAGAAAACTGAGAATTCGGAGAGAACTAACATCTTAATAATAATGATTAGATTTGTCTATAATTTATTACAGATTTATGTGCTCGATACTACTGATGTATTTTCTGTTATCTCTCAAGTAACAGTTTGATTCAGAACAGAACAAAAAAGGCAAATAGAAACAACAATTATATTAGCTGTGGTAAAAGTGGAGTTAAATATTTAACAATAATACACAAAATATCATATACAAGCAAAGCAATACAAAACTTATGAAATTAAATACTTATATATAAGCAATTGTTGCCCATCATGGCTGGAAGTTATTCCCTTTATCGGTAGAAAATATAATCAACCGGTTAAAATATTCACAACCGATGGAAAATATTCCCCACCGGTGGAGGAAATCACAGACAAAACTAGAAAATGCGCCCCCCCTGAAAGCTGGATGTTCTCTACCGGCTGCACTAAGCCAGAGTTTATCTTTACTCTAGCAAAGTGCAGATATATACATTTACAAACAAGATAAAATAAATGCAAACTTAGCAATTATAAAAAAAAGATTAACATTTTCATTTTTTTTATAAGAGCCGAAAAATTGAAACACGAATTACAACATAAAGATATACAATATTTTATAATTAAAATACTAATTGCCCTAAATCTACACTACTTTACCACCCTCATGCACATTTTAAACCCATGCAGCTAAGAAAAAATCATGCAAAGAAAAACTTTACCAAATATTAATGAAAATTCTGTAGCTGCAAAATGCAAAGTCGCTTTTGTAACCTAAAAAATCCTTTCCTAATAAGAATTCTAAAACAAAAAATAAAATTAATAAGAAAATTTTTTATGTAAGCCCTAGGACAAAAGAAGAGTAAAATTATAAGATAGGCCTATCAGCAAGTTTAAATATATGCATATATTCCAAATAAATCCATCTCTAAAAAAATTCCTGGAACAGAAAATCAAACAAAATTAAAAATGTACAAAACATTTGATGACATCTTGAAGCATGTAAGAGAAGTGTTAGTAATGCTGAAAAGGAAACGCTGAAAAAAATTGTTAGCAATAAATTGCCAAGAATTGCCATTTTGTATGTACCAGAAATCTACGATATTTTTATAACCCGACACCAACAGGGGAAAAAGGACAGAAAAAAAAAACAACAAAAAATACGAGGAACGACATAGCTTTTGAAAAAATTCTTAACAAAAGACTGGATAGTATTTATAAAATTTTTGGATTGACATAGCTTACCTATGTCTTTTGAAGAAAGTACCATTTGTAAAAAAAGGGCTGGATAGTATTTAGGAAATATTCGGACCTATATATATGTCTTTTGAAAAGTACCAACTTATTAACGAAAGGAATAGTATTTAGAAAATATGAGGAATGACATAGCTTACCTATGTCTTTTGAAAAAAGTACAAACTTATTAACGAAAGACTGGATAGTATTTAGAAAATTTTCGGATTGACATATACCAACTTAGAAATCTACGATATTTTGATAATCCGACACCAACAGGGGAAAAAGGGCAGAAAAAAAACAACCAAAAATACGAGGAACGACATAGCTTTTGAAAAAACTACCAACTTGTTAACGAAAGACTGGATAGTATTTAGAAAATTTTCGGATTGACATATACCAACTTAGAAATCTACGATATTTTGATAACCCGAAACCAACGGGGGAAAAAGGACAGAAAAAAACAACAAAAAATACGAGGAACGGCATAGCTTTTGAAAAAAGTACCTACTATTGTTAACGAAAGACTGGGAAAATATTTATGAAATATGAGGAATGACATAGCTTTTGAAAAAAGTCTTAACAAAAGACTGGATAGTATTTATAAAATTTTTGGATTGACATAGCTTACCTATGTCTTTTGAAAAAAGTACCATTTGTAAAAAAGGGGCTGGATAGTATTTAGGAAATATTCGGATTGACATAGCTTACCTAGATGTCTTTTGAAAAGTACCAACTTATTAACGAAAGGAATAGTATTTAGAAAATATGAGGAATGACATAGCTTACCTATGTCTTTTGAAAAAAGTACAAACTTATTAACGAAAGACTGGATAGTATTTAGAAAATTTTCGGATTGACATATACCAACTTAGAAATCTACGATATTTTGATAATCCGACACCAACAGGGGAAAAAGGGCAGAAAAAAAACAACCAAAAATACGAGGAACGACATAGCTTTTGAAAAAACTACCAACTTGTTAACGAAAGACTGGATAGTATTTAGAAAATTTTCGGATTGACATATACCAACTTAGAAATCTACGATATTTTGATAACCCGAAACCAACAGGGGAAAAAGGACAGAAAAAAACAACAAAAGATACGAGGAACGGCATAGCTTTTGAAAAAAGTACCTACTTGTTAACGAAAGACTGGGAAAATATTTATGAAATATGAGGAATGACATAGCTTACCTATGTCTTTTGAAAAAAGTACCAAATTATTAACGGAAGACTGGATAGTATTTAGAAAATTTTCGGATTGACATAGCTTACCTATGTCTTTTGAAAAGTACCAACTTATTAACGAAAGGAATAGTATTTAGAAAATATGAGGAACGACATAGCTTACCTATGTCTTTTGAAAAAAGTACCAATTTGTAAAAGAAAGGAAGGATGATACTGAGCGATATGATGTCATTTGATAGAAATTGAGAATTACTGTATACTCACACTCCTTTGGAGTAGACCAATACTTTACGAAACCTAAAACAAAGAATAAAAGAATTATTAAAAAACGATTCTAAATAATTTTACTAAACTAATAATTTTAAAAAATCATGTTTTCTGAAAAACAAAACATTTGCGAGGAAACAAAACAAAGGCATGCTAGGGTTATTTTATAAAGAATCATTCTGTATAATAATTTTTTTGCACGTTATTTCAGCTAAAGAAATCTTGGGAATTGAATTAAAATATACGCAGTTTGTAAGATTATCATAAGTTCGTATGTTCCCAATTAAATTATTAAGACACCCAATAGCCAACTGAGGAAGGTTTTACTTACAGTAGAATAGAAGTTCTTCAAGAAGAGGCCTTTTCATCATATTTATTTTTGGGAATTAGAATTTATGAATGGGTGAAAATTTTATGAGGAAGGAATGATTGGGAACGGCCGTTGCTGTTGAAAGATGTCCCCAACCGGTGAAGGATGTCACTACCGATAAAAAATATATATCCAACCGGTAAGAGATGTCCTCCAGCGGCGGAGGACCGTCTTCTCGGCTGGTGGATCCCCCTCTTGGTTGGAAGGTGTCCCTCGCGGCTGGAAGCTGTAAATGAAACATAGTTAGACTTGCTGTTGATAAAAGTAAAATTAAATACAAACCAAAATAAACAATGAAAACAACTCGACAAACTCAATACATATGGAAAAATATAAAAAATTGCCGGCGGAGAAAAGCATTTGCGGTTTAAATATATGTTCCTCGCGGTTGGAAGATATCCCGAACCGGTAAAAAATAGCGGTAGAAAAATGTTTCTCACCGGAGGAAGACGATCCTCCTGGCTGGAAGATGACCCTCTCGGATGTATGATGACTCTCTCGGATGGATGATGACCCTCTCGGATGGATGATGACCCTCTCGGATAGATGATGACCCTCTCGGATGGATGATGAACCTCTCGGATGGATGATGTCTCTTTCGGTTGGAAGATGTACCTCTCGATTGAACGATACCTCGCATCCTTCGGCTGGAAGATGCCCTCTAGACTCGGTGAGGTTCCTCTTGGCTGGGTGATATCCCTCTCGGTTGGAAGATGCCCTCTAAGCAGAATGATACCCTTCTCGGTTAGAAAATTCTTTCTAGGCTGGATAATGTCCCTCTCGGTCGGGTGAAACCAGTCTACAAGGCAACAATATTACCAAAAAAATGCCACTACCACCTTCGGCAAATATAATAATCCCCTACTAGGCAACAACAATACAAAAAATTACCAATACCACCTTCGGCAAATATAATAATCCCCTACTAGGCAATAATAATACAAAAAATTACCATCACCACCTTTACCAGCAAAGATAATAATCCTCTACATAAGGCCCATGATGATGTGGAATATTGGAAAGCTTTCCGAAACAAAAAATCAAATGAAACTGAAAAAATTTAACAAAAACATCCTATGAACCCTGTAAAAAAATATATGTAAATTACAAACCAAAAGGCGAAAACAGGAAAGACACCTGGAATTTACAGGTGTACAGTTGACGATCCTCCTGGGATGGAAGATGACCATCTCGGCTGGATGATAACGCTTTAGGTTGGAAGACGTCTCCTTCGGCTGGATGAAATCCCTCTCGGTTAAAAAATTTCCCTCTAAGTTGGATGATACATCCCCCAGTTGGAAGAATCTAAAAAAATTCCTGAAACAGAAAATTGAAAAAATTCAACAAAAATATTGTTGGAACCTATGAACCCTGTAAAATATTATATGCAAATTATAAACCAAATGACGAAAACAGGAGAGACACCTGGAATTTACAGATGTACAGTTGACGATCCTCTTGGCTGGAAGATGACCATCTCGGCTGGATGATAACCCTTTAGATTGGAAGACGTCTCCTTCGGCTGGATGAAATCCCTCTCGGTTAGAAGATGTCCCTCTAGGTTGGATGATACATCCTCCAGTTGGAAGAATCTAAAAAAATTCCTGGAACAGAAAATCAAATAAAATTGAAAAAATTCCACAAAAATATTGTTGGAACCTATGAACCCTGTAAAATAATATATGCAAATTACAAACCAAATGACGAAACTGGAGAGACACCTGGAATTTACAGGTGTACAGTTGACGATCTTCCTGGCTGGAAGATGAACCTCTCTGCAGGATGATAACCCGTTAGGTTGGAAGACGTCTCCTTCGGCTGGATGAAATCCCTCTCGGTTAGAAAATTTCCCTCTAAGTTGGATGATACATCCCCCAGTTGGAAGAATCTAAAAAAATTCCTGGAACAGAAAATTGAAAAAATTCAACAAAAATATTGTTGGAACCTATGAACCCTGTAAAATATTATATGCAAATTATAAACCAAATGACGAAAACAGGAGAGACACCTGGAATTTACAGATGTACAGTTGACGATCCTCTTGGCTGGAAGATGACCATCTAGGCTGGATGATAACCCTTTAGATTGGAAGACGTCTCCTTCGGCTGGATGAAATCCCTCTCGGTTAGAAGATGTCCCTCTAGGTTGGATGATACATCCTCCAGTTGGAAGAATCTAAAAAAATTCCTGGAACAGAAAATCAAATAAAATTGAAAAAATTCAACAAAAATATTGTTGGAACCTATGAACCCTGTAAAATAATATATGCAAATTACAAACCAAATGACGAAACTGGAGAGACACCTGGAATTTACAGGTGTACAGTTGACGATCTTCCTGGCTGGAAGATGAACCTCTCTGCAGGATGATAACCCGTTAGGTTGGAAGACGTCTCCTTCGGCTGGATGAAATCCCTCTCGGTTAGAAAATTTCCCTCTAAGTTGGATGATACATCCCCCAGTTGGAAGAATCTAAAAAAATTCCTGGAACAGAAAATCGAATAAAATTGAAAAAATTCAACAAAAACATCGTTGGAGCCTATGAACCCTGTAAAATAATATATGCAAATTACAAACCAAAAGGCGAAAACAGGAGAGACACCTGGAATTTACAGGTGTACAGTTGACGATCTTACTGGCCGGAAGGTGACTCTCTCGGCTGGATGAAATTCCTCTCTGTTAGAAAATGTCCCTCTAGGTTGGATCAAACACCCCCCGGTTGGAAGAACCTAAAAAAATTTCTGGAATAGAAAATCAAACAAAATTGAAAAAATTCAACAAAAATATTGTTGGAACCTATGAACCCTGTAAATAAATATAATATGGAAATAACAAACCAAATGGCGAAAACAGGAGAGACACCTGGAATTTACAGATGTACAGTTGACGATCCTCTTGGCTGGAAGATGACGATCTCGGCTGGATGATAACCCTTTAGATTCGAAGACGTCTCCTTCGGCTGGATGAAATCCCTCTCGGTTAGAAGATTTCCCTCTAGGTTGGATGATACATCCCCCAGTTGGAAGAATCTAAAAAAATTCCTGGAACCGAAAATCAAATAAAATTGAAAAAATTCAACAAAAATATTGTTGGAACCTATGAACCCTGTAAAATAATATATGCAAATGACAAACCAAATGACGAAAACAGGAGAGGCACCTGGAATTTACAGGTGTACAGTTGACGATCCTCCTGGGATGGAAGATGACCATCTCGGCTGGATGATAACCCTTTAGACTGGAAGACGTCTCCTTCGGCTGGATGAAATCCCTCTCGGTTAGAAGATGTCCCTCTAGGTTGGATGATACATCCCCCAGTTGGAAGAATCTAAAAAAATTCCTGGAACAGAAAATCAAATAAAACTGAAAAAAATCAACAAAAATATTGTTGGAACCTATGAACCCTGTAAAATAATATATGCAAATGACAAACCAAATGACGAAAACAGGAGAGACACCTGGAATTTACAGGTGTACAGTTGACGATCTTCCTGGCTGGAAGATGAACTTCTCGGCTGGATGATAACCCGTTAGGTTGGAAGACGTCTCCTTCGGCTGGATGAAATCCCTCTCGGTTAGAAGATGTCCCTCTAGGTTGGATGATGCATCCCCCAGTTGGAAGAATCTAAAAAAATTCCTGGAACAGAAAATCAAATAAAATTGAAAAAATTCAACAAAAATATTGTTGGAACCTATTAACCCTGTAAAATAATATATGCAAATTACAAACCAAATGACGGAAACAGGAGAGACACCTGGAATTTACAGGAGTACAGTTGACAACTCTCTCGGCTAGATGAAATTCGTCTGAGTTAGAAGATGTCCCTTTAGGTTCGATCATACAGTCACGGTAGGAAAAACGTAAAAAAATTTCTGGAACAGAAAATTAAACCTGGAATTAACAGGTGTACAGTTGTTTAAAAAAAAAGAGCAAAAAATACAAGATTATAAATTATGCGCCATCCTACCTTTTTTTTGTCAAAGTTATTCCTTCTTGGAATGTGCGATGGAAAATTGGTAATTAAATTCATTGTTGTTTGTCTATCCAATCCGAACAATTGCTTAAGCTGGAAATCCGGTATTTCATAAGGATCCATCTCATCCCTTAAAACTCTCCGTTGAAATATCAAATGATTTCTAAAATAATATATATGTATTATGATACCACATATACCTATGATATAGGATCATATCTTACCTGTCACGATCTTCTATCATTGGAAATACCAATTTTTTATTTTTTTTTTTTTTTCACTGAAGAATGTAGCTTCAGCAAATAAATACACAACACAAAAACAAACTGTAAGACGCACCGCACCGATTTCCGAAAACCCGATCGAAAATATTCACAATTCTATAAGATTTTCTGTAAGTTATGAGATTCGCGGAATTTTATATATAGCCTGAAAAGTTATAAATTTGCACATAATTATTGACCTTAAATTTTTATAACATTTAGTTGAATGGAATAATTAATATAGGTACATACGCGTTTAGGGTAGTTCCTCTCCGTTACCTTAAACAAAAAAAATAAATAAATATCGATCCATTGATTATCTAACCTTTACCAATTTCAGATGACCCAAGATATTCTGATCCATTTTCTGTTCATTCTCTCTATTACTTGTGAGTTTGGAGATATTTGCAGTTAAAATAGGTCGGAAACTTCTGGGACACCCGGTATTTTATCTAATATTTTTCCATATCCATTCTAAATAAACGTTGAAATGTTTCCAGAAAAAAAAATTAACGTCAAAAATATTGAGTAGATTTAATGGGAAATAGTATAGGTATATAAAAAAGAATATAATATAAAAGCTGTACTATTTTAAATATATAAGCAAAAGTTATTGAGTAAAAGTTTTTTAGTAATCACCCTGTAAATAGAATTTAAAAAAATATATTGAAAATCGTATAAATTTTTATTGAAATATTCATAGGTTTATCACAAGAAATGGAACTTTTTTAAAATGATCGTTATTTTAAATTAAAATCAATAAAAGTTTAACAATAACGAAAAAATAATTCACATTAACCGATTTTTTTCAATTCAAATATTCTCAATTCATGTGTCTAAGATTCAATCAAAAGTAAAAAAAAATATTATAAACTTACCCTAAATCTAATATTATAAGCTAGAACTCCAGATCCATTCCAATTTTGTGAATTTGAGTTCCAATTCCTACAAAATTCAGTCATAAGTAATGAGTCAATGCGTTATATAATCCCAATTAGTCATGCCGGCCTGTCTTTTTTGGTAGAATATGGAAATTTTTAGTTAAAAAAAGACTCAAAAGTTGATTATAAACAATTATAAAATTCCATTACTCATTACCAGGATATTCGGAAGAAGTTCGAAATAAATAATTTTATTGAAAATTTTATTTTTTAAAGGCCGGAAAATTTCTGTTTTTAGATAAAATATATTCGATAACGTTCTAAGCGATTTCAAAATCAATTAAACAATTAGTAACATTATTCTTTGCAAAAATTAAAAAAAATAAATATTTTCGGGATAAAAAATAATATGGAAACTTTTATAATTACTAGTAAAAAACCGTTAAATAAAAGAAAAGCTTACCATATTCATTCCATTTCAATATATGATTCCAATCCGTATGGCACCCACTACACTACACAAAATTTCGAAAACGGCACTTTAGACACTACATCTACATCACACGTAATACCGAAAACGTCACTGCCGGCACTTCATTACACGTAATAGCGAAAACATCACTACGGCACTTCACAAAATTTCGAAAACGCCATTCCCGACACTACATTACACGTAATACCGAAAAGGTCCCTCCCGACGCTTTGCAAAATTTCGAAAACGCCACTCCCGACACTTTATTACACAAAATTTCGAAACCGACACTCCCGACCGACTAGTACTACAAGACGGTTTGCGCGGTACTGAATGAGAATGTTTAATGTATCCAGAGATCCTGCGCTATTAACCACTATTTTTAACGGTACTTATTTTATTTAAATTTAAAAATGTGTAAAGTTTGTGATTTTTTTTTCTTTTCTACATATAACTCCCAATATCTAGGGAGCCAATCGAAATAATGACACAAACTGTTTTTCATTCCGCGGGGGAGCTTAGCTGTGCTAATTCAGTTTTCTTTAAATGTATAGTTTCTTAACAAATTGGAGGGAGACTTGCGCACTTTTCTTGCAGCACTTTTTTCAGTGAGCGAGAAATTTTTATGTTTTAAACAATTTTGCTATACTATCTGCGTATGAATAAAAGCTAAATATTCTGGGAAAGTTTTTGAAAAAAACTGAAGTACTATACAATGTTTACTATTTAAGTTATCGATGAAAATATCTCTGGTCGCGTTAGCTTTTCCCTTTGACGCGCCTAAAACGTCAAAGGACTTATAATGATTAAAATGGCCAGTAAAACCACCTGGAAAGGGTATATATTTGAGTGAGGAAACTTCGAGTCTGCAAGTCTATTTTCTAAATTTACCTGTAGAACAAAAGAATTTTTTCTGTCTTGACGTCATTAATTTTCGGTTGCTCACATAGATGGCTTTTCGTTTAGGATATTTCGAATTGATTCCAACCTATACGTCGTCACTATATACTGCTCGCAAAAAGTATTCTGAAAAATGAATTAACATTAAAAATTTTCTTGAAAATTCTTCGAACATCCTGAAAAATATTAATACATTTTTATTTATATAGGTACTTTTGTACCTTTTTAATTTTTCTTTTTCATTAAAATACTCAAAAAGACTAAAAAATAAGGTTCTCAAACTAACATATATATATTTATATTCACTTCTAGAACGGCCGGTATATATAAATATTAATCGTAGATACGATAAACATTACTTATTTAACGAGGTGACTAACGAATCAATTTTGTCGATTTATATTCAGTAGCGAGTTGACTTTTGTAGTTAGTTAGTTAGTTAGTGTAGTGAATAGTGCCTTTATGGATTACTTAGATTAAAATTTGATACATTTACGGTAAGTTTTCATTTTATTTACATACGAACAATTTTATTACAATAAACAGTTAGTCTTTAATATATAAACGTATTTTACAAATGTTTATTGGGGCTCCTATAGGAAATATTAAATGACAATTTAAATGTGTATGCTTCCATCGTTTCTTAATATACAGAACTGATATATATTGTTTATTTAATTATAATACATTTTTGCATCCTTTTAATGTTTTTTTATACCAAAATATTTAAAATACTAAAAAGCCGGCCGGTATATATTCCTAGCTCTACCATAAGTAGAGGCACGTTTGGGGGATTATCAAATGACCATTAAAAAATGTCTTCTTGTTTGGATTATTAATATACAGGGTGAATTATGGATCTTCACCAAAACAATGTTTCGTCATATCTTTTCAATGATTGAGTCGATTTGTCTCATTTTTTGGTGAAAGTGTGTATTATGGTGTCTAGCAACTAGCTGACATCTTCAGAATTAAAAAAAATCGTGAAAATGTGTGAGGCTGTTTCATATTCAGCACTTCACCCTGTATATGATTTTTCTAGAATCTGATATAATTTTTTCAGAGGGCATAAATAGACAGTTAGACCTGGGTATTTGAATTTTTTGTTACACTTACCTCACATTTCCAATTAAAGATTCATTTTTAGAGTCAAATTAAAAATTGGCAATAGTGAAATATCTTACTGTATAATAATGTTTAGTCATTAAAAAAAATATTTAAAATAAACAGAAACGACACACACTGTGCTCCAGTATGGTAAATACCATAATTATGAATTGATTTACAGGGAGGGATTTAAAAATCTGGCATATCTGGTTCATCTCAATAATTCACCCTGTATGTAACTTTTTCCATCCGTAATAGGCAAAAAACAGATAAAAAATGTTTAAGGAAAAATCATGTCTAATTATTTTAATCGGAATGAAATAAACAAGCCCAGGAAATGTTTATTCATAAATTAAAAAATAAAATGTATAACAATAAAACAGTTTTAACAATGTGGAACAAAGTAAAAAACAATTTAATAGACATTACCATTATAAAAGATGTTCAAAATAAAATAGAATGAAAATTGAAATGTAGAATTAATAAATATTTTTCATTTACACTGTATTGTACTCCTGACGTTTCACGCGTAGAGCAAATTTGTATTAGGTATAATAAGATTTGTCAATTTTAACACAGAAACTAGAAAATTGGAAGTAAGAGAGCATTTCCTAGCTTTCTGTCCAATTAACGATACAACTGGCGCTGGATTAACGTCATTTATAATAGAAAAACTAGACAAAATTAACAAATGATAAAAAAAATACGTTGAAACATGAAGATTCGTAAAGAGGCGCTTCTTAGGTTTCGCAAACAGGAGCTGCTGGGGGTTGGCACGGCCCTGGGTATTATAAGGAATATTATTATTATTATTATAAGTATATTACAGGCATGTTAGTTGATGAGACACTTATTGTTGTAGGATAGGGAATTCAATCAAACAAATCTTTTGATAAAATACTTATATTTACATAACAAAAATATATAAATATCAATTTAGTCAGTAAATAACAAGGGTTTGTATTAAAAGCAACGAATTTTCAAAGAATACAGGAAAATAATTCCAGTAAACACCCCATGTCAATTACCCACTACAGTTTGCTTTATCACTTAAATCTATTTATACTATCATCGTTTCATTGCTTTCTTCATTCTAAGTACTTTTTTCTTTCTACTTCCTCCTAGTTTTTTCTTAAACGGCTTATTTTTCCTCAAGTTATTTCTCACTTTCGCCTTCACGATTCCTTTTAGATCTCTTCGTAATTTCGTAAACTCCGTTTTGTCGTCCAACTTCATCTTTTCAACAAAATCAAAACCCTCTAAAAATAAATTTTCCATTGTAATGATTTATTTTTAATTCATATTTTGAACAATTACCTTGTAATCGATAATCATCTAATTTAAAGAAGAACGGATCAGTCCACGAACTAGCACTCCTAGTATTTTGTACACTCTTTACTTTATTTACAGCATCACTTTTTGTTTTTGTAGGAATATCCTCAGTTTCATCTTCGTCATCTGTAGAATCATACTTGAATGGATTCTTTTCTTGTTGAAATTTGTTAACATTTCTTGAAATTTCAGTTTCCATTTCCATATCCTCATCTAAAAAAATATATCTACTAAAAAATCTACAAAAGACATGAGTATAAACAAAATTAAAAGTTGTAAATGAATTAGGAATCTTCTGATAAAATTATTTACCTTTTTCTTCATGTTCTCCAAACATAGTTAATAAACTAAATTCTTTCTTCTCTTCAAAAGTTTCTTTTAAATTATCAGCAACTTTGTAAAATACGTCTTTGGATACTTCTGGTGCAGCTGTTTCATCTGCTTTCTTCTCCTCTGTGATTTCAGTGTCTGAGTTCTTCCTTTTTCGTTTCTTCTCTTTTTTCTCTGGAGGTGGTTTAGGAATTTCATACTTCGAATGCTCTGGTTGTGAAGGATCAAATCGCAGCATAGACTTATTACTGAAATAAAAAAAATTGTTTCAATTCCAATATATTAATTTCGTAAATTAATAGTTATACTTAGTTGTGTGTGTGTCTGCTCTTCTGGTTATTTTTTTGCCTAACACTTGTTCAAGAATTGCATATTCTTTCTTTTTTTCTTCTTCTAAAGAAATATCTTCATTGTCATTAGTATCATTTTCAACTGCTTGGTTATCCAAAAACCTCTGATCTAGAGTAAACCTCTTGTCATTTTTATATTTTGATTGTAGTTCTAATAACTAAAATAAACAAAAATTGAAAATACAACACATTCTTTATAATCAATAATTACCTTTTGGCCTTCTTTTCCTTGAAAATGTTCTTTAACAGAAAAATTTGCTTCAAAGTCTTCTTCAGAATCACTTTCATTAAACAGAGATTTTTTGTCCTTTTTACTAGAATTTTCTGCTTCTACATTTGTTTTCTTAATTTTTTTATAATTTTTCACTGTATCATCAAAGACAATCTTATTTTTTGGTATAGAATCAACATTTGATAAAGCAGCTTTAATAAGTGATTTCTGATTTTGGTACCCCTGTTTTAACATTTTAAGTGATTCTAAACGCTTAAGGTTTGCTGCAGATGTATTTATTGCTACCTTTTTATTTTGTTCTATTCTAATAATAGGTTCCTTTCCAACAGATTCTATTTTAAGTGTTTTTGAAAGTTGAACTTTTCCTCTATTGTTTTTTACTACAAGATCAGAAATAGGTTCCTCTATCTGAGAATTGGATATTTTTTGTTTTCCTTCATCTTCTTCACTTTCAGACGTACTATCTGAATCTGATGAAACTGTTTTCCTAGCAATAACTTTATTTAACCCGTTCAATTTTTTCTCTGGAGCTTCATATTTTTTTTCAGGTAAGCTTTCAGTTTGCGTTATAATTGGATTTGAATTATTTTCCCTTTCTCGTTTCAATCGATCTAAAAAGCTTTCTCTTGCGATCTGCAGTCTAATATTCTGACCTAACCATTTTCCCTTTGAAAAATCATTAAAACCTAGAAAAAGCACATGGTAATATTTAATTTCATAATCATGCACATTTCTTAATTAAAACTTACATTGATTTAAGCTTTTAGCATCTATGTTTATAGTAACATAAGCGAAAAATAAAGAAGTATTTTTCTGCCCCAATTCTTTACGTTCTTTAATTTCAACAGATGTAATTTGTCCATAATTTCCAAATGCGGTTTCTATCTGTTCTTTTGTCGATGTTTCTGGCAAATCACTAATAAATATTCTATTTGACTCTAGTTTCATTTTGTTAATATGTTAATAAAACACCATTTATTATAAAATATTTACACTTTGATGGTGCTGAGAAAATTTGAAATGCTTGTTTAAAATATTATAACCTCAAACTCTTCTGTCACAAATGAAAAATATTTTCAGAGAGAATAACCAGTTAGGGTAAGAAAGGTTGTAAACATTGTTTTAACGAGTTATATTTGAACAGAAAATAGCAAATAAGAATAAACTAACTTTTATTTATTTTTAATATTAAGTAGTAATAAAAATGATTTGCGTAAATACTGATACTTGTCACCCCTCGGTAAATGACATTTGTCTGCAAAGTAGTTCCAAGTTCCAAGAGGCGAATTAGAAAAAGAAGAAATTTAAAATTTTCTAGATGCAGATATGTCAGATTTTGGCATAAAAGAAATTTCTATACAGGTAAAGAATACACCAACAATGTATTCTTTGATAAAGGCAGGTAACAAAGTGGCACTTATTTGACATACCATTGTCCACAGATCATATAACTACTATAAAATCTGTATAAAATAAAGCCATTCTTCTTAGACAATGGACATACTGAACTGATACTGAAAGAGATGTCAAAGGCTATTAAAGGGCAACAAACATTAATTTATTAATTACATTCAAAACATTTTGTAGCTTGGATGAGACGAGAAAGAAAAGTGAGATGTATTTAGCAGCTTTAGTTACTGAACATAAATTGTCGTACTCTGTAATGAACCATTTACCTAAACTCAGAGCCTAAACGCTTATCTAGTGTTTGTCCTGATTCTGAAATAGCCAAATAAATTAAATTTTATGGTTGAAGCAAACAATTCGGTAGTAACAAGATTTAAAGCGGTTATACCAAAAATATTTGTTTTAAAGTGTAACCCTTTTTACTATTTTTACAATTTATACTACCTCTTTTTACAAAATTGAACATAGAGATGCAGTCCGAGAAGCCTAAAATACATAAGTTGCATCAGTCAATAAGTGAAGTATACAAAAGACTTTTAGAGTATTTTATTAAAAGAAAAGTTATTGAAAAGCATCCTTTACAGCACATTAATTTCAGAGATCCCGCAAATTTCTTACCTCTAGATACTTTGGTACCAAAATTGGTCATTTAACTAATTAAAATCAAGAATCATTATTGACTTTGAGAACGAGATGTTTGGATTTTTTTATAGAAAGTGCCCATCAATTAAAACTATGGTTTGATTTTAATAACCAAATCTTAATAAATTTAATTGAACCCAAAACAATTGCACACAAAAAAAACACATAGTATTTTACTGTTAGCAATATACTTCCCAAATTTATTGAAGAAGACAAATTACAAAATGTAGATAACGAATGGCGTTTATTGAGAAATATGGATATTGTAGATGAGAGCATTGTTGAAGGTAATCTAACTGTTGAAGATTTTTGGGCCAAAGTAAGTAAGATTCAATATGGCGACGAAAGTTAAATGTTCCCAATACTCTCATCTTTTGCTTTTGACATGTTGTGCCTACCCCATTCATCTGCGAATGTGGAACGGGTATTTTCCAATGTAAATTTAATGAAAACCAGTCACAGAAATCGTTTATACACTGCTAGTATAATCGGTAATTAGCACACCAAACAATATTTAAAAAGTAAAAATAAAGCATGCTTTTCATTAGATTTTCCAAAAGAAATAATGAAATATAGCATCTATCAGAAAAATGAAGATAGAATTACTGACTCTGAGGATAATTCCAGTTAATTTGTTTTCAATCTTTAGTTTTTCTTTGCTAGTCATTTTTGTAATTTTAAGGAACATGTTTGTTTCATTTGTTTAATGTAGGTTTCCTGTTGCAGAGAAGGAAAGCAAAATGAAATTTTAATCTGTGCATTTATACCTACTGTAAGGGCAGAAAAATAAAAAGATTCGTTTTACTCAAAAGTGCATTTTATTCTGGTTCAAGAAATATCTATTTTTACAAAAATGTTTTTAATTTTCAAGTTTCCCTTTCTTTTACTATACAAACATAAACAAGTGATAAATATATAGATAGCAGATACCTGAATCGACCCTTGTGGTTTTAGAAGCTTACAAAGGAGAGGCACACTCTCCCTTCTAAAGAAATATTTATACAGGGTGGTATTTTAAATATAAGCTAGAAGAAATATTATATATTACAAGTGACTAAATAACAAAACATAGGATTTCATCACACTACTTATAATATATATCAAAAACTAAGTTTTATTTTAATGTAACAATTTTAAAATATCTTACCTTAATTTTCATTTCCATCGTGGTTATGCTCGTTCAAACTTTCTAAGAGAATATTTTCATTGTGATCCACTCGAATAGATGCTTTACATAATTTGTTCGTACACCGATATTTTGTACACGTAGATTGTAAATGTAAAATTATTAATTACAATGAATTTGCTGCCACCTTCACTCAACGTAAACTCCATTTTCGAAATACTATATATTTGATTCCTGTATTTTTACTGCCTTCAACCAATAAGAATTTACAAAATGTCATTAAGAAAACAGATATTGGAATCGTATCATTCTAAGAATTTATTTATATACCCTAATATTAGATAAGTTTTCTAAAAATGTTTGTCTTAAACCTTCCGTTGCGCGCAATCACAACATCCGTCTTAAGGGCAAATTTCAGTACCCCAGGAGGTATTTGACAGCTGCGCGCAAATGTACCAATATATTGGATAATTACTTGATAAATCAATATTTTACCGAAGATTAGTCCCGAAGGCGAATTAAACACATAAAAACAGCTAAATAAAAATTATATTAAGAAAAATAATAAAAGGAGGTAGTAGGTACAAATGTAAATAAATAAAATAGTATTAACATACAAAAAAATGTTCCATTATATTTTTTTTAAAACATGGTCACACATAAATCCATAACTACATTATATAAATTATTAAACCATAAATGAGTACGTTTTTGTCATGGCTCTAACATATAACAATGTTAAAATTCAATAGAATCAAAACTGGGCAGGTGAAAATTTATCTAAAATATAAAATAATATCAACAAGTTTTTATCACTTAATGTTCTATTTTTAAGTTTTAAAACTGCCGCAAGAATTTATTCGTTTTAAATTAAGAATTATTGAGAGATCAGATCACTATGCGAGTATTATAAAGAATTTTGGCTAGCAAAAATCTGACACTTCAATGACAGCAAAGCAGCTGCCAATAAAGCAAAATGGACAGATGTTACTGAAGGAAAAGCAGCAGCACTGGGAATCCGAGTTAATATCAAATAAATGGATCATTAGTAGAATAAAACAATTAAAAAGCACCCAATCTCCTAATTAATTGCTTTTTTGTTACAAAAATAATATCAATTTTTTTATATTAAAATAAATAAAAAATAAACCCACCTTCACCTAAATTTCACTTACATTAAGGACTAGAAGAAAAAATATCATTTTCGTGACATAGTGACCTGAATTAGTTGAAATTATTTAAAAAAAATATCTAATTTTCAAAATTATCAGTCCATCGTAATTCCGTACTCCTCGGTGAACTTTTCAGCTCCCTCTCCGAATCATCCTCGCCACAAAAGAAATCGTCATCGAAAGGATCGTCCTCTCTAGCGAATATATTCACAGATTCCGATTTTTTTATGTTAAAGTCCGATCGTAATCCAGCGGAAAATCTGCCCTTCGAAAGTATCTTCTTTCGACCGTTGGAGGCGTTTTCGAAATTTCTAGCGCCGAATTCATCTTCGTCTTCGCGATCCACCTCTTCTTCTTTTATACTGGAAATGCTATCTTCCGCCTCAACTTTTTCCGTTGGCGAAAAGTCATCTTCGAAATGAGATTTCGATTTTTGATAACGAGGAGATAATTTAGAAGTTGGTCTAGGCCTATCCCGAACGCTGCAACAACAAAAAAATTAATTGTTTCGTGTGTTCTTTATTTACTGAATAAAGTATTCTTATTAAAGTTTTATGCCTTTTGAACATACAATTTGTACACTAACTTAACCTCTTAGGCGTCTGCCAACCAATCCTTTTTTTCAAATATTGTAGTACGCTCATGATAAATGGGAAGCTTTTATAAAAACATGTACCCCTTTATTAATATTCAGTGATGCGTTCATGGTAAATGAGAAGTTTTTGCAAAAACATGTACCTTCTTTAAAATTTTGCAGTACATCTATGGTAAATAGGAAGTTTTTGCAAAAAAGGAAACTCTTTTATAAACATTGTAGTACGCTCATATTGAAAGGGAAGTTTTTGAAAAAAGATCCCTTTTTTCAAAATTCTGTAGTACGCCCATAACAAACGGAGTTTCTTGCAAAATTTAAAATAAAGTGGTCATTTTTTTGCAAAAATTTACTATCAAAATAGCTTTTTTTAAAACATTGAAGTACACCCACGGAAATAGGAATTTTTCTCAAAAAATGACCTCTTTTAAAAAATTCTGTAGCACGCCCATGGCAAATGGGAATTTTTTGCAAAAAATGGCCACTTTTTAAAAAAAAATTGCAGTAATGGAGTTTATTGCAAACGAATGTACCTTTTTTTTAATTAAACGAAGTTTTTTAAAAATAAATGAACAAATATTTACCTTTCGAGTGGTAGCGATTTTTCAAAATCATTTTCGAAATTAAGCTTCGATAACAGCTTGGTAGACAAAATCGAACTACTCGGTTCCGGTGAAACAAAATCGTTTTCGAAAACGAGCTTCCCGCGCCCGCCGGATTTCCTCGGGAAAGTACTGGACAAATTTTCCTCCGTCTTGGGGCTTTCTTTGGTCTTTTTTCTGGTAAGAGACGAAGGTTTTTTGCTACCATCTAATTTAAATTCGCACTGAATCTTCTTAGAAATAATCGGATCTTCAGGAAATTTATATCGGTGTGTAGCTTTTATTGATGGTCCCGATTCCAGTTTATGTCTATGAGGTGGTTCGGAATATTGAGAATCCCTACTACGAGATCTTCTACTCGGTTTGTACCGTCTATCTCGTTCTCCATCACTACCACCTGAAAAATAATTATTAAAACGATCTAATTAAATCATTAATAATATTATTACCTGTTGCAAGAAAGTGTCTAGATTTTATTTCTCCTGTTTTTCTATCCATTTCCGAAGCGCTGCTAGGTCGTTGTTTCCAATTTCTCTTAGAACTAGTGAGAAAATGCGGGGAATCTTCAGGATCATTGGAATATTCGTCTTCCCACGGAGATTCTTGAGATTCTCTACTGTAATACCTTTCGTCAGTCTTATGATCACGCCATCTACCATACCTGGATTTTTCTATAAAAAATACTGTTAGAAATGAAAAAAAAATCTAGAAATAAATTCTACCTTGACCCGTTTGATCCCAATCAGGACAACAATACCGATCTCTGGGATCTCGCCTTCTTCTATGCCTCCGATCTTCACTTCTTTCATCGCACCATCTATCGCTTTCATGTTCTCTACTACCAGCGCTGTGTCTACTCTCCCTATCGGTTTCTCTCGAACTATGCCTTTCCCAATGTCTAGCAGCATGTTCATCGTCGTATCTAATTCATAAAGAAAATAAAAATACATTTCAGAAAAAAAATTCATCAATTTCTACTCACTCATAATCGTCATCTTCGTCCCAACTATCGGTAATTCTCCGATCTCTCCTTCTCTCGAATGAATGAGTTCTAGGATGTCTATATACAGTTCGAGGATCTCTCATCTCGCGAATATCGCGCCTTTGGGGTTCTTCCTCCCACGGACTGACGTCTCGCGAACTGGACGAATGACCGCCGGCGGCTTGGTTACCGTGTTGCCAGTTACTTTGTTGACGCCTCCTTCTAGGTCGATCGTAGCATTCGTAATATTCCTCGTCGTAACTGTCGGTCGAACGACGGTTTGCAGGATAATGAGCTAAAAAAACGTCAAATTAATACCTACCTAATAAGAAGACTATTGAATTTAGTAAAGCGTTGTCTGCAGGTATTGTTTTGTTCAAGTTTGTAACATTCACTTGTATTTTCATGTTGTCAAATAAGACAGTTATACAGTTGTCATTTTTACATTAAAAGATCATTCCAGTACTAGTTTTTCATTTGGTAAAAGTCTAGTTTAGTGAACCAACGCGGATTTTGACGAAATATTTTTTTAAAATTAATTCGAGGTCGCTGAACACGAAAATGAAAAAAGAAATCGGCGCTCTCTTACCAAAAACGAGCTATGAATTTTTGAAGATGAGTTCAGATCAGCACTGCACTGATTTATAGTCATATAACAACTGATTTAAATGATGCATTATAAAGTCTACACAATGTTAATTACACTATAATTACTTTTTACGATATTCCTCTGACACACACATTTAAAAAACACTGATATTGATATTCATTTCTTGCAAATTCGTTTTTTAATTCCACAATTATTATATCTTTTGACATTTTCATGTAACATGACTGACATATAAGTTTTGGTCTGTTTCCGCTCAGTCGCACAACTTGTACCTAATAGCAAATCCAGCCATTAGATATTTAGCCACTTGAATTAGTGACATAGAAGATATAAACAAGATGAACATCATGAACATACACCTATTTTTCCGATAGCTGGCGCTGTATTTGGCTCAACTTTCGTTTAACTGAAATCGGTTATGGAAAAATTATATGAACAGCCATCTACATACTGTGAGAAAGGCGCGCCGGATCGACGTTTCGCAATTCGCGCGCGCGAATTGCGAAACGTCGATCCGGCGCGCTCGCTTCGCTCGCGATAATCAATCTACTTCATTATTTCAAACGGAAATCCAATCTAATAAATGTATCAAGATGATAAGAAGCGATTGCGATTTCACTTTGATCGGTGTTAGTTGGTCGGGAAGCGATATTAGTAGAATTTTCAAATTTTCTAAAAAGGGGAAACAGCTTCTGATAACCAAAGTCTTATAATATTAGCAGTATGTTAAAAATTTGATTTGGAATTACACCTGCAGCAACTATTTTCGTTGTCAGCAGTGTTTATAGAGGCCAAACAACTGAGGAGGTGATTTTTTTAAAGAATTAATTGATGAGTGCATTCAGAGAAAAAAAATTGTTCAGCATCCTCAATGATCAAATTGAATGGTTCATTATCCTTCAAATAAATGATAAATATCAACCAAACTTATCTCAAAACTAACCATCTTCCTAAAATCAACATCTCTCAAAATTTGAAAAAAAATGTTTCAGCTGTAATACGGCGCTAGCTATCGGAAAAATAGGTGTATGTTCATGATGTTCATCTTGTTTATATCTTCTATGTCACGATATGGTCACGATCATGAAAACGAATATACTCAGCAACTAATTCAAGTGGCTAAATATCTTTTATGGCTGAATATGCTATTAGGTACAAGTTGTACGACTAAGAAGAAACAGACCAAAACTTATATGTCAGTCATGTTACATGAAAATGTCAAAATATATAATAATTGAGGAATTAAAAAAAGAATTTACAAGAAATGAATATCAATATCAGTGTTTTTTAAATGTGTGTGTGAGAGGAATATCGTAAAAAGTAATTATAGTGTAATTAACATTGTGTAGACTTTATAATGCATCATTTAAATCAGTTATTATATGACAATAAAACCAGTGCAGTGCTGATCTGAACTCATCTTCAAAAATTCATAACTCGTTTTTGGTAAGAGAGCGCCGATTTCTTTTTTCATTTTCGTGTTCAGCGACCTCGAATTAATTAAAAAAAAAATATTTCATCAAAATCCGCGTTGGTTCACTAAACTAAATTTTTTCCTTTCATTTTCATATAATCACAATAATTCAAAAGGTTATGGGCCCAGATTACGTGAAATTGTAAAGGAAGATTAACTGCAGTAAATATCGTTATTTATTTTGTGCAAGAATTATTTGTGAACTCAAAAAAAAGAAAATTGGAAAGCAATTTATTTTTTGAAGTTTTGAAGCCGATAATTATTAAAAGACAAAATAAATGGAAGGCGATCGCGTTAATATTGAAAAGCTGGAAAGCGGCAGCAACTGGCTAACATGGAAGTTTCAAATGCGTCAGATTTTAGAAGCTAACGATCTTTTTGACTACGTCGATGGAACAAACGTCAAACCGACATCTGAATGTACAAATTATGCGAAGGAAATTGTGACTTGGAAGAAGGCGGATGCTATGGCCAGACGAGCAATTTCCACGACTTGTATGAAACAGGCATTACTGCAGATTATGAATTGTGAAACAGCTCAAGAGATGTGGGAGACGCTCAAAAGTACGTATGAGCAAAGATCAAAGGCAAATATTTTATTTTTACAACAAAAATATTATGGCTACACAAAACAACCGGAAGATGACATTGCGACATTTTTATCAAAATTAATGGAAATAGTGCAGCAATTACGTGATCAAAAAGAAATTATTTCTGAGTCCATGGTAATTTCGAAGATTTTAATGTCACTACCGTCCGAGTTTAATCATTTCCATAGTGCATGGGAATCTGCAAACGCAGATAGTCAAACTTTGGCAAATTTGCGGGCTCGTTTGATGGCAGAAGAACTTCGTTTGAAGTCGCAGGGTCAAGTTCAAGAAGTAGAGGCGCTAATGGCTAAGAGAATCTTCTCGAAGAAACAAATCAATAATTACAAGAAAGGAAATTCATCGAATAATAACAAAGCGACAGATAAAAATGACAAACCGAAAGGCAAATGCTTCAAATGTGGAAAAAAGGGCCACTGGAAAAGGGAATGCTCGGAAAAGAAGACTAACTTCAACGGGAGAAAAGAAGAAAATTCAAATGATGCTTTTATTTGTTACAAAACAACAAATAGAGACCAAGATACTTGGATTTTGGACTCAGGTGCAACTGATCACAAGAGTCATCGCCGAGAATGGTTCGAAAACTATACGGAAATAGCCGAACCAATTACAGTTGGTAATGGTGACAAGATAATGGCTCTGGGCAAAGGCGATATCAACATTTTTGCTTTTAATGGAGATGAATGGATTCGCAAACGAGTCATGGGAGTCTTGTTCGTGCCGGAACTTAAGAAAAATTTGTTTTCGTCGAGAAAGGTGTTAGATCGCGGGCATCAATTGAACATGAACAACGAAGGTTGCAAATTGCTGAAAGATGGAAACATTGTTGCAGTGGGAGTTCGCAGAAAAAGTTTGTTCCAAATGTTGTTCAGAACAATACAACCATCAAAGATTGAAACTACAGCGAGTGTAGCAATCAAAAACGCTACACTTCGTTCATGGCACGAATGTCTAGGACATCAGAATTCGACACATGTGAAGAAGTTTCTACTAAGTCGGGGTATAGATTTCATTGATGAGGAATTTGCATGTGAAGCTTGTGTCTATGGAAAGCATCATCGAAGCAGTTTCAAGAGTCGCGAAGAAAAGTCAAAGATGTGTGGCGAAATCATTCATACTGACGTGTGTGGTCCGTTTCAGACGAATTCAATTGGTGGATCCAGATATTTTTTGTTGCTCAAAGATGATTATTCTCATTTTCGTTTCGTATATTTCATGAAACAAAAATCAGAAGTAGCGAGTATTATCGAAAAATGTGTTAAACTGATTCAGAAGAAGCATGGTCACAGTGTTCGCAATATCAGATCTGACAACGGCACAGAGTTTGTCAATGAAAAGCTGAAAGTTTTCTTTGAAGCAGCTGGAATTCATCATCAACGAACTGTGCCATATACACCAGAGCAGAATGGTTGTGCAGAAATGGAAATACGAACTATCGTTGAATCAGCAAGGACAATGCTTGAGGCAAAGAAGATTGATAGGAAATTCTGGGCGGAAGCAGTAAATACAGCAGTTCATGTGCTAAATCAAACTGGAACAAGCACAGTTGACAACAAATCACCGTATGAATTATGGCATAACAAGGAGGCGAAGCTAGACCATTTACGGATTTTTGGTTCGGAAGTATTTATTCACATTCCAAAAGAAAAACGTCAGAAGCTCGACGCGAAGGCAGAAAAATGTATGTTTGTTGGTTATGACAATAATTCAAAGGGATATCGAGTTTGGAATTCGAAAACTAGTAAAATCGAGATCTCACGAGACGTCGTTTTTTTTTTGTTAGAAAATTCAATGGGAACACTCGATATTTGTGTTGAAGAAAATGCTAGTGTAGTCAGTAAGAATGAAAATAACGAAAACGAAGACAATTATGGTATTGACAAAGGTGCAGAAAATGAAAATGACGAAGATAAGGACACAAATGAATGTGCGTCACTAGATCAACAGAAAAATCGTGGTATGACCTGCGATCTTGATAGCAGAAATATTGTCAATAGGCGTCTACGTGATCGTAACACATTAACACATCTGGTAACTGGTGAACATTCTGCAATGTTGGCAGTCAGTGATGAGCCAAGAACGTATGAGCAGGCAATTCAGTCGATTGATTACAAGCAGTGGGAGCGAGCAATGGATGAAGAGTACGATTCACTTATGAAAAATCATACTTGGATTTTGGTCGATGCGCCAGTTGATCAAAAAGTGATTGACAATCGCTGGGTTTACAAGGTCAAAGAAAATCCGGATGGGAGTGTTAATCGGTATAAGGTACGATTGGTAGTACGAGGCTTTACACAAGAGTACGGAATCGATTACCAGGAAACATTTAGTCCAGTGGTGAAGTTTACATCAATCAGAGCGATCCTAGCATTGGCTGCGGCAAAGCGTATGACACTAAAACAGTTTGATGTGAAAACGGCTTTTCTAAATGGCGATTTAGAAGAAAATGTTTATATGAGCCAGCCAATTGGATATAATGACAACAGTGGCCGAGTGTGTAAACTATACAAAAGTTTATATGGTTTGAAGCAGGCTTCGCGCTGTTGGAATAAGAAGCTTACTTCTTTCCTTAACAGTTTTGGTTTCAAAGAGAGTGGATCCGATCCATGCGTTTTTGTTAGCAACGGAAAAGATGGAATGTTAATTTTGGCAATTTACGTTGACGATGGATTGATTGCAGCAGAAAAACAAGAAGCCATTAAGCCGGTCATTAGACACTTACAGAGAGAATTTGAGATCAAAATTTTTGAGCTGAAATGTTTTTTTTGGGACTCGAAATTGATCAGCTTTTGGATGGATCGATTCATGTTCATCAACAAGGATATGCAAGAAAGGTTCTTGATCGTTTTGATATGACATATTGTAAGACAGTGACAACTCCATTAGCTGGTTCACAAAACCTCGGAGATTTTGAAGCTGATAAAAAAATCGATTTTCCTTATCGAGAGGCAGTCGGGCAGTCGGGCTTGATGTATCTGGCCGTTGCAACCAGACCAGATATTAGTTTCGCAGTTGGAAGTGTCAGTCGATATTTGGAAAAACCAGCTACTGCACATGTGAATGCAGTAAAACACATTATGAAATATATCAAAGGTACGATGAACAAAGGAATACGTTTTCGTAAGCGGAAACAATTTAGACTTTTACGGGTATAGTGATGCCGACTATGCTGGAGACACGCAAACACGAAGATCAACATCAGGTTATGTTTTCATGCTTGGAGGAAGTGTAATTAGCTGGGGATCAGAACGACAAAAATCCGTCGCACTATCCACAACAGAATCCGAGTATGTGGCAGCGTCACAAGCTATAAAAGAACTTGTCTGGTTGAAGAATCTCTTATGTGATCTTCGGCAAGTTAAATTGGATGTACCAGTTTTATTTATGGATAATCAAAGCGCAATACGACTTGTGAAGAATCCAGAGTTTCATAAGAGAACTAAGCATATTGACGTACGTTACCATTTTATCCGAGAGAAATTCAAAGATGAATTTTTTGAATTACAATATGTTCAAACAGATGACCAGGCAGCCGGTATCATGACAAAGGCATTATCAAAATTGAAACATCAACATTTTTGTCAAATGTTGAATGTATTGTCAAAGTGAATGTTGACATTGACTTGTAACAAAAAGTGGGAGTATTGAATTTAGTAAAGCGTTGTCTGCAGGTATTGTTTTGTTTAAGTTTGTAACATTCACTTGTATTTTCATGTTGTCAAATAAGACAGTTATATAGTTGTCATTTTTACATTAAAAGATCATTCCAGTACTAGTTTTTCATTTTCATATAATCACAATAATTCAAAACCTACCTAATAAGAAGATTAAAAGTTTAATTACCTTCTGGTTCTGCAGCTGTATCCCACCAACCATCTTGGTCCCTTCTTTTTCTTGGAAATTGTTCGGTACCGCTACCGGAATCTTTGCTTCTCCATCCCGGCGGAGAAGTTCCTCCGAATTCTTTGGAATCACTGGACCACGGGGAAACTCCTTCTTCGCTTTGTACTGCCTGCTTTTCCTTTACTTGTTCTAAATGACCCGATTCCTGATCGAATATCGCCCATGATTCCGCTAAAAAATATCGATTAAATTATGTTTTTGGTTACAATGAATATTCAACTCACCAGTGGCATCCGTCATCTTTTTTCCGATATCAGAATTACTGGCGGTGTTGTCAACTTCAGGGGAGCTTCCACTTATGACATCTGACAGAGAACCTGACGTTAAGCGTGTATTGTTTTGCACGATTTCCGTTATAGCACTGGGTACTGGGCTTTTAATAATACTGGACTTTACTGGTGACTTTAACGTTTGTTTCACTGGCGATTTAACCTCGTCGTTTTCAACTTCCGGTGGTGTTATGTATTCTATAATTTTTGCTTTCACTGGCGAAACAGTTTCTTTTATTTCTTTGTATAAATTATTTTCTTCGTTGATTATATTCACGCTCTCGGTGTTAGTTACATCTTCGTTATTCAACATGTTAAGATCTTCTTCGTTTTCCTCTTCTGTTATTTCCAGGTCGTTATTTTTGTTTATTTCTTCTCTGTTTACCGTCTGTTTTAATTCGATATCTACGATTTCTCTTAGAGCTGCGTAACGATCGGCGCTTTTAGAAGATTCTTCGTTTAACGGTTTCAAATCCAAATTCACGTTACTATTTAAAGAATTCTCTAGTTTTTCTTTTTCTTCTAAAATCTCCTCGGGTTCCGAATCTATCTTAGTTTGTTTAATTTCTTCTTGCATTAGTTCTCTAAATACAGCGTATCGATCGTATGTGGGATCGGTAGGATTCAAATTGCTAAAATTCGCTGCAAAATCTGCTTGGAAATTGGAAAAATCGGCAAAATTATTCGAATATCCAACTTCAGTTTCTACTTTGGTAGATGGCGGCACTACGCTATTGTGAGACTTGATAAAATTCGATAAAAAATTTGTTAATTGCACTAAGGTCATATTGCTCAGCTGAGTAGCTGGTATTTTGAGTTTCTGAGCTAATTCGTTTAAACCGCTCAAAGTCAGTTGACTCAGCGTGATGTCCAATCCTTCCAGAGATGGATTGTCCGTTTTTGTATCCAAAAATGATGAGATATTTACCTACAACAAACATAAACAAATTGCCATTGGCTTAAAGATTCTACCATAAATTAACTACTTTTTATAGATAGCGCACTCTCACAAACACCCTCCACGCCTAGTGGCGCCAACTGCTTAATTTAAGTACCTAATATTTATTTTTTTGTTTATATTCAACTAATAGGCTTTTTCACCTGTTCCAGACAGTTCTCGACTTTTCGATGACATTTCTAGACTTTTAGATGATTCTAGATGTATTTCTTCTTCTTTTTCTTCGTGGACCTCTACATATCCTCAGTACAGGTTCGACGTAACATTGCTCCCTCTTTTCTAGTTATTCGTCCCGAATAATCTGACTGCTGGGTTCTGGTTGAATCCAACAGGTTGGATCGGGCCCGCAGTAAGGGGCTAACCTCTCGATATGAATCACCTTGGGCTTACTCCTCGCTGACAATTGGATGCGGTTGACTAGGTCGTTGATTTTCTTGAGAACGGTGTAGGGGCCGTTGCAATTTTTGGCAATTTTTTTCTGCGCTTGGGATTGAAGAGCCATACAGGGTCCCCTCTCGAGAAACTTTGTTTGTGTTTGTTGTATGCACGTATAGCCTTCACCCTATTCACCCTATCGTTCACGAGCAAAATTGTGGGCCCTTTCCAATTTTTCTTTCAAGTATTCTATGTACATAGGAAGTGTATGTTCTTCTGTTTCTTCCGAAAAAAAGATCATTCATTTCTCTGCCAGTGACTAGCATAGATGGACTATAACTGGTTGATTCGTGTTCAGAACTTCTATAGGCTAGCAGAAATAGAGGAACTAAAGTGTTCCAGTCTTTTTGGTTTTCAGAGACGAATATTGACATATATAGGCAAATAGTTCTATGACGTCTTTCTACCATTCCATCGGACTGTGGGTGGAGAGGCGTAGTGCGTGTTTTCTTAATGTCTAATGTCTTCATCAACTCCTGCCATAATTCGGATTCAAAATTTCGTCCTTGATCAGAATGTAATTCTATAGGGACTTCGTGTTTCGCAATAACGTTGGTTACAAAAGCCACTGCTACTGTCGTCGCTTCTTGATTAAGAAGAGGTGCAATTTCGGGTCATTTGGAAAAATAATCCATTACAACCATCAGGTATTTGTTTCCCCTTTCTGTCAAAGGAAGTGGACCGAGAATATCAATTGCAAGTCTTTCAAAAGGCTCTCTGGAAAGATACTGCGCCATTTTTCCTCGGCTTCTTGTTTTAGGACCTGTTCTTCTATTGGACAGATCACATTTCTTGCACCAATCTGCTACGTCACTTCGACAGCTGACCCAATAATATCTTTCCCGAACTCGTGAAAGTGTTCTTTTAGTACCAAAATATCCTCCTGTGTGGCCAACACACTTCTGGTGTGTGATCTTGGCAGTACCAACTGGGGCTTTCCCATCTTCGATGCAATAGGTCATCATGAAGATACAGTGAATCCCACTGAGCCCAGTACTCTTTTAAACTTCCACTATATCTGGCTACCTCTTGCCAAGTAGGTTTGACTCCATTTTTAAGCCATTCTCTCATAACTTTCAAGTCATTGTCTTTATTTTGACTTTTTCTAAGGATTTCTGACAGTTCTCGACTTTTCGATGACGGTTCTAGGTGATTCTAGATGTATGTCTTCTTCTTTTTCTTTGTGGACGTCTACATATCCTCAGTACAGGTTCGACGTAACAATATATACACTAAAACGGTTCCACAACCGAATATCCGAACGCAGTTTGAGGTAGATGTAAGTAAGAAATTATTGTTTCAAATTATACTTAAAAATTAGCAAAATTTAAGTATTTATTTTTTTATATATCGTCAAAATTCTCTGAAAGAACAGATTCATTTGAATAGTTTACTCACCTGAGAATTTGGTTTCGTACTTTTCTGAGGAGGCGGTAATAATACCCCGGATGGTTTTTCCAATGTAATTGGCGTTAAATAATCCTCTTCGACACTAGATGCAACAAACTGTTTTCTAGGTCTTTCTGGAGCCTCCATTTCGAATTTCGTTTTGCGAGCAGGTACAGGAAGTGGGGGACTTTTTTCTAATCCTACATTTCAAAACAAACAACCTAAAGCAAATCATGCTTTTCAAAAAGGTACAGCGGAAATAGGCTTAACAATGACAAAAAAAATATACAAACACAAAAAAAGTGAATCGGGTAAGATGACGAATATAATATGTGAAATTATATAAACATTCTAAATTAGTCCAGGAAAAGTTTTCATAATTTTTAATTTATCCAAACTGCTTTTTGTAATTGGGATTCATTTTAAGGTTAAAACTGGATGAAAATATCGTCCATATGTCTTAAAGAGACAATAAAAGTTATTGTTATTATTTACAAGTGGTATAAAAATTGTACTTCAATAATACAAGGAAAAGTACCTGAAGTGTTTTTATTAAAAATAAAACTTAAACAATTACTTGAAATGAGATGTGTGATGAATGTCAAAACGCCCACAATGCACACGGCTATATTGTATTTGAAAATATCGTTTTAGTAACAGTGATTTGGACACTTACCTATAATGCTATTCGGAGCAGTTTCATACTTATCTATAAAATCGTATGGCGATTCGTCGGTGTGATATGGCGGACGAGGCGGCGGTTTAGTAGTTAAATCCGCTTGTTTCTTTGGAGGTAGAGGAGGTGGTTTGATAGAGAGGAGTTGATTCGTTGGTCTCGGTGGTGGTTCGGGCGCACTTTCGCTTTCCGACGACATTTCCAAACTAGCATTATCGTGAAACTGACTCAATTTATCGACATCGAACGTACTTTGCTTCGAAAGACTCTTGGTATTTGGAGAGCTACTTAATAAAGATAATCCACAACTTTTCGGTGATTTAGATAAATTACTTTGATATAAATTCTGAGCGTTTTCTTTTTTAAAGTTACTAAACTCGGTTTCGAACGGATCCTGCTTCGAAAAATCCGAATCGGCGAAAGGATCTTCCTTAACAAAAGGATCTTCGCCGAAAGGATCTAATGAATAAACGGTCTGCGTCGGCAGAGCTGAAGTTGTTGTGGTAATCGATGATTTTGCTGTTGTTTGATTGAAGGTTGTGGTAAACAAAGGCTGATCTTGCGAAGAACTAATTACCATGTCATTGAGTGCTTTTTTTGGTGGATTTTTGAGTTCTTGAAAGAAATTTTTTCGGTCAATATATGGCTTACTTCTACCCGTACCTACGGTAAAATAAAATAGCTTTTTTCTTTCAATCAAAAGTTTTAAATCAACAAAAATTATAGCAAAACTAAAAAAGTTAAAATATTGAAAAAAAAACGTAATATTTTATTTTACCACAGATAAAAAATAAATGGGAAAAAAATAAAAGGGGAGAAATGGTTATGTGAAATGAAAAAATGAAATGATATATATACTTATATATGTAAAGTAAATTTTAATAAGCGCAAAAGCATATTAATTTATAGTAGGATACGTTTATAAGTAAGGAAGTATCAGTATATACTTATATATGTAAAGTAAATTTTAATAAGCGCAAAAGCATATTAATTTATAGTAGGATACGTTTATAAGTAAGGAAGTATCAGTATAATCTATCTAATATAATTTCTCTAAAAAAGTTAGACATGCTAATCTTTAAATTGCTACTACATCGATTCTATGCAAGATATGCCATTCATCTTTAAACCATTCGATAGAGAAAGAATGACTGAATTTTATTTGGTTTCTTCAATTTCATAACCGAGAAAATTATACAGGGTCAAAGTTGAAATAATGTTTGTATGACATGCGTACCATCTACGCCTATGAAATCGAAGAGACCAAATAGGTATTAATCGACAGTTGAATGTCTACAACAAAATTTAAAAAATTACCAATTCTTAATTGCTATTTAGAAACGAGTTTTTGAAGGTCAAAGTCGAAGGTTTCGTAGAAATGTTTTGAATTTCAAGGAATATCCCTTTTTTATAAGGAATTTAGAGAGATACTTTTCATATTTGTAAGGGTAATTAATGTTATTATTTGATACTTCCTCTAAAAATGTTAAAAATCACCACATGATGGACTGAAATATTTCAATAATAAATACTAATATTCAAAAAAACCTCTAACAAAGCTTCTGCAATAACACTAAGAAGGAGCGAAAAGTAATTTTATTTAATTTTCAGCCAATCGATGCAAAAAAATATTAAATAAAAAAATGTAGCAGAGATAGAAAGAAAAAAACAACAAGAAATACTTACCTAAAGGATCTAGCTCCGTAAAAACATCGAATTGCGACAATATCTCCTGTTTGGTTTGCTCGTGTTTTTCGTCTTTGGACGGTTCCGGAACGGAAGTAGAATCTTCGAAAATGCTATTTCCTGCAGAAGGTGTAAACCAATCACCACTACTAGGTTCGTCGTGAGAGCTGCTGAGATCTTGAGTGAATGAAAAATCTTTCTTTTTATCTAAATCTTGCGTAGTGCCAGTGTGTGGGGTTTTAGGACTAAAGATACTACTAGTTTCAGATACTCGATTAGAACGTTCTCGACCAGATGATGGAGGAGGGGGTAAAATAAGTTTCTGGAAAAATAAACAATTACACACTGAATATTTAAAGCTTGAGTGAAACGAATAATAATCGAGTATCATTACCTTTGTCATACTTACAGGCGGATAACTCATAAAGCTATCACCAAAAGGATCATCTTTGGACCCAAAAGGATCTGATGGTGTAATTTTTTCCATTTGATTTAAACCCTGTTGTAAACTATTCAATTCCAATTCTAAATCAACCAAATCTGCGACAGCTGTACCGGATGATTTCGATTCGATTGCATTACTGCTCACCTTCACTTCAGATGATTTTATAATGACATTAGGAACACTCTGTAACTAGTTAAAATTTAACTGACTTTCTTTGGTCATCTAAACACTGTATTTATTTCCAATTATAATTATGAGATATTATTAGTAAGAAAAATAAAAAAATATATTTCATAGTAGTATTTGAAATTTAACGAACATAAAATTATAATTAACTTACTTTTGAACTGGAACTAGAGCTATCAGAAAACAATGGAGAAGTAGGATAATAAGTTTTATCTAAATGTTGTTTTGCCAGTTCTATTTCCTTTTTCTTTAGAGCAAAAACAACTTGAAACAGGTCCCTCATAGCTATAACAACTTGACTTGCAGCCTTATCAGTCTTTATACCAAAGAAACGATGTCCTGTGTCTGGTGAACCAAAGATATAACCAAATGCTCTAGAATCACTCATATCTTGAGCTATAAATGATATTTTATGCACTGGATGGTGATATAATGAGTCCTAAAAACATTTAAGAATAGTTAGAATACAAAAGTTTACAAGTATATTATGTATGTGCTTACACCAGTTTTTTCATCCCTGAGTCTTAATCCATCTATTGCAATATTAATGGTAATTCTCTGCTTATGTTCACCAGCAGCCCTTATGGCTATTTTTAAATCAGACAATGCTTCTTGACACATTCGATCCCCTCTAGCTTCCGATACCTCTAGAATACCTATTAACTTTGCTTTAAAACTTACCCCATCACCCAAAAACCTAGTCGTTTCATTTTTATCTAAAAAATATTAAAAATGTAGATTAACATCAATGTAGAACCAGTTGAAATGTTCATATAAATACATGCTTACAACAAATTATGAACAATACATTATACAATGCAAGCATTATAATTGTAATAGCCTTAGTTAAATTATTATACATGATTTCTTTTTTATTGTAATATAGAACATCTGTTAAGTGCTACAATAAGGTGTTTTAATATGCTAAAATATACACTCTGGAAACATACAAAAAAAATGTGTAAGTAAATTGCATTAAGAATTAATCATCATGCAATGGCTGTCTCCACAATTTTACACATTTTAAGGGATGGCAATTACTTACATTTTAATGGGCTTGTTTTCTTTCTTAAAGTTTGCATTTTATTAAAACAGACCTACTTATAATAAACTATGAAACTTATTCGACCAGCTGGTATCCACAAATCACAATTTATCACATTTAATTGACTTTCCATACTTTTATCCCTCTTACAACTGGTTTTATTGCAATAAAAATTTAAAGTTCACTATTGTAAATTCATTGTAGTATATTTAGGATAGTTGTAAATTGCACAATCTTCATATTGATTAGAACAATCCATTGATCTACCCACATTCAGGGGTGTAGCATGGGGATGTTAACTTTGCAAACTCTGGAGCATGCTCAGAGAATGACAAATTAATTTATCGATTTCGAAAATACGTGTAATTACCAATGTATCTCATAAAATGACTGATTTAGCCGGATAATGCAAGTAACTTGAAATTATTCTTATGATAAATAAGCACAAAGTTGTAACAGTAAAAATGATACAAAAATATTTTTCCAGTACCGTTTGATGAATTTATTGTTTCTGTATCAACATTTTCTATTTCTTTCTCCACTTCATGTATTTTTATAGACATTTAAAAACTTGAAATTAAATTTAAGGTTGTGGACTTATGGAATTAATGACATTTAAATATTGTGTAAATAAATAAATAACAGGACTGCCAACTTAAATATATTGTTGTATTTGTACAGCAGGATGGCTGAATAGTCTTCTACAAAATTTTAAAATAAAAACAGAAGATAATGTCAGGTTATAACTATGTAGTCACGAACAATCCGACGTTGCCATTCGTATAAAAGTATAATCTGTCAATTTCTTCAAAATAATAACCTTATATTTTCTTGGTTAACACAGATCATTGGTTAATTTATCGAGAAGGGCAAGGATAATGATTGAAGAAGACATTTTTTCAACACTGCATAGCTTCTTCAATCATTATCCTTGCCCTTCTCGATAAATTAACCCAGATTTGCAAATGGCAACGTCGGATCGTTCGTGACATTCATCCAGAGGACGGGAGCATCAATTTGCTGATGGCTGAATATGCATTGTATTCTAAGACCTCTTCTTGAATTGGTCTCAAGATTCAATGAATGTCATATTTGTACTAAGTAAATTATCCCTCAGGGTATAGCACAAAAAAGGAAGAAGTTATCATTATTTAAAATTAAGTAAATTAATATCTACATGTCTACATCTACATTTTGAGAACGAATAAACAAATAGAGAAATGTATCCTATTGAGAAGTGAGAACCGAACAAAATAATTCTACAACCATGTCCCAAACGCCGATGCATATCCCTATAGGTGATAGCAGAAAAGAAAAACATTCGCTTCATAATACCTTAACATGTCTCGTCAAAGCACTAGAAGGTTATTATACCGTTATAGATTTAAGAAACGAAAGTAGTATCGCAGGATTAATTGCCAAAGTTGATGGTTTTATGAATATAGAAATGGAGGATGTAGTGTACATAGATTCAACAGGTATATTTTATAGAAACATTGTTCTTAACAATTGTGTAATAACTATGGTTTTAGGTACAAAACATTTTTTTACCCATTTCTTCTTTCGTGAACGCAATATTAGATATGTCCATATTCCAAAAGAATTATCCTCGAAAGATCTGATGCAAGAACAACTCAGTGGCATGAGGAGAGTTCGACCAAAGGATAAAAAACGAACATTTAAACAGATTAGAGCTGAAAGATATCAAAAAGAAACTGTACAGTCTTTAAATAAATAATTTTTAGTATATATTGACTTTTATTTGAGAAGTACCCAGCAACTATCATCAAAAAATACCTAATTCATTTCTGCAATATTCTCATACAAATGCCATTTTTAAATACTCTGGAATCATATTACTTTTTGAAATCAAACTAACTGCTTATAATTAATTCCACTATTTATTGAAAAAACCGATTAAATAATTATAAATGATATTTTAAGTTTTCATTGGTTTTTTCAATAGTGGAATTAATTATAAGCAGTTAGTTTAATTTTAAAAAAGTAATACAGTAATTTCACAAAATAAGGGTCCAAAAGGTGAACTTGAGAATCAGTTGAAAATTTTTATTCAATCAAAGAATTTCAATTTTCCTATAGATAGTAACATTTTAGTTGAAACTTCAATTGCATATAAAAAAAATGAAACAAAACATATTTTGCAAAGTGTTTATTTTATTCAAAGTAGTACTCAAGATTAACAGTTATATTTATAAATCAGTTTCCTCCTCTTAAACGAAGAACTAAATGCAGAGTAGATTCTTTCTGAATGTTGTAGTCTGACAGGGTGCGGCCATCTTCTAGTTGTTTACCAGCGAAGATTAATCTTTGTTGGTCTGGAGGAATTCCTTCTTTGTCTTGAATCTTGGCTTTTACATTTTCTATAGTGTCGGATGGTTCAACTTCCAGAGTGATAGTTTTACCAGTCAAAGTTTTAACGAAGATTTGCATTCCTCCTCTAAGACGAAGTACCAAGTGAAGGGTAGATTCTTTTTGGATATTGTAGTCAGAGAGAGTGCGACCATCTTCCAGTTGTTTACCAGCGAAGATCAATCTTTGTTGGTCTGGAGGAATTCCTTCTTTGTCTTGAATTTTGGCTTTGACATTTTCTATGGTATCAGAAGGTTCAACTTCAAGGGTGATGGTTTTGCCAGTCAAAGTTTTAACGAAGATTTGCATTCCTCCTCTAAGACGAAGTACCAAGTGAAGGGTAGATTCTTTTTGGATATTGTAGTCAGAGAGAGTGCGACCATCTTCCAGTTGTTTACCAGCGAAGATCAATCTTTGTTGGTCTGGGGGAATTCCTTCTTTGTCTTGAATCTTGGCTTTGACATTTTCTATGGTGTCGGATGGTTCAACTTCGAGGGTGATTGTTTTGCCAGTCAAAGTTTTAACAAAGATTTGCATTCCTCCTCTAAGACGAAGTACCAAATGAAGGGTCGATTCCTTCTGAATGTTGTAGTCTGATAGGGTACGGCCATCTTCTAGTTGTTTACCAGCGAAAATCAATCTTTGTTGGTCTGGAGGAATTCCTTCTTTGTCTTGAATTTTGGCTTTGACATTTTCAATTGTATCAGATGGTTCAACTTCGAGAGTGATTGTTTTGCCAGTCAAAGTTTTAACGAAGATTTGCATTCCTCCTCTAAGACGAAGTACCAAGTGAAGGGTGGATTCCTTCTGAATGTTGTAGTCTGACAGGGTACGGCCATCTTCTAGTTGTTTACCAGCGAAAATCAATCTTTGTTGGTCTGGAGGAATTCCTTCTTTGTCTTGAATTTTGGCTTTGACATTTTCAATTGTATCAGATGGTTCAACTTCGAGAGTGATTGTTTTGCCAGTCAAAGTTTTAACGAAGATTTGCATTCCTCCTCTAAGACGAAGTACCAAATGAAGGGTCGATTCCTTCTGAATGTTGTAGTCTGATAGGGTACGGCCATCTTCTAGTTGTTTACCAGCGAAAATCAATCTTTGTTGGTCTGGAGGAATTCCTTCTTTGTCTTGAATTTTGGCTTTGACATTTTCAATTGTATCAGATGGTTCAACTTCGAGAGTGATTGTTTTGCCAGTCAAAGTTTTAACGAAGATTTGCATTCCTCCTCTAAGACGAAGTACCAAGTGAAGGGTGGATTCCTTCTGAATGTTGTAGTCTGACAGGGTACGGCCATCTTCTAGTTGTTTACCAGCGAAGATCAATCTTTGTTGGTCTGGGGGAATTCCTTCTTTGTCTTGAATCTTGGCTTTGACATTTTCTATCGTGTCAGATGGTTCAACTTCGAGGGTGATTGTTTTGCCAGTCAAAGTTTTAACAAAGATTTGCATTCCTCCTCTAAGACGAAGTACCAAATGAAGGGTGGATTCCTTCTGAATGTTGTAGTCTGATAGGGTACGGCCATCTTCTAGTTGTTTACCAGCGAAGATCAATCTTTGTTGGTCTGGGGGAATTCCTTCTTTGTCTTGAATTTTGGCTTTTACATTTTCAATTGTATCAGATGGTTCAACTTCAAGAGTGATTGTTTTGCCAGTCAAAGTTTTAACGAAGATTTGCATTCCTCCTCTTAAGCGAAGAACTAAATGCAGAGTAGATTCTTTCTGAATGTTATAGTCTGACAGGGTGCGGCCATCTTCTAGTTGTTTACCAGCGAAGATCAATCTTTGTTGGTCTGGAGGAATTCCTTCTTTGTCTTGAATCTTGGCTTTGACATTTTCTATCGTGTCAGATGGTTCAACTTCGAGGGTGATTGTTTTGCCAGTCAAAGTTTTAACAAAGATTTGCATTCCTCCTCTAAGACGAAGTACCAAATGAAGGGTGGATTCCTTCTGAATGTTGTAGTCTGATAGGGTACGGCCATCTTCTAGTTGTTTACCAGCAAAAATCAATCTTTGTTGGTCTGGAGGAATTCCTTCTTTGTCTTGAATTTTGGCTTTTACATTTTCAATTGTATCAGATGGTTCAACTTCGAGAGTGATTGTTTTGCCAGTCAAAGTTTTAACGAAGATTTGCATTCCTCCTCTTAAGCGAAGAACTAAATGCAGAGTAGATTCTTTCTGAATGTTATAGTCTGACAGGGTGCGGCCATCTTCTAGTTGTTTACCAGCGAAGATCAATCTTTGTTGGTCTGGGGGAATTCCTTCTTTGTCTTGAATTTTGGCTTTGACATTTTCTATGGTATCAGATGGTTCAACTTCGAGGGTGATGGTTTTGCCAGTTAGAGTTTTGACAAAGATTTGCATTCCTCCTCTTAAACGAAGAACTAAATGCAGAGTAGATTCTTTTTGAATGTTGTAGTCTGACAGAGTGCGGCCATCTTCTAGTTGTTTACCAGCGAAGATCAATCTTTGTTGGTCTGGAGGAATTCCTTCTTTGTCTTGAATCTTGGCTTTGACATTTTCAATTGTATCAGATGGTTCAACCTCGAGGGTGATAGTTTTACCAGTTAGGGTCTTAACAAAGATCTGCATTCTGTAAAAAAAATTTACCGTTTAGAAAAATCTAATAGTAGATAAAATGTTATTTTTAACGATAATTTGTGATATGAGTTGAACAATTTCAGAAACTAAAATATTTCGTTTTTGTCAAACATGTTTTTGTATCCATGTTAATATGGTATCTTTTTTCCTTTGTTCTTATCGATGTATTTCAAAGTTATTTTTGGCCATCCATTCTTTTATACCATATATACGATTAATTTAGAACATATTTACATCACACCCTATCCATTTTTCGTATAAATAGTTCTCAATATTTAAAATATCAAGGATCGATAAACTTACATGAGATGACGAATGCAGCAAAATGTCAGGCGTAAAAATATCACGAATAACAATTTGGTTGTTTTAAACAAAAGAACACGATTCTATGGTAACTACAGTTAATTTACAATTATAAAAAAATACTAATTCAACCAATACTTACATGATATTTCACAATAATTGCAGCACAAAAAAATGTTCTCAAACTAGGATGCTTATCGTTCAACTTTCTTCAACGAAATATAAAATGGCCGACAGTAGTTCGTTCTTTTATAGGTCGGATGACGTATCGATTTTTTCGGTGCGTCATACAAATTTCCACCAATTAGGTTTCAAGAAATCGTATGATTATCTAGAATCGGAATTAATTTTTTTATTTTTTAGCAAATCTGTCTAGAAAATTCGTGATTATTTTTGTGTCAATATTTTATATTTTGTTGTTGCTTTATATATAAGTAATACGATAAAAAATCGAAATAATTCTTAGTTACATTGCTTAAAATATGCTTTGTCACCTATTGACAATACTTATTTATTTACGTATTCACAAAGCTAGACAACAAAGGACATTATCATAATTTTTTTCATGTTTTAATTACAATTAAAATGGGTGGTTTGGTGTTCATTAATAGCTAACGATATACCTACCTAGTTGCTATATTGAAGGTTCAACACTCAAAGGCTGCCATACTAATTACTACGAAGGAATGAGAAATTATGAACCAAAATATATAGAAATTGTTTTATTATAATTATAACTCTTTATTTAATCACATTGGAAGGTATGAAAGCTACCAGAAAGTTACACTTTTGATACCACAATAAATAATAACTCATTAAAATACAGTCGGTCAGGAACTATGAGAAAATGCAGACTTAATAAGTAACCTTTTATTAGGATCTTTGTCT